>ML794992.1:608449-637110 GCA_009831015.1 Picea engelmannii | reverse complement strand
TATATGACATGGATCTACAGTGTATTTGATTGGTAGCCATGCGTTCTATTTTATCCCGAGCATGGGTATGCCTGCCTCGGTGAGACATTTGTTATTTTGCAGACGACACCTCCTGATTCCTGATTCTTGGGCTCACTCATTCAACATATCAGTACAGATTGGTAAAATATTGGTAATGTATTTCGTCCATCAAATGCTCTTCTGACCTCACACATTAGGGGGCATCTGCTATAACCCTAAATTGCACCACACATGCTTACCTGGCATCAGGCCAACTCATATCCCTTCTTTTCCAAAAAACTACTGAACAACTCTTCTAAAAACTCCATTTTTAAAAAGAAAACTCTAGCAGGCCCACTACAACGCGCGTGCAAACTCTAGCAGGCCCACTACAGCCCGCGGGCAAACGCTAGCAGGCCCACTACAACCTGCGTTTGCCTTCAGAATCACAAAAAATAGAAAGTTTCCGACGAGACAAAAAGCTTTGGGTCAGTTAACTGGAACTCCCGGCCATGCATGGCCGATAGTTCGTCCAAAACCCTAGCTCCTTCTTGCCTATAAAAGAAGGGGTAGGGGTACTATTTGGAGGAGGAAAATCATAGCAAAGAAACTCTGCCCAATTGTCGAATCCGTTTTGTCCCAACCCTTTAGCCTTTACTCAAGCTTTAGGAGAATTCAAGCAAAGTAGTTGGAGGACAAAGAAGAGGAGGAGCCCAGGATCAGGATCAAGGAACGGTGGCCGATCTCTATTATCATTGTAAGTTGATTCATCTTGAGATTAATAAAGAGTACTTTTCCCGTCCCCATGCACGAGTCTTATGTGTTTTATTTGATTTATGCTTAATCTCTAACCCTCTAGTAGAACAATAGCATGCATGCGTAGTGTTTTTTCTTGATTGCAGGATCGTCTTTGGAAGGAGCAGCGGAAGCAAGGAGATAAAAGTGCAACGGAGGATCTACACCAACCATCGATAAAAAGGTTAGTCGGTTCTTTCCATGTTTGCATGTGAAAAAGGGGTTTAGGTTTGGGGTAGAAGGTTAAAAGTAATTTCTTAAGGGTCATGATCTGCATGCAAGTTTAAGCCCTAGCTTGTTAGTTCGTAGGGTACAATTTCCCAACAACACTTACCTATACCCACTCGACCTCAAGAAATCATTTCCATGGATTTTTTCGATGGTTTTCCATCAACTAGTAAGGGACACGACTATCTGTTTATGGTAGTTGAAAGGCTTAGCAAGATGTGCATTCTTATGCCTTGTAAAAGGACCATAAAAGGACAAGAAGCAACAAACATGTTCTTTGAATAGGTATGAGTGCACTTTGGGATACCAAGGAGTATGATGTTAGACATGTGTTTATGTTTGAATCTGTTAAGATCAGAACGACAACCTCATGAGGGTATAAAACCCCTGCATTTTTTTAGAGGTGGTACTCCTCTTTAAATTCTTCAAATATTTTCTTTAAAATACAAATGTAATAATGTAGGATGTTTAGAGAAAAACCCAAAACTTTATCGCTCAACAAAATTTAAAATGATATAAAATATAGGAGTTCCTGAGAAATGGACCAGGAACCTTAAGCATCACATTTGCTGGAAATAAATAAGTTGCAAAAAATAACAAAAACTCTCACATCCATCACAGTTTTAGATATTTTTGATAACATTCAAAAATAAAAGGAATATGGTCGAACACATAAGAGACGTTTGAAAGAGTATTTCTTATTAAGATAAAAAAGAGAATTTGATAGGATGATTTCAAATATCTTATATTCAAAACTCAGAGTTATAAAATACAATCAAAACCAAATCCAAAATAGTTCTTTAGGATTTCTAAAAAATGACAGTCTTTTATAATTCTTAGAAATTTAAAAGGAATTTGTCCATAAAAGGACTGGGATTGGGGCTCCCGTGGACCATGAAATATTTACAAGAAATATGAAGAAGAGAATGTAAGTTTGGGATAGATCATGAACAACAAGATCTAGATAGAAGAAGAGAATGTAAGTTTGGGATAGATCACGAACAACAAGATCTAGATAGAAGAAGAAAAAAAGTTACAAGAATTCAGTTATATTTTTCTAACCAAAGAATAAATACCACTGGATGAATTTTGAAAATGAAGGAAATATGTGATCAATATGGGCTTACTGTGATGGAGTCTCTCACTTCATTTTCTTGCGGATGCACCTTTTGTATCCTTGTTTGTTTCATTTGTATTACCGATATTAACTGATTCAGTTGGAGTTTCAGAAATTTTGATTAAATACTTGTTTAACCATTCTTGAATATATTCTCTTAAGGGAGCAACAATCACTTCTTGCTTGACTTTGATATTAAATAATTCAATTTCAATTTCTTTAAGGTCAATTGATAACTTTTGTAATGTAGTCTCAATATATTCATTTCTATTTGTATGTTCCACAATCCAACTATCAATGTCATCATAAGTATATTCCACCATACTATCAAATTTTTCTACTAATAATCTTTTCAAAGTTTCAACTTTTTTCTCAAATTGTTGTCTAGTCATGACAATTGAATTTGCTATCAATTTTGGATCTGAAACTTCTATAGTAGTACCTGCAATATCTATCCCAATCACTTTTGAATATGCCTCTGTCTTTTTACGTGATGATTCATTAAGTTATTTAATAATCCTCTTAATGTATTAATCCTTTGAATCCAACATGCTTTTAATTTATTTATACAACTTTGAGAAGGAAAATATTCTTGTTTTATTCTTTCTTTTGTCATTGCCAATACTTTTGCAACAAACATAGAAACTCCATCTGTAAATAATCCTTCATCATTTTTTAGGTATGTATTCAAATACTCTTTGGTATTTTGTTTTCTAAGACCGATATAATAAAAACGTTTTGCTAAGTCCCATATATCTAAAATAAGTGACATTCTTTTATTTATATTTTCTTCCACAAAATTGCGAGTGGTAATAAGTAAACTTGAAACTCCTTTCAATCTTAGACTTGACTAAGGGGTTCTTTAAAAGCTTCTTCCAGGCTGGACCATGGCAACAGGGGTGGCTAATATGGGTGGAGGCATCAAAGTTTCTTCCAATTCTTTGATTCTTTTTTTAAGCCTAAAATTTTCGTCTTCCATGTCAATTATGGAAACATCTAGTGCATCTACTGTAACCTTGTGCATCGAAGATAATTTTGATGGAAGTATATCTCTATATCTTTGAGATCAATGGTAGATCAAGGTTTTCCCCTTTTATTCTTTGAATTTCTTTCAAAAATTAACTTATTGGAAGATTTACAAGAACAAATTTCATCCTGGATAGCAATTTCAGCAACAAACTATATATTCTCTTGTATCCTTCTTTTCTTCGTAAGGAAACCAAATATTTTCAATATCAACATCCAAATCCATGTCTTCAAGAGAAATATTGTTTTCAAGTATGTCTTGTTCTTCCCCTTCTTGTTTAGAATTGGTTCTTTTCCTTTTTAATTTCAATTTATGAGGGTTTTCCAAAGTTCCTTGAGGAGGGTTTTTCTCTCGATCATCACCTGGATTATTATTTGAGGATTTTATTTGTTGAGTTGTTGTAGAATGAGATTTTATTTTAGGAAAAAAACTTCTATGAGAAACAATATGAGATTGGGAATTTATTTCACATGATGATCTTCCTCTTTGCTTGTAGTGTTTTGTAGTACTTATAATAGTCTTTATGTCACCAGAATTTTTCTTAATACCCTGAATAGGAGGGTCATGACTATCTCCTTCTTCTTCTCCAAATATAAGTGTATTAGCCAATGCAGGACTGATTCCAACTGATGCCATATGATTATAAAAGAGGTTATTAGGATCAAACCCCTTAATTTATTCTACAAATTTTAAATTATACTGGTCAAAATACAAAGCAAACTCATCATTTTTTTCAATTCCTCTCAACACAATTTCACCCACTTTCCAATGCAAAGGAATAAACTATTTTTTCCTTTTTTCATAGAAAACATGAAACCAAAACTTATATTTTATTGCTACCTCTATGATAAATAGTTTATCCAGAACATAATAAGGAAGAAAAAGAGGTTTCTCATGAGAACAAAAAATATTAATAATATTGTGATCATCCATTTTCTCTAAAACTCTCTTTATGTTTAGAAAAGTAGATGCTTCCAATGAAAGTCTATAAGTATCTTCTCTAAAGATATTTTTTTTTGAATACAGACACAAAATCATTATAAACTTCATAAAAATGTTGAATAACATTTTATCTCCATAGGGTCTGATACCACATGGTCACAGGGTGGACCTTGGAATTTACCCTCTTTCCAATACTCAAGCCTTTCAAAATATTACAATATGTGATGGAAAATATAAAATAATAAGCCATGTAGAACTTCTTCTCTCTCTTAAAATTCATTAATTGTGCAGATACTTCATTAGATATAGTTTTCTCCCAATCGAAGACATCATTTTCATGGACTGTAAAATGTAGAATATATAGGGCCAACCGAGGAATAGTCACAGTAGAATCATGTCCAGTGATTCTAGTAAAAAGACAATAAATTTCTCGATAATGGTATTTCAAAAAACTAACTTGAATTCTAGATAAATCTTGTGGCATTTATGTTGGGTCTTGCAAATATTATTGTAGGATCTCTATTCCATTATTTCTTCCCATAAGAAAAGTTTTGGCTTCGTCTCCTTTATAAGTCAGATTCGGCTCTGGTAATTTCAACAATTTTTTGAAGACTGATGGCGTTAATGAAACACGGGAACCGTTTTGTTATGGAATCTTCCTTCTATTATGAATTTTTTTATCTATGCACTAGGTGAATACTTATTTACAGTCGAAAACTTCAGGAACACAACCAAAACGATCTATTCTTGACATCCAAATTTTATTACTGTCATTGTTTGGCAACGATACATAATAACAATAATACCTTGACTGGTGATAATTATGGTCTTCTCTGGAGAACATATCCAAAGTATCTTCGCAAAATTGTTGTTTTCTCTCGACCATCTTCACCGGGTTTATTAAATTCCTTATAACACTACTTAGAACAATGATAAGATATTATTTGATACCAATACTTAAGTTCTATTTTCGATGGATGAATTAATAAGAATTAAATGTAATTTCCTCGAGAAATATGTCATTTAATAACTACCTTTTAAAAATTCAATTTAGCAGTTGATTCTATAGAATCAATATTAAATATAACTTGATAAGTGTGAAATAAATAGGACACATCATGGCAGGGAGTTGGGGATAAAAGAAATATTTAAACAAGACCGTGAGTCCATGAAATCTTTAAGTGTTGGTATTTATCGGTCAGACTTGTATGAATGGATTGGTAAAGAGTTATGAGTATGTGATAAAGGAAAAATAAACTAAGTGTTGGCAGTGGGCTTGTGAAAGAATAAAATATTCATTTATAAGTCCTCCACCCGCGAACCCGCCAAGATATAGGAAAGTAACTAAGTATGATACAATATGTAGGCCATAAAAAAGAGAAGTGCGTACTGTATGGAACAAAATTCTTGTGGGATCACAACAAACTTAAAATATTTTTTTTAAAGTATGGAAAAGTGAAAGAAAAGAAATGTATGGGGTTCAACAACAGGATAGCATATTTCCTAGTGCCTTTTGGACTATGCTTTGAAAAAATATGGACACATAGTTGAATATATCTACAACTCTCCATCCACAAATAGATGGGAAGACAAAAGTAGTCAACATGACATTGGTTCAAATTTTTAGGGGTTACAATCATAAGAATCCAAATACCTAGGATGAAAATCTTATCTATATTTAAAACTCTTATAACAAAGCAGTCCACACTTCTATTGGAAAGTCCCCTTTCAAAAATTTCTTTGGGTATTTTCCACCTTCGCCCTCGAATGTTATATATGGATAGGAAGAAGTGAGGGAAGAATTTGGAGGAGAACAATTGAAAGAAGATAAATTTGTTGAAAATATTAGGTAGATCCATTTGCAATCACAAAATACATTGAAGAAATCATAGGAAAGGTATAAGGCCAATCATGATCAACATAGAACTGAGAAAACATTCAAGGTGGGAGACAGAGTTTGGTTGTAGTTGAACAAATAAAGGCTACAAGGTCTTGGTAAAAATATCAAGGCTCTATTGTATGGTCCTTTTGAGGTATTGAGAATGTGAGTGATAATGACTATAGACTTAGTCTATCCCCATATATGCACATTTAATCTGTAGTGAATGTGGAAAAAAAGAAATTGTAAGAGCCTTCCATGTTGGATCAAGAAACTAAGGAGAAGGTCCTACCTACCATACATGACTTAGAACTAGAATCTTAGGAAGAGTTGGCAAAATATACTGTTTTTCAAAATAAGACTAGAACTGCCAGATAGGGGCATCATGAATTTTGGTAGATCAGGTTGAAAGGACAATTTCCAAGCAAGGAAAAGTGGTACTATAGGGAGAGGGTAGAGGAAAAAATTTGTCACCTCATTTAGTAAAATATTTTGGGGGAAAAATGCCTCTCTAAATGGGGAGATATGATCTAGAATGGAGAATTATATAATTTTTCATTTATATTGGTACTTTTTGGGTTGAAAAATTAGAGAGATTGGTTTGCAAGATCCATTTTAGCGGTAGGTCCTACTTTGGAGATTTGGGATTTGGAACCTTCCAAATCATTTTTTAGGCATCAAACGACACTTTTTGGGGTGAAAACTTTGCAAGCATAGCCCCAACCTCCCGACGTTGTTCTACACACCAATATATTTCCAATGGTGCAAAAATACTATCAATCAAAGTTCGTATATAGAAGTTATGAATCCCACAACTTGACCTACATTGTTAACCACCATGGTAAAGAGTGGATTCCATGTCAACACCCATTACTCCAAAACCCTAACACTAATTGAGTGTTGAGGATTGCAAAAACCCTAACCCTAGAGGGATATCAGACTATGTTAAATACTGGGCCGCTAGGAGGGGAGGGGCTTTGATTATTTTAGCGTTGTACTTGTTTCATAGTTGAGCAGATAATCTAGGAGTAGGATTTGAGAGAACAACAGAGGAATTTTTTTTTGTAGTAGCCATTTAGGGAACAATGTCAAAGACAACTCCATAGTGAGTGCCCCTTTCTTTGTATTTGGATTTTCATAACTAAAGAAAAGAGAGAAGAGCATAGAAATCACCTTCTAGTTGGGTTTTCTCCCATTTTAGGTTTCCTAGGATGCATATTGTGTTCATTTATATGGATGGTGTGTTCCTTTTCTTGTTTTTTCATTTTTCGTATTTTAGTTATTTTTATAAATTTGAGTAATAAGCTAGTGATAATAAATATGAGATATAAGGAAATAAGACCACATAATAAAAGATTTCAGCATGATATAAGATCTGTTGTGAAGAACTATTCTAGCAGAATATCCATGAAATTTCACAAATCACCTTCTTCACAAAATGTATGGTCATTCTAATGACAATTGTAATGTTCTCCACGCCATGATTTTTAAGAAGGCTCAAATCTTCTCATTGAATAAAAAAAACTTGTTGGAGAAACAAATGTAGAGGACATAAATACCACCTCTACAACTCCACATTTAATGTTTATGGTGATAGATTACACAAGATGATCCAGATTGGATCGTTATATTATTTTTCATCTATCTCAATGCTTTATGGGTGAAAAAATGAGAAGAATCAACCTGTAGATCCATTTTAGCGATTGGTCCAAATTTGGAAATTTGGGTCCAAAAAATCGTCTAAAATATTCCGAAGCTATTTTGAGGCAACACACAACACTTTTTTTATGGTCTAAACCTTACTATGGAGCCACAATCTATATTATACAGATTGATACCCTTCTAACTGTGTGAGAATTTCCTCAATCAAAGTTCATATGTGAAATTTATGCCTCCCACAAGTTGACGTATCGTATTGATCACCATGGTGCGAGTGGATGCCACACTAGCCTCATTAATTAAATTTTTTGGGAGAGCCACATAGTGTATTTTCTAAGAACATTCTAGAAGGTCCAAAATCAATCACTAATTGAGGGTTGAGGAAGTCAATTCCCTAACCCTAGATGACTATCAGGCTATGTTAAATATTGGGCCACTAGGAAGAGAAGGGGATCCATTCTATGTTATTGTATTTTGTTCTATAACAAAGAAGAAAAAATGAGAGTGGGAAAATTAGAGAGAATAATAGAGGGGGTTAATGTTCTATAACATCCTAATAGTTTTGGAATACTGAGAGGGGTGGGGGGGTTTGAATCAACATGAGCACTTTTACCACTTTCAACCACAATATATAAAGGTAAACTTTATCAACATTATATCATAAATGTATCATCTATGATTGCATTTAATAAATCATGTGCATGTAATCATAAGAAAAAACACATCAACAACATCACATCAAATACACGATACACCAGAATTTACGTGGAAACCCAAATGAGAGAAAACTACATAATGCTTTCTTATATATTTTCAAGAATACATTCATTGGAAGCACCAACTTACAAATTATCTAGCTACAATTGGAAGGAGGATACAAACCCCTATTTATAGGATCCAACCTGAAGGAAGCTACAACTCCCTAAATTATCTGGCTCCAACCCCTTGATTCTTAGGATCCAACCTGAAGGAAGCTCCAACCCCCTAAATTCTATGGCTCCAACTAGAAGGAGGCTACAACCCTATGATTCTCAGACTCTATCCTGAAGGAAGATCCCTTCCCTATGTTCTCCAACACCAACTGAAAGGAGGCTACAACCCCCTTTCCTTGCCCCATCCTGCCAACCTGGAATATAAGTGTATACCAACTGTCACTACCACAATCACTGCCACTATCACATCAACTTGTAACTTGTCAACATGTCACTGCATCCAACTTGTCACTGTCATCTACCTGTCACTGTAACTGTCACCATCAATGTCACTATCACTATCACTGTCACTGATATACCATCATCAACCAGATCCACTCACATAGATATCTCTAAACCATATAAATCAACCATGTACATCACTCATCAACAATGTATATCAATCATCTACATCAACATGTACTAATCATGCATCAACCATGCATCAACCTATACCAAACCGTACATCAACCATGCATCAACCTATACCAAACCGTACATCAACCATGCACAAACACCTATACCAAACCATTTACCAACACCTTTACCAAATCATGCATCAAAAATTCACCAACACCTATATCATACCATGTATCAACCATGTACATCAACTATGTATATCAACACCTATACCAACCATGTACATCAAAACTTGTACCATATCATGCATCAACCATGTACCATATCACTCATGATATGTCTCTTTTGGCATAGGGGTAGAACCAGGGTTCAACGCTTGACCAACACACCAACAAAACCCTAATTACCGACCCTTTCGACAACACCTACGAAGCATATGAAGTCTCACCCGAGGTAGAGGCAGGGGGGTTGTAGGACTCAAGTCTCTACAACCTAGATGGGACACAGATCTGTGATCACAATACTTAGAAGAGCACTTAGCAATTACCATTCATTAGTCTTTACCCTTATTCACATCGCAAGTTAAAACCCTAATTACAAAACAACACAATATTCATCAAGATCTAATCACATCTAACCATTTAACACATATCATCAAAATAGATCTAGCATTCATTCAGATCATAAGCACTAAACATTCATGGATCTATCTATCATCAAAGTGCACTAAGAAAATACAAGAATAATATAGCACAAAGCACATAACATAGGATATGCGTGGTTAACCCCAGTGTGGGGCTATGCCCACCAACTCTTCTTCTTCTTTATTATCTCCTTTCAATTTTCTTACATGCACAGAGCCACAAAACCAACTCTTCATACGATAGGAGATCTGTGCGCAACTCACCAAATCCTCCTTCCTCGATATTGGCACAACACATGGCCTTCTTAAAATCACTTGCACTTAGCTCTGCAAGTTCTCAACACATAGTCTAGGCATAAAGCCAACCAGTCATGCACTAAGCCAATTCGATCTTATAGATCCAACTACTACTTCTTACATCACTTATCTATCTATTTATACATTACAAAAGAGCCCTAAACATGGGTAAACTCATGGGCCGACATCCCATACCTGTTACATCAACCCTAAAACCCAAAAATCCCACAAAAGGGGGCGAGATCAGCCTATCGAAGTCCCAAAAATGGTCAAACATGACCAAGGTTCTCCAAAAATTGGTCAAGGGACAACAAACCCCCAACACTCACATGTGACTCGTCCCGAGTCACTCTGATCTGGGAAATTCTTCTTTGAAGGCTTCAAGCTTGGCTCAAGCTACCTCAACTTGTTGTTTTGCTAGAGCCTCCTACTCGATGAACTCTTGAATGAATTTCTCGGTGATAGGTACTTCCAAGTGCTCTTCCACCATGGTGACCACTTGTTCTAGCTGTGCACCTTGTCCTTCGATCTCTTCAAAAAGTGTACAAGCTTCATCCTGCATCGACTGGAGTCTCTGGGTCACTTCCATGACTCTACTCTAGATGGCATTGACCTGTTGCTGGACTGTGCACACCTCTTGTGACCTTTTCATATTCTCTACCGCTGATAGTAGCTTCAACTATGCTTTTACTGTCGATGCTTGTTTCTTCACTTCCTAGAGCTGTGACTCCAATGTCCTCTGTTTTGGGTCTTCTACAAGGCACTCATAGGTCTGCTCACTTCGGTTACTTAATTTCTTGCATTCTAAAGCTAATGCCTTGATTCTTTCGACTGCGCTCCTGGTAGTTTCTTCCCTCTGGTCTCACACTTCCTATAGAGTGCTTGGCACTGCTTGTAGTTCCAGTTCTACTACTCTTTCTTAAAGATGTTGAATGGATTGAACGAGCTTCCCCACTTGGCTCTCAGTTGTTTCCTCTTCCATCTGTTCCAGGCCTGACACAAAGCGAACTGCTCTAGTGACAGCCTCTTTAAATCCCATCTGCTCCGCCAGGCTCCAATAGCTATTATTTTTCTTTCTAGATCTACTCTCTGTCCTCTGCAAACTTTGCTTGGAGGTCGTCTTTCTCTTGCTGCACAACCCAATGTTTCTCTTGGGATTCCTCCTTTTCTTTCTTCAAGGCCTCTATGGCCTGTTCTTTTTCTTCCTGTACACGATGAAGGAGAGCCTTTGTCACATCAGCTAATCTGCGTAGTTGGGAAGGCTCATCTCCCAATTATATACATTTTGATGATTATGGCGTAGTAGACATTGTGTGACTCGAGTAGAGGGATTGATGTACCCTTTTCAACTCCACCTCAATACTGTCATACATTGTCTTATGTTTTTCTTCATTTCATTGCAAAATATCCTCTGAAGTGTCTACTACAATGATGATGATGAGATCAATGTCATCCATTGTAGGCACAGTTTGTGACTGAGGCTTATTGGCTCATGCCTTCTTCCATGTTGAAGGTTTCTTTGGAGAAACCTTTCTTTTCTTGGATGTCTCGACCTCCATAAGGGGATCCTTGTCACTTCACCCTGTCCCTACTTGTCTTCTTCCTTGTTCTCTTCTTGGTTCACTTCGTCACCTCCTCCTCCTCCAGGTTAATCAGGTGCAGTTTCCTCTGATGCACTGTTCATTTCCTATACTTCTTCCTTCTTCTTCTTCTTGCTGCTGCTGGGTCCATCATACTCTTCCCGGGTGACCACAATAATTACGATGAGGTCGGGGTCACAGAGTTCTCTCTGTTCGACTGGTACAAGGAATTATGTAGGCCATTCCTTGGTTATTTCCTCCATATATTCCTTGGTGAGTTTGTAGTAGGACTGGAGCTCTTCCTTGTGTTCATCCCCATGTGCAGTGATGTAAATGAAGTGCTTGTCTGTACAGAACTTTTCAAGTGGCCTGAACCTATGCAGTGTATTTGACGTCATGTGAGGAAAGGATTCAATGACCCTCTTCAACTGCAAGTAATAGGTGTGTAACACCGCATTAGACTGCCCTTGCTTCGCCATGTCGCTCGAATACCACAGGGTAGTGAACTTCGCGGCCAATGGTTCAGACAGCTCGAATTTAGGGAAGGTCGCTCCCTCCGGCATCTCCCATGTGAAGAAGGAAATGAGAATCAACAACCAATTGAAGTGAAGCTCGTAGCCCTGGTCCTGTGATTTGTGACAATATTTCTCTAACTGGTTGACGAGGTAGCTCGCCTAGTTCATTTTCATACCTTCAACACATTTTCCTGCGAGGTCGACTACAAACCCCATGACTTGCATGGGCCTGTTCTTCCTGATGAGCTTACCAACGATCAAATCGCAAGCTAGGCGCACTGCGCCATCTTGGATGGAGGCTACTTTGTAGCCCCGCTTCCCCTTCTCTACATCGCCATAGGTGTCCTTTATTCGATGCGCCAGGGCACGATCTGCAACCTCACCTGGGTAGAACTTCTAAGGGTCTGGTCCCTGCATACTCAATCTAGTGATCACGTGGATCAACAACGGATCCATAGCTACATGCCTATATAACCATAGGTAACCTCCATGGTAGCATGAAAGGAGGAGTTTAACGCACGTGTTAACCTCCTGATGTCTGCCGAAGTGGGGTATTTTCATGAGATTGAAGATGGTGGACCTCACGATCTCCTTATTCCATGGTTTGGGGACTATATTAAGCTTCTTCCCTGTTGTCTTTGTCAAGTACTTATGCGGTGCGAGAAATGCATAATTCTTCCTATCTCCTAGGTTAAAGTCTCTGATCTTGAGATCAGGAATCAATACTAGTTGTGTTCCAACTATGCGTATACCCTTTGGGAGGTACACAGTAATGAGGGTGTACTCGAAGTCTCTCTGGACATTGTCGCGACTAACCATGCTAGCTAGAGGTGGGATGTAGTTGGGAAAGACCAACGGGATGAGCTTCGCATTCACCAAGTCTTCACAATGCTTGCTTCTTTTCTCTGTCGCAAATCAGGAGGGCCCAGATCGACATGCATTTAAATGGGGATGCTTTCAATCCTTTTTTTGATGAGGCCTATGCTCCCGCAAACATGAACTTACCAGCCATCATGTCTATTAGGATCTCCTCCACAGAATTCTCTATTGCACTATGTTCGCCTAACATACACGCTCGAGATTGGATTTCTCAGGTAGGCGGACAAATACTCACGGTAAGCAAAATGGGTGGCGAGGTCTCAGCAAGCACTAAGCGATAGCAATTAGTTCTCTATGGGATCGGATAATCACAATTTGCAAAAGTTTCCCCGTTGAGACATTCGACGAATTAAATAGAAAATTTCGTAACAGATTCCTCCAATGGGTAGGAATGCCTCAATCCATCTGTTATGGCGTGGTCCCAATGGTCCAAAGGAGATATTTCCAGCAATATCTACATTTCTAGTCATTCCAGAGCATCATTTTAATGGTCGGGATGCCTCCAATGGTCATATTGCTTCACCGTGTCGAAGTTTCAGTCCGCGTTGTTTTGCTATTCCAGCGAGGTTCAAGTTTTGCAAGCCTTCTTTCTGCGAAGTCTTCTTTGGAACTTCCTGCAATTTTTCTAACTTTGCTTTCTTCTTGCTGAGCTTTCTGGCCTTCTTTCCTATGATCTAAGTCACTGGGTTCCTCTTTCCATTTTTATTCTTATCTGTTCTTAGCATAGTAACTTCACACTACTGAGGGTATTTCAAAGGGTTTGAGTGGAATACCTCTTCTCTTGTTACTTCAGGGGTTTGTGCTCTTCTCTCTTGCATGGACATGTTTTTCAAGCTTTCCTTTGTTTTATCAACTTCGACAGTTAAGTCTCCGGTCCTTAGTTTATTTGACTTGTCCTCTTGTTCTTCTATTAAGCGCGCTATTCTCCTAGCCATGAAATCCCTTAATTCTTTCTTTTTTTGTTCTATAACTTCCTCTTCTTCTTCCCTTCGGATCTGATCTTTCTCAATCCAGGTCCTTCCTAGAAAAAGTGCAAATGGGGCATTGTTCTCAACAAACTTAATGACCTCAAATTATTCTTTCGTCGATGCTCCATGGGAAACCATAGGTACATGGGTAAGTATTCCACATATGATTATCATCTTTCCTTTAAATAATCCTATTCCCCCCAATGAAGGAATCATAACATGATTTCCCAAAATTTCCCAAGTACTTTTTGTCATAATGTTCACCTGTGTTTCCTTATCCAGAACACAGTCTATGTCAAATTCTCCTATTCGTGTTTCTATGCATTCTTTCTCTTTTAAGATCTCTGATAAAGTGATGTCTATGTGATCATTCAATGTTTCTTTCATCTGCAATAATATAGTCTCTGATTCTTTCTGGTGTTCTAGCTTATTCTTAGTCTTTTGACCTTCCTCATGGTTTTCTTATCTCATATGCATCTTTTCAAATTTAGAAATCATTTTAGGGCAGTCCAAAACTTCATGGCCAATGACTTTACAACAAAGACAAATAGGACCTCTACCAATAAATTCTTTAGCAAGATGTCCTGGTCTTCTGCAACTATAGCAAAGAGTCAATCCTCTTTTTATCTTAAACGATCCCCAACCTTTCTTGTACTACACACTGGGATCACAGTGATGAACCTGCAAAAAATTCTTTCTAGGATCCTGCATCCACTTGTTAGTCCAAAAATTATTTCTATGCATATGAATAACATATCTTTCACTATTTCTATAATATCTATTCATATCAAATATTCTTTCTTCTAGCCATGCCCTAGTTTTCAGACTAGGACCAAATCTATCAAGCATACCTAGATCCATTCTTTCGAAACAAAAATTTCCACTTATCTTACCTTTATCAGAGCACAAAGCTTTAAGATATTACCTCTTTTCTTCAAATCTGATTCCCTTATTAGCACAGATCTTCAAAATTCAAGTAGAATACTACGCACCACAACAACAGATCCACATAGAGGGATTTCTCTTTTCTTCAGTTCCCAACAATCATAGTTTCAAGTCCTAACAACAGAACCATTTGTTGTCACAGGGGTAGACCCAGGGTTCAATGCTTCAACAATGCACCAACAAAACCCTAACTACCATCCCTTTCAACAACACTTGTGAAGAAGATGAAGTCTCACCCGAGGTAGAGGCAAGGGGGATTGCAAGACTCAACTGTCTACAACCTAGCTAGGACACAGATCTGTGATCACAATACTTAGCAGAGAACTTAGCAATTAACATTGATCAATATTTACCCTTATTCACATCACAGGTTAAAACCCTAATTGCAGAACAACACAGCATTCATCAAGATCTAATCACATCTAACCATTCAAAACATAGCATCAAAATAGATCTAGCATTCATTCAGATCATAAGCACTAAAATTTCATGGATCTATCTATCATAACAGTGCACTAAGAAAATACAACAACAATATATCACATAGCACATAACACAGGATATACATGGTTCACCCCAGTGTGGGGCTACTTCCACCAACTCTTCTTCTTTTTTATTATCTCCTTTCAATCTTCTTGCATGCACAGAGCCACAAAACCAACTCTGCATAGGACAAGAGATCTATGTGCACCTTTCCAGATCCTCCTTCCTCAAGCTTGGCACAACACAACGCCTTCTTACAATCACTTGCACTTAGCTCTGCAAGTTCTCAACACACAGTCTAGGCACAAAGCCAACCAGTCATGCACTAAGCCAATTCGATCACATAGATCCAACTACTACTTATTATATCACTTAGCTATCTATTTATACATTACAAAAGGGCCCTAAACATGGGTAAACCCATGGGCCGACATCACATACCCGTTACATCAACCCTAAAACCCAAAAATCTCACAAAAGGGGGTGAGATCCCGCGATCTTCGCTTCGCCTGGGCGTTTTGTCTTTGACCAACCTGTCGAAGTCCCAAAAATGGTCAAACATGACCAAGGTTCTCCAAAAATTGGTCAAGGGCCAACAGTCTCAATCATTCCATACACCATGTACCATAATATATCATCAATGAAGTGCCTCAAGTATAACAAAGATAGCCACAATGCCAATATACCAATATAACCATGATGTGATTCTAATCAATGTACCACAACCTCACCAAGGTGTACCTCAACAAGTACCAACATCACCAAGACATACAACTCATACATTTACTAAGAATATGCCTCACACCATGCACCAAATATGTGCCTCAAACACATACCATTGCCTCAACAAGAAACCAAAGGAACCACCATCAACATGTAACCAAAATGTACCCCAAGCATGTGCTAACATCCATAAACTATGTAGCAAGAGATACCATCAAACATGTGCCATATCACTCATATACCATATAACAAATCATATGCCAAGTATCCAAGATGTGCCTCTAACAATGTATCATACCATCACTAAGGTGTACCATGTACAATCACTACCATGACACTGCCCATGAATATCCACACTTTCCTCTACTACAGCCCGTGTACATCTGCACCTTGCTGACCTATAACCTATAGATACCTCAGAAACTAGGGTTACTCACATTTCATGAAAATCCAAGACTTTCACCTTCGACCTTCCTTTGCAACCTCATACTTGCTACCTCATATTCGACCTCAGATTTTCCAATAATAAGATAAACCATATCACTTATTCACTTAAAGATATTCAATAGAATGTGTCTGTGAATATACTTATGAGAGTCTCCTTGAGGTGTATTTATACTTTTTCTTAGTAACCTCTCTCCTTATTTTAGGGGTTTCTTGTTACAACCACTTAACCCTTTCATTAATGACTTGTAACCAAATAGGGGCTTCTTAACCATTCTTTGGGGCTTCCAACTTCATGAGGGAATATCTCCCTAACCGTGAGGAACCATGTAGTGTACCACCTACCATTGGAAATGGAATGGCGGGGACTATCCATCTATGATTATGTTACCTGCAATTTCAATTTCTTTCATGTCGTTATTCCTTGATCAAGTTTGGGTTCCATAACCACACCTTCGAGGTTTTGTGTATACTTCATCAAATGCACCCATCACATCTATTGACATCGACCATTCTTGTTGACATCAATGGAAATGAACTCACCATCAATATCAATCAAAACTATAGGGTATCTTGAATGCTCCAAGGGTTGACATCAATGACAACCAACTATCCAACAATATCCCCCTTTGGTTTTTATGGCAACACCAACATTGATGGCAACACTCATCGTCCAATACTCATGCTCCTCCTATGACCATCACTCCTCATCAATGTTTATTTCTCTCCCTATTTGACATCAATGGAAAATGGTATATCTCCTTGGGGATGCTCCCCCTATCTTCATGCTTTTGTTCTTTCTCTTCACATGTTTATGTCCTCATGTTTCTTTCCACGTTCCTCGTCTCTTTTAATAGAAAAGAGAGACTCCCCTTGAAAGTATAATTTCTATAAAAAATCCTTCTTTGTCTTCACGTGCTCGACTTTTTCTCTTCTGATCTCTCTCTCTTTGATATCACAGGAAAAAAAATAACTCCCCCTATTGGTATGTCTCCCCATGTCAGTATGTCTCTCCCTTTCTACATGCTTATTATATTTCTTTCCTGATCTCTTTCTATGACGATTTATCTTCCCTTGACTTCTCTGCAAGATGTAGAACAATATGGGACTTCTTGTGTATGTTTCCTTTCCTCTCTTCTAGTGCTTCTTATTTTCCATTGGTTCTTCCTCTTGTAACTCTTTGAAGTATATAAAAATAATTAAAAATTTCTTGACTTCAAATCTTCATGGCCTGTCCTGTTTTTTGTTTATACATTAATGACCATACTATTCAACAATGTCCCTATGATGATATAGCTTATGCTGAGGGTTTATCTTTCCCCGTTCTACTAAGCCTTTCACTGTTTGTCTTCTTGTGACAACTTAATTCCACTGATTCCAATTTGTAAATATTCTTTGTCAAATATATGTCTAGACCTGCCAATTATCTCATAAATCCATCTCATTCCATATGTTATAAGTTGTCTATAACTCTTCTACTCAACTGTCCATAATGCTGACCCATCTGTCACTATACTATTATGAAGGCTTCTATACTGTAGCTAGTCATTACATATTCCTATTTCTCAGATTGAATCAAATATGTCCACTGATACACAATACATCCTTGAACCTATAATGAATATACCCCTACCTGGAAAGTGTGTAAATGATATTTCTCTGATATATGCATGGGGATACTGCTTCTTAATCAATCTATCTATCATTTTGTAATTTTTCTATCTCACTGCTCTGAATCTGTCTCTACAAACACTTCAAACTATTCGATGGATGGTTCTATGATATGTAGTAGCTATTTCATAGATTCCCCTTATTCAATATTCATATTTTCTGGGATTCTCCAAGATGGATGGCTCAGAGAAATAGAGGAATCCTCCCCAAAGTGGAGTAATATTCCACTTCATCTGTAGACTCATGATCTCTATGAACTCTGACTTCTTCCTTTTTTCCTGTGGATTCATTATGATCTTGCACTAAAATTACTGAGAGTACAATTTATTGTGAATGTTCTTTATTCCCATGCTCTTATTTTCCTTTTCACACTACTACAAATCCCGTGTCGATCTCTAGGACCTGTTCTTTATTCACCTGCTCTTATTATCTTCCTTTTCTTCTCCAAACCTTCTTGTATCTGACATTGATGTTTTATTTCATGGTGGGATCTATCATGCTTCTACAATTCCGAGCTATGTGACCATAATTGTGTCATTTGTAACATTCAATGTTATGTGGAGTCACATAAGCATTTCTTTCTTGACCATATCTTCCATAAGCCCGAAAATCTGCAACCTTATGTCCAAAGTTAGTATAAGAAAAACAATGACCATAAAATAAATTTACATGCTTGGGAGGGAATGATCTTCCTTGTGGTGTAGTCCTTCTGAATTCCTGCCTTGGTTGATCATGATATTCTCTTATGTTGATTTATTCATCATGATTGAAGCTTCTTTGTTGCTTGAATGTGGAAGGTCTTCTTGAAGTTGTATCTCTATTATACTCATTTTTCTTTTATTCTTGCTGACCATGATTCCTTCCTTTGAGTACTTCTGCATAACTATTTCTCTTTTATTCATTCTTCCTTTCTAGAAACCTGGAGTGCTTCTCTTCAAGATTCTTTACTGATGATGTGGATGTTTCTCTCTCTTCAATGTTCTTGTTGAGTTTGATGATTTTAACTCTCAATGTGACAACTTCTTCTTCAACATTCTCAACCTCTTCTTCTTTATTCATTATCTAAATCTTTATGACTTCTTCTGGTCTCTTTTCTTCTTCAAGTTGGATTTTCAGGGAGATGATTTCTTCTTCAAGCCTTTTTCTTGTTGATTGAATTCTTCTTCAATTTGGTTTAAATAATCACTTCTTTCCTTGAGATAATCTGTCAAAAATTTCTCTCTTTTTTGCTTCCTTTCTTTTTGTTGCTATTTCGGCTTCCAAACACTGTTTATCTTCCATTTTAACTTTGTATGTTTCTTTAATCCTTGTGGCTTCTTCCAGCTGGGATTTTATATTCACGATGACTTGTTGGGATTCTTTGAAACTTTCTTGAGAATTATTATTGACAAATTGTTCCTCAAGAGAATTTTTTTTCTTCCTTTCTTTCATCAATTCATCCAGCGCACTGATTAATTCTGCTTCAATATCTACTATGCCTTCTTCACAATCTTGTTCTTTTGAATCTGTTTGACATCATGAACACAATTCTTATTGTTCATATTTAACATCTTCTTTGTTCTGATCAATGTTCTTTGGCCCTGTGATAGGATGATATTTCTTTGAGTAGATATTTTGTAGCTTTTCTCAAAGTTCTTTGGCTGATGAACATTTTCCCACTTTCTCTTTTACTAAATTAGGTAATCCTTCCAAGATGAAATACATTGCTATTTTGTTGTTTCTTTTCAATTCCTTCTTAGCTAGAGTCTTTGGTTTCTTAGTAGTAGTATATCCTATAAAAAATTATTTCCAAACATCATACCCCTGTGACTCTACAAATGTTCTCATCCTTATACTTCACATGTCATATTTCTCACCATTATGACCATCAAACTGTGGTACCCCAAACATAGCATATTCCATGATCTTCCTTCCAGTGGTTAACCTATTTCCTGAAGGGACCTTCTTTGATACCAATTGTTGGAATACTAAGAGAGGGGAGGGGGGTGAATCAATATGAACACTTTTACCAATTTTAACCACAATATATAAAATTCAACGTTATCAACAATATATCATCAATGTATCATTTATGATTGAATTCAATAAATCACGAGCATGTAATCATAAGAAACATCACATAAACAACATCACATCAAATACACAATACACCATAATTTACATGGAAATCCAAATGGGAGAAAACCACATAGTTATTTCTTATATATTGTCAAGAATACATTCATTGGAAGCACCAACTTCCCAATTCTCCAACTACAACTGGAAGGAGGCTACAACTCCCTATTTACAGGATCCAACATGAATGAAGCTACAAATCCTTGAATTTTCTGGCTCTGACCATAAGGAGGCTACAACCCCCTGATTATCAGGTTCCAACCTAAAGGAAGATCCAAATCCTTGAATTCTCTGGCTCCAACCAAAAGCAGGATAAAACCCCGTGATTCTAAGGCTCCAACCTAAAGGAAGCTCCAACTTCCTATGTTCTTCGACACCAACCAGAAGGAGTATACAACCCCCTTTCCTTGCCCCATCTTGCCACCATGAAATATAAGTGTAGACCAATTGTCACTACACAATCATTGCCACTATCACTATGAATTTCACTGTCACTATGAATTTCACATCAAATTGTAACCTATCAACCTGCCATTGTATCCAACCTGTCATTGTCATCAACCTATCACTGTATCCAACCTATCATTGTCATCAACCTATCACTGTATCCAACTTATCATTTTCATCAACCTGTCACTGTCATTGTCACTAATATACCATCATCAACCATATCCACTCACATACATATCCCCAAACCATGTACATCAACCATGTACATCACTCATCAACCATATACATCAATCATACACATCAACCTGCATCAACCATGCATCAACCATGCATCAAACTGTACCAAACCTTAAATCAACCATGCACCAACACCTGTAACAAACCATGTACCAACTCCTGTACCAAACCATGTACTAACACCTGTACCAAACCATTCATCAATAATGAACCAATACCTGTACCATACCATGTATCAACCATGTACATCAACTATGTATATCTACACATGTACCAACCATGTACATCAACACCTATACCATATCAAGCATCAACCATGTACCATATCACTCATGATATGTATCAATCATGCCATACACCATGTACCATAAGATATCATCAATGAAGTGCCTCAAGTATAACCAAGATAGACACAATACCAAGATACCAATATAATCATGATGTGCTTCTAATCAATGTACCATAACATCACCAAGTTGTACCTCAACATGTACCAACATCACCAAGACATGCACCTCATACATGTACTAATAATATTCCTCACACCATGCACCAAATATGTTCCTGGAAGACATACCAATGCCTCAAGAAGATAATAAAGGAAACATCATCAACATGCAACCAAGATTTACCTCAAACCATGTGCCTCAATCTTGTGTCAACATCCATAAACTATGTATTAAGAGATACCATCAAACATGTGCCATATCACTCATATACCATACAACAAACCATATTCCAAGTAGCCAAGATGTGCCTCTAACAATGTATCACACCATCACCAAGGTGTACCATTTACAATCACTACCATGACATTCCTCAAGCATGTATCACAAAAACATAAGAATAAGCCTCAAAAGTAACACATAAGCATACCTCTGATCTTGTAGACACCTTGCTGTATCAGATAACAAATGAGTAAACCAAATTGGGCATCAACAACCTGGTACAAGCATCACTTCTCAACCTTTCACAAACCTTTCACATATCTGCGACTTGTTCCTCTACTGCCTGTAGATATCCATGCTTTCTTCCACTACAATCTACGTACATCCACGCCATGATGACTTATAACCGACATATACCTCAAAAAATAAGGTTACGTACATTTGTTGCAACTCTGATACTTTCACCTTCAACCTTCCTTCACAACCTCATACTTGCTACCTTAGATTCGACCTAAGATTTTCCAATAAAAAGATCAAACATATCACTTGTTCACTTAAATATATTCAATAGAATGTGTGTGTGAATATACTTATGAGAGATTCCTTGAGGTGTATTTATACTTTTGTTTAGTAACCTGTATCCTTATTTTACAGGTTTCTTGTTACAACCACTTTACCTTTTCATTAATGAATTGTAACCAAATAGGGGCTTCTTAACCATTTTTTGGGGCTTCCAACTTCATGAGGGCATATCTCCCTGACTGTGAGGAACCATGTGGTGTACCACCTACCGTTGGAAATGAAATGAAGAGTACTATCCATCTATGAGTATGTAACCTACAATTATACTATCCTTTGTGTCCTTATTCCTTGATCAACTTTGGGTTCCACAAACACACCTTTGGGGCTTCGTGTAGACTTTTTCAAATTCACCCATCACATATGTTGACATCAAACATTATTGTTGACATCAATTACAACTAAATCAACATCAATCTCAATCACAACACTGGGGTATCTCAAATGCTCCAAGCGTTGACATGAGTGACAACAAACTGCCCAACACATAGATCATAGGTATTAGGTAACTCTATAGAGAGTTCCTTCTCCTTTGTACTTGCATTATTTCCATACCAGAGAAAAGAGAGTAGAGTAGGCTCACCTTCTAGCTGATTTTTCCATCGTAAGGGTTTCCTAGATAAAATATTTGTGTTACTTTTTGGATGGTGTGTGATTGTGTTTTAGTGTTATTTATTTTTCGCATTTTATCTATTTCATGCATAAGCAAAAAATCAGTAACTAAATATTTTGGAATCTAAAGGAATATAACCTTAATAGTGTAGATTTCAATTTTATTTATCAATTTTTTTGTGACGAAATATTCCGGTGGAATATCCATGACAATTAACAAATCACAAGTGATAATAAAGAATCTTTGTTCACACAAAATTTTCATATCAAGGATTGGCAATCTTCCATCATCACAACCATTGAAACCAAAAGAGTATAGTATCCTAGTTATTCATTGTATACCTACCAACAACACTTCATCCTAGGCCATTTCAACTTGGATAGATTAAGGACTATGGAAAACCTACACTTATCACTAGGAAGTTTTTGCATCACCTTTTCTTTTGGACCCTGAATTGTGACAATGGATTGTGATGTTATAATAATGATAATTATTTAATTTAAGTTCACAACTTATTGAGACACCAAATTGACATATGAGACCCCCTTATATATGGGACAAGGGACCCCCTCTACACAATTATTTGACTTCTTAGTCTATGGATATGTACATACCCTACCCCCCTTTGGATTTTAACTTGTGACCTCCAGGGAAGGAACATATTTTTTAACTGTTAGACCCCATATTACTCCACTTAGTGGTTTTTACATGATCTTAGATAATCTATACCATTTTGTGATGCATGCACAATATGATGGCTACTTCAACACCTACAACTTTCACAATTACAGTAATACATACAAACTCACCTCCACTTCTCTTTCTACTATCCACCTAAACATTTTAGCAAAAAAATGGTTAAACATCTCTCCCAACAAATTATTATTGATGTGCATTATCTGACAAGTCAATGAAGAAAACAAAGGGAAGTTACCCCTCTTTGATATACGATAAATCATTGACTCATACATAAATGTTTTTGAAGAACCTTGGGGTTTACCTCACCTTCATAACCTACAACATTCCATTGAATTGTTTCCTGGATCTTCCTTGGCCAAATTTATTGCATATTGCACCTCACCAAAGGAGAGCGCATATATTGAAAGGTATATCACACAAATTTTAGAGGATGGAAAAATATATCCTTTTACATCTTTTGTGGATCTCTTGCTGTGATGGTATCCAAGAGAGAGTAGTGATAGTGGTGACTTCACACGAATTTCAAGGCCCTCAATAAGGTCATTGTTGAGAATTTGTACCTCTTCCTCATATTGATGACCTTCTTGATCAACTTAAGTGGGGAAAGTACTTCACCAATATAGATCTCGCTTCAATCTATTACCAAGTTCAAATAAGACCCGCAAATGTATGGAGAACAACTTTGAAGGAAAATTTTGGTCTCTATGAATGGTTGATTATCATTCCGGAAGAAACACTAGAACCAACAGATAACCAAGAGAGTGCATATTTCTCCAAAGATAGCTCACCAGATAGAAAGTCCCAAAGACACATAACAAGAACAATACTTAGCTACATCCGTTGCAGTTGAAGTTTCACTTACCAAGAATACCACCAAGAATATCATAATACCACCAAGAGTGTCACCAAAAATACCACCAAGAGATACTAGAAGGTATGGCGCACATATTAAACTAGATGGCCCTAGAGAGAGAGACGAAGAAACACCCAGAGTATCCACCTTCCTATCATGCAGCTGCAACTCCAAACTTGTGCTATCCTTGAGAGATTGAGTGAGATGAGTGTGTAAAAATGAGCTAGATCATCTCTTATTTATAGTGGTTCTTATCACTTGTCTAGGATGACTTGTCCTTTTAGAAGCTAATACTTTAATAATAATTATTTTACTCATCCGACTTGTCTTTTAGGGTTTTTACACATCTATTTTAGAGTTTTTAGAATATTCTATTCTAGTCAGAGGTTACACATGGAGGTTGATACCTCCCACAACTACCATAATATCAACACTCCCTCCTAGATAGGGAGGTATTAACTGTAATGGTATCAAACACATCCATCCATTTCACATGGCATGGGAAAGGCTCACATAGTCTTGCAGACTAGTCTACAGGTAAAATCATCCTAGCCACATAGGCTATCTCATGATCACGTAGATCATGTCACAAGAATCATCATCACTATCCATCTAGGTGGAAATCACCTAGGAAACACCTTCAACACTACTAGTAGTCTCCATGGAAATCCAGTAGTAGTACACAGTTACTACAATGCCATCCAATAGATCACAACAATGTCGATCCATATTAGTACACAACTACTATCTAGTGGTGCACAACCACTCCTAGTAGTGCATAGCTACTGTCTAGTGACATACTATCACTACTAGTGGAACACATCCACCATAATAGTACATAACTATTGTCTAGAGACATATAGTCTCCACTGCAATAAACTAATATCTACACAAGCTATCACCATGCAATACAACAACCTCTTTTCATCAAATCATATCATCTCCTGCATCATCTCTCAAGGCCATACTCCATCTGAGTAATCGGGCATGATGCTGAATAAGTCATGTGTTGAACTCAGTGCACTCAAAAGAGTGTCTTGCATAAGTCACTTACTCAACAAGTTGATACAAGGACTATTCTTCTAATTCATACATACATCCTAGAAGAATAGTTGTCCCAACAAATGTTGAATCTCTCCACTGTATCATCTCTAAGCCATACTAGCATGATGTGAATGCATCATATCTAAGCTATAATGGAACGATGTGGAGTACCATCTACATCATCTATAAGCCATACTAGCATGATGCGAATGCATGCATCATATCTAATATGTACTGGAATGATGTAGATCAATTCCTCTTCATCATCTCTAATATGTATGATCATATCAAAGTTGTACTAGCATGATGTTATACAACATATATAAGCTATATGATCATATCTAATTTTTACTAGCATGATGCTCTACATCATATCTAAGCTGTACTAGCATGATCATATCTATCATGATGCAACTCAGGAATAATCATCATCTCTAAGTTGTACTAGCATGATAACAATGCATCATATCTAAGCTGTACTAGCATGATGCATCTCAAAACATCTGTATAATATCTAATTTGTACTAGCATGATTTTGAAGCATCATATCTAAGTTGTACTAGCATGATACAAACCAACAATCTGTCAACCTGGACCATTCTCCACAGGGAGAATGTCTGTCCGACAACACATTGAATATCCATGATGTCATATCAACACTCCCTCCCAACTAAGGAAGAAATATTCTCTCTTTCAACCAAGGGATTAATCTCCACCAGTCCCATCTTGTCCCTCAAGTATGAAACATTTATCTTGGACATAGGCTTTGTCAAAATATCAACTATCTGCTCATCAATGGAGATGTACTGGAGAATCACTTCTCCCTTCTAGACTTTATCACAGAGAAAATAGTACTTAATCTCAATGTGCTTCGACCTGTCATGGAATACGAGGTTCTATGAAAGATTCACAAAACCCTGATTATCAAAATATATCACAGTCAAATCCAACACCTGATCAAATAGTCAAGAAACCAGCTTACATAGCCATACTTTTTCCATACAAGCATCACAAGCTTCAATATACTCTGCTTCTGCAGTTTTGAGTGAAACAAACTTTTGTTTCCTGCTAGCCCATGATATCATAGTAGATCCCAAACTGACACATATACCAAAAGTACTATTTTTGTCATCTGTACTCCTTTCCCAATCCAAATTAGTAAATCCATGCACTTATACGTCACTATTTGAGGCACATATTAAACCATAATTTAGCGTCCCACAAAGATATTTCAAAATGTGCTTTGCAGCTATCCAATGCTCATGTCTAGGTTCCACCTATGACTGGCTCAACGTGTTTAAAACAAAGAGAATGTTTGGTCAGGTATTAATCAAATGCATCAATGAGACAATCAACTTCTGGTACAGAGACAAGTATAATGGATCAAAATCAGAGTCTCTCAACTCTCACCATGGGAGTTTCCATGGATTTGCAATCCATCATCCCAAAATTCTAAAGAATCTTCACAAAATGCTTCCCTTGCTCCTGGAATATTTCACCACACTTTTTCTATACTTCTAGTCCCAAATAATAATGCATGAGACAAATATCCTTCATATCAAATTCAAAGGCTAACTCCCTTTTCCACTAAATAATGAGAAGCTCTGCACCTGTCAGAAAAAAAATCATCATCATATAGTAGTCGGATCACAGGTGCATCATTCACAACCTTGTAATAAGGATATGTATCGACATAGCTCTTGGAAAATCCAAGTCTTGTCAGGTAACTATCAATTCATGCATACGAAGCTCTATGTATACTTCTTCTTCAATTACTCCATTGAGAAAAGCGGTCTTTACATCCATTATAAACTACAACCCATGTATGCTGCAGGAGATATGATGGCTATAATAGAGGTGTATCTGGCAACTGGAGAAAATGTCTCATCATAGTTTTCTCCCTCCTGCTGGGAGAACCCTCTAGCCACAAATCTTGCCTTGTATTTATCGATACTCCCATATACTGCATGCTTTATCTTGTAAACCCATTTTGAAGTGACTACAAACTTTCCTTCAAGTCTAGGTATGATTTCCCATACATCATGATGGATTGATATTTTTCTATCATAGCTTCCTTCAACTCTTTCTTCTTGACTGATAGCCAAATATACTCAAGTGTTCAACACTTGGATTCTTTCTAGAGAAAACTTCTAGAGTCATGTTCTTCAATATATGAAGAGGAATTCTATTCTGAACATATACGGTTGTCATAACTACTTCTTCCCATAGAAACATGGATAGATTCTGGTCATTCATCATTTCCTTGATAGATTCTTCAATATATCAGTTCTTTCTTTCTGCTACACCATTCTACTAAGGATTGTAGGTCCTAGTGAGCTCCCTCCTAATCCTGACCTCTCTGTAGAATGTATTGAAATCATCTGAGGTGTACTCTCACACTTAGTGAGGAGGTTGACATTGGTCCACACACATTAGAGTGAATGATGTCCAATTTTTTTTTTTCTTTACACGCTTCCTTTAGAATTGGTACTTGGTGAGATCACCAAATCATCACTTGATGGGGTCATCTGCTCCATGTTTGCAACTTTCACTCTAACTCCTTCTCAGAGCTATCATATGTGACCTTCCTGGAAGAATAACAACAAGAGAAAAAAAAATTCCAATAGAATTTTTATAATAACATATTTATGGTAATAAGGATGGTAGTCATCATAGAATTGCCAAGGTGACCTGCTCGAGAACAAGAAACGTCTCCTAGAGGAGATGTTAGTTCATTTTGAAAACAAGTGAAATAAGCATATATATCAATAGTACTTACATGCAACCAAGTATACCTAGCGGCAATAGAACCTTTCAAATATTGTTGTCACAACTATAGTGTTTAATTCAACTATAACAACTATCAAACTTGATATGTGCAAATTGAAAATTAACAATTTGATCAATCAAACCTGGAACCTAGAGCCTCAAATACTTGTTCCTCTGAATGTACTGAATCCAATATCACTTCTTGGACAATATCTCCTGTACATTCCTTGCAAATCACACTGATTCTTTGCTGGATGATATGACATGAAAAACATATACAAGTGCATACCTTTGAAATTTGCAACATCGTTCAACTTGTCTTCTAATATGAAACTAGACACGATATTGACAAGGAGAGGCTAGAAACTTAATCAAGAAGGTTCAATGATTAGAACAAGCTAGAAACTATGAAATTTCAACTTTGACTACAAAATCAATTTTGACCAAAAGTCAACCTTTGGATTTGACTAGTTAACCTTTGACTTTGACCCAAAAACTCAAACTTGAC
>ML794992.1:574635-605322 GCA_009831015.1 Picea engelmannii | reverse complement strand
CAAGCATGTGCTAACATCCATAAACTATGTAGCAAGAGATACCATCAAACATGTGCCATATCACTCATATACCATATAACAAATCATATGCCAAGTATCCAAGATGTGCCTCTAACAATGTATCATACCATCACTAAGGTGTACCATGTACAATCACTACCATGACACTGCCCATGAATATCCACACTTTCCTCTACTACAGCCCGTGTACATCTGCACCTTGCTGACCTATAACCTATAGATACCTCAGAAACTAGGGTTACTCACATTTCATGAAAATCCAAGACTTTCACCTTCGACCTTCCTTTGCAACCTCATACTTGCTACCTCATATTCGACCTCAGATTTTCCAATAATAAGATAAACCATATCACTTATTCACTTAAAGATATTCAATAGAATGTGTCTGTGAATATACTTATGAGAGTCTCCTTGAGGTGTATTTATACTTTTTCTTAGTAACCTCTCTCCTTATTTTAGGGGTTTCTTGTTACAACCACTTAACCCTTTCATTAATGACTTGTAACCAAATAGGGGCTTCTTAACCATTCTTTGGGGCTTCCAACTTCATGAGGGAATATCTCCCTAACCGTGAGGAACCATGTAGTGTACCACCTACCATTGGAAATGGAATGGCGGGGACTATCCATCTATGATTATGTTACCTGCAATTTCAATTTCTTTCATGTCGTTATTCCTTGATCAAGTTTGGGTTCCATAACCACACCTTCGAGGTTTTGTGTATACTTCATCAAATGCACCCATCACATCTATTGACATCGACCATTCTTGTTGACATCAATGGAAATGAACTCACCATCAATATCAATCAAAACTATAGGGTATCTTGAATGCTCCAAGGGTTGACATCAATGACAACCAACTATCCAACAATATCCCCCTTTGGTTTTTATGGCAACACCAACATTGATGGCAACACTCATCGTCCAATACTCATGCTCCTCCTATGACCATCACTCCTCATCAATGTTTATTTCTCTCCCTATTTGACATCAATGGAAAATGGTATATCTCCTTGGGGATGCTCCCCCTATCTTCATGCTTTTGTTCTTTCTCTTCACATGTTTATGTCCTCATGTTTCTTTCCACGTTCCTCGTCTCTTTTAATAGAAAAGAGAGACTCCCCTTGAAAGTATAATTTCTATAAAAAATCCTTCTTTGTCTTCACGTGCTCGACTTTTTCTCTTCTGATCTCTCTCTCTTTGATATCACAGGAAAAAAAATAACTCCCCCTATTGGTATGTCTCCCCATGTCAGTATGTCTCTCCCTTTCTACATGCTTATTATATTTCTTTCCTGATCTCTTTCTATGACGATTTATCTTCCCTTGACTTCTCTGCAAGATGTAGAACAATATGGGACTTCTTGTGTATGTTTCCTTTCCTCTCTTCTAGTGCTTCTTATTTTCCATTGGTTCTTCCTCTTGTAACTCTTTGAAGTATATAAAAATAATTAAAAATTTCTTGACTTCAAATCTTCATGGCCTGTCCTGTTTTTTGTTTATACATTAATGACCATACTATTCAACAATGTCCCTATGATGATATAGCTTATGCTGAGGGTTTATCTTTCCCCGTTCTACTAAGCCTTTCACTGTTTGTCTTCTTGTGACAACTTAATTCCACTGATTCCAATTTGTAAATATTCTTTGTCAAATATATGTCTAGACCTGCCAATTATCTCATAAATCCATCTCATTCCATATGTTATAAGTTGTCTATAACTCTTCTACTCAACTGTCCATAATGCTGACCCATCTGTCACTATACTATTATGAAGGCTTCTATACTGTAGCTAGTCATTACATATTCCTATTTCTCAGATTGAATCAAATATGTCCACTGATACACAATACATCCTTGAACCTATAATGAATATACCCCTACCTGGAAAGTGTGTAAATGATATTTCTCTGATATATGCATGGGGATACTGCTTCTTAATCAATCTATCTATCATTTTGTAATTTTTCTATCTCACTGCTCTGAATCTGTCTCTACAAACACTTCAAACTATTCGATGGATGGTTCTATGATATGTAGTAGCTATTTCATAGATTCCCCTTATTCAATATTCATATTTTCTGGGATTCTCCAAGATGGATGGCTCAGAGAAATAGAGGAATCCTCCCCAAAGTGGAGTAATATTCCACTTCATCTGTAGACTCATGATCTCTATGAACTCTGACTTCTTCCTTTTTTCCTGTGGATTCATTATGATCTTGCACTAAAATTACTGAGAGTACAATTTATTGTGAATGTTCTTTATTCCCATGCTCTTATTTTCCTTTTCACACTACTACAAATCCCGTGTCGATCTCTAGGACCTGTTCTTTATTCACCTGCTCTTATTATCTTCCTTTTCTTCTCCAAACCTTCTTGTATCTGACATTGATGTTTTATTTCATGGTGGGATCTATCATGCTTCTACAATTCCGAGCTATGTGACCATAATTGTGTCATTTGTAACATTCAATGTTATGTGGAGTCACATAAGCATTTCTTTCTTGACCATATCTTCCATAAGCCCGAAAATCTGCAACCTTATGTCCAAAGTTAGTATAAGAAAAACAATGACCATAAAATAAATTTACATGCTTGGGAGGGAATGATCTTCCTTGTGGTGTAGTCCTTCTGAATTCCTGCCTTGGTTGATCATGATATTCTCTTATGTTGATTTATTCATCATGATTGAAGCTTCTTTGTTGCTTGAATGTGGAAGGTCTTCTTGAAGTTGTATCTCTATTATACTCATTTTTCTTTTATTCTTGCTGACCATGATTCCTTCCTTTGAGTACTTCTGCATAACTATTTCTCTTTTATTCATTCTTCCTTTCTAGAAACCTGGAGTGCTTCTCTTCAAGATTCTTTACTGATGATGTGGATGTTTCTCTCTCTTCAATGTTCTTGTTGAGTTTGATGATTTTAACTCTCAATGTGACAACTTCTTCTTCAACATTCTCAACCTCTTCTTCTTTATTCATTATCTAAATCTTTATGACTTCTTCTGGTCTCTTTTCTTCTTCAAGTTGGATTTTCAGGGAGATGATTTCTTCTTCAAGCCTTTTTCTTGTTGATTGAATTCTTCTTCAATTTGGTTTAAATAATCACTTCTTTCCTTGAGATAATCTGTCAAAAATTTCTCTCTTTTTTGCTTCCTTTCTTTTTGTTGCTATTTCGGCTTCCAAACACTGTTTATCTTCCATTTTAACTTTGTATGTTTCTTTAATCCTTGTGGCTTCTTCCAGCTGGGATTTTATATTCACGATGACTTGTTGGGATTCTTTGAAACTTTCTTGAGAATTATTATTGACAAATTGTTCCTCAAGAGAATTTTTTTTCTTCCTTTCTTTCATCAATTCATCCAGCGCACTGATTAATTCTGCTTCAATATCTACTATGCCTTCTTCACAATCTTGTTCTTTTGAATCTGTTTGACATCATGAACACAATTCTTATTGTTCATATTTAACATCTTCTTTGTTCTGATCAATGTTCTTTGGCCCTGTGATAGGATGATATTTCTTTGAGTAGATATTTTGTAGCTTTTCTCAAAGTTCTTTGGCTGATGAACATTTTCCCACTTTCTCTTTTACTAAATTAGGTAATCCTTCCAAGATGAAATACATTGCTATTTTGTTGTTTCTTTTCAATTCCTTCTTAGCTAGAGTCTTTGGTTTCTTAGTAGTAGTATATCCTATAAAAAATTATTTCCAAACATCATACCCCTGTGACTCTACAAATGTTCTCATCCTTATACTTCACATGTCATATTTCTCACCATTATGACCATCAAACTGTGGTACCCCAAACATAGCATATTCCATGATCTTCCTTCCAGTGGTTAACCTATTTCCTGAAGGGACCTTCTTTGATACCAATTGTTGGAATACTAAGAGAGGGGAGGGGGGTGAATCAATATGAACACTTTTACCAATTTTAACCACAATATATAAAATTCAACGTTATCAACAATATATCATCAATGTATCATTTATGATTGAATTCAATAAATCACGAGCATGTAATCATAAGAAACATCACATAAACAACATCACATCAAATACACAATACACCATAATTTACATGGAAATCCAAATGGGAGAAAACCACATAGTTATTTCTTATATATTGTCAAGAATACATTCATTGGAAGCACCAACTTCCCAATTCTCCAACTACAACTGGAAGGAGGCTACAACTCCCTATTTACAGGATCCAACATGAATGAAGCTACAAATCCTTGAATTTTCTGGCTCTGACCATAAGGAGGCTACAACCCCCTGATTATCAGGTTCCAACCTAAAGGAAGATCCAAATCCTTGAATTCTCTGGCTCCAACCAAAAGCAGGATAAAACCCCGTGATTCTAAGGCTCCAACCTAAAGGAAGCTCCAACTTCCTATGTTCTTCGACACCAACCAGAAGGAGTATACAACCCCCTTTCCTTGCCCCATCTTGCCACCATGAAATATAAGTGTAGACCAATTGTCACTACACAATCATTGCCACTATCACTATGAATTTCACTGTCACTATGAATTTCACATCAAATTGTAACCTATCAACCTGCCATTGTATCCAACCTGTCATTGTCATCAACCTATCACTGTATCCAACCTATCATTGTCATCAACCTATCACTGTATCCAACTTATCATTTTCATCAACCTGTCACTGTCATTGTCACTAATATACCATCATCAACCATATCCACTCACATACATATCCCCAAACCATGTACATCAACCATGTACATCACTCATCAACCATATACATCAATCATACACATCAACCTGCATCAACCATGCATCAACCATGCATCAAACTGTACCAAACCTTAAATCAACCATGCACCAACACCTGTAACAAACCATGTACCAACTCCTGTACCAAACCATGTACTAACACCTGTACCAAACCATTCATCAATAATGAACCAATACCTGTACCATACCATGTATCAACCATGTACATCAACTATGTATATCTACACATGTACCAACCATGTACATCAACACCTATACCATATCAAGCATCAACCATGTACCATATCACTCATGATATGTATCAATCATGCCATACACCATGTACCATAAGATATCATCAATGAAGTGCCTCAAGTATAACCAAGATAGACACAATACCAAGATACCAATATAATCATGATGTGCTTCTAATCAATGTACCATAACATCACCAAGTTGTACCTCAACATGTACCAACATCACCAAGACATGCACCTCATACATGTACTAATAATATTCCTCACACCATGCACCAAATATGTTCCTGGAAGACATACCAATGCCTCAAGAAGATAATAAAGGAAACATCATCAACATGCAACCAAGATTTACCTCAAACCATGTGCCTCAATCTTGTGTCAACATCCATAAACTATGTATTAAGAGATACCATCAAACATGTGCCATATCACTCATATACCATACAACAAACCATATTCCAAGTAGCCAAGATGTGCCTCTAACAATGTATCACACCATCACCAAGGTGTACCATTTACAATCACTACCATGACATTCCTCAAGCATGTATCACAAAAACATAAGAATAAGCCTCAAAAGTAACACATAAGCATACCTCTGATCTTGTAGACACCTTGCTGTATCAGATAACAAATGAGTAAACCAAATTGGGCATCAACAACCTGGTACAAGCATCACTTCTCAACCTTTCACAAACCTTTCACATATCTGCGACTTGTTCCTCTACTGCCTGTAGATATCCATGCTTTCTTCCACTACAATCTACGTACATCCACGCCATGATGACTTATAACCGACATATACCTCAAAAAATAAGGTTACGTACATTTGTTGCAACTCTGATACTTTCACCTTCAACCTTCCTTCACAACCTCATACTTGCTACCTTAGATTCGACCTAAGATTTTCCAATAAAAAGATCAAACATATCACTTGTTCACTTAAATATATTCAATAGAATGTGTGTGTGAATATACTTATGAGAGATTCCTTGAGGTGTATTTATACTTTTGTTTAGTAACCTGTATCCTTATTTTACAGGTTTCTTGTTACAACCACTTTACCTTTTCATTAATGAATTGTAACCAAATAGGGGCTTCTTAACCATTTTTTGGGGCTTCCAACTTCATGAGGGCATATCTCCCTGACTGTGAGGAACCATGTGGTGTACCACCTACCGTTGGAAATGAAATGAAGAGTACTATCCATCTATGAGTATGTAACCTACAATTATACTATCCTTTGTGTCCTTATTCCTTGATCAACTTTGGGTTCCACAAACACACCTTTGGGGCTTCGTGTAGACTTTTTCAAATTCACCCATCACATATGTTGACATCAAACATTATTGTTGACATCAATTACAACTAAATCAACATCAATCTCAATCACAACACTGGGGTATCTCAAATGCTCCAAGCGTTGACATGAGTGACAACAAACTGCCCAACACATAGATCATAGGTATTAGGTAACTCTATAGAGAGTTCCTTCTCCTTTGTACTTGCATTATTTCCATACCAGAGAAAAGAGAGTAGAGTAGGCTCACCTTCTAGCTGATTTTTCCATCGTAAGGGTTTCCTAGATAAAATATTTGTGTTACTTTTTGGATGGTGTGTGATTGTGTTTTAGTGTTATTTATTTTTCGCATTTTATCTATTTCATGCATAAGCAAAAAATCAGTAACTAAATATTTTGGAATCTAAAGGAATATAACCTTAATAGTGTAGATTTCAATTTTATTTATCAATTTTTTTGTGACGAAATATTCCGGTGGAATATCCATGACAATTAACAAATCACAAGTGATAATAAAGAATCTTTGTTCACACAAAATTTTCATATCAAGGATTGGCAATCTTCCATCATCACAACCATTGAAACCAAAAGAGTATAGTATCCTAGTTATTCATTGTATACCTACCAACAACACTTCATCCTAGGCCATTTCAACTTGGATAGATTAAGGACTATGGAAAACCTACACTTATCACTAGGAAGTTTTTGCATCACCTTTTCTTTTGGACCCTGAATTGTGACAATGGATTGTGATGTTATAATAATGATAATTATTTAATTTAAGTTCACAACTTATTGAGACACCAAATTGACATATGAGACCCCCTTATATATGGGACAAGGGACCCCCTCTACACAATTATTTGACTTCTTAGTCTATGGATATGTACATACCCTACCCCCCTTTGGATTTTAACTTGTGACCTCCAGGGAAGGAACATATTTTTTAACTGTTAGACCCCATATTACTCCACTTAGTGGTTTTTACATGATCTTAGATAATCTATACCATTTTGTGATGCATGCACAATATGATGGCTACTTCAACACCTACAACTTTCACAATTACAGTAATACATACAAACTCACCTCCACTTCTCTTTCTACTATCCACCTAAACATTTTAGCAAAAAAATGGTTAAACATCTCTCCCAACAAATTATTATTGATGTGCATTATCTGACAAGTCAATGAAGAAAACAAAGGGAAGTTACCCCTCTTTGATATACGATAAATCATTGACTCATACATAAATGTTTTTGAAGAACCTTGGGGTTTACCTCACCTTCATAACCTACAACATTCCATTGAATTGTTTCCTGGATCTTCCTTGGCCAAATTTATTGCATATTGCACCTCACCAAAGGAGAGCGCATATATTGAAAGGTATATCACACAAATTTTAGAGGATGGAAAAATATATCCTTTTACATCTTTTGTGGATCTCTTGCTGTGATGGTATCCAAGAGAGAGTAGTGATAGTGGTGACTTCACACGAATTTCAAGGCCCTCAATAAGGTCATTGTTGAGAATTTGTACCTCTTCCTCATATTGATGACCTTCTTGATCAACTTAAGTGGGGAAAGTACTTCACCAATATAGATCTCGCTTCAATCTATTACCAAGTTCAAATAAGACCCGCAAATGTATGGAGAACAACTTTGAAGGAAAATTTTGGTCTCTATGAATGGTTGATTATCATTCCGGAAGAAACACTAGAACCAACAGATAACCAAGAGAGTGCATATTTCTCCAAAGATAGCTCACCAGATAGAAAGTCCCAAAGACACATAACAAGAACAATACTTAGCTACATCCGTTGCAGTTGAAGTTTCACTTACCAAGAATACCACCAAGAATATCATAATACCACCAAGAGTGTCACCAAAAATACCACCAAGAGATACTAGAAGGTATGGCGCACATATTAAACTAGATGGCCCTAGAGAGAGAGACGAAGAAACACCCAGAGTATCCACCTTCCTATCATGCAGCTGCAACTCCAAACTTGTGCTATCCTTGAGAGATTGAGTGAGATGAGTGTGTAAAAATGAGCTAGATCATCTCTTATTTATAGTGGTTCTTATCACTTGTCTAGGATGACTTGTCCTTTTAGAAGCTAATACTTTAATAATAATTATTTTACTCATCCGACTTGTCTTTTAGGGTTTTTACACATCTATTTTAGAGTTTTTAGAATATTCTATTCTAGTCAGAGGTTACACATGGAGGTTGATACCTCCCACAACTACCATAATATCAACACTCCCTCCTAGATAGGGAGGTATTAACTGTAATGGTATCAAACACATCCATCCATTTCACATGGCATGGGAAAGGCTCACATAGTCTTGCAGACTAGTCTACAGGTAAAATCATCCTAGCCACATAGGCTATCTCATGATCACGTAGATCATGTCACAAGAATCATCATCACTATCCATCTAGGTGGAAATCACCTAGGAAACACCTTCAACACTACTAGTAGTCTCCATGGAAATCCAGTAGTAGTACACAGTTACTACAATGCCATCCAATAGATCACAACAATGTCGATCCATATTAGTACACAACTACTATCTAGTGGTGCACAACCACTCCTAGTAGTGCATAGCTACTGTCTAGTGACATACTATCACTACTAGTGGAACACATCCACCATAATAGTACATAACTATTGTCTAGAGACATATAGTCTCCACTGCAATAAACTAATATCTACACAAGCTATCACCATGCAATACAACAACCTCTTTTCATCAAATCATATCATCTCCTGCATCATCTCTCAAGGCCATACTCCATCTGAGTAATCGGGCATGATGCTGAATAAGTCATGTGTTGAACTCAGTGCACTCAAAAGAGTGTCTTGCATAAGTCACTTACTCAACAAGTTGATACAAGGACTATTCTTCTAATTCATACATACATCCTAGAAGAATAGTTGTCCCAACAAATGTTGAATCTCTCCACTGTATCATCTCTAAGCCATACTAGCATGATGTGAATGCATCATATCTAAGCTATAATGGAACGATGTGGAGTACCATCTACATCATCTATAAGCCATACTAGCATGATGCGAATGCATGCATCATATCTAATATGTACTGGAATGATGTAGATCAATTCCTCTTCATCATCTCTAATATGTATGATCATATCAAAGTTGTACTAGCATGATGTTATACAACATATATAAGCTATATGATCATATCTAATTTTTACTAGCATGATGCTCTACATCATATCTAAGCTGTACTAGCATGATCATATCTATCATGATGCAACTCAGGAATAATCATCATCTCTAAGTTGTACTAGCATGATAACAATGCATCATATCTAAGCTGTACTAGCATGATGCATCTCAAAACATCTGTATAATATCTAATTTGTACTAGCATGATTTTGAAGCATCATATCTAAGTTGTACTAGCATGATACAAACCAACAATCTGTCAACCTGGACCATTCTCCACAGGGAGAATGTCTGTCCGACAACACATTGAATATCCATGATGTCATATCAACACTCCCTCCCAACTAAGGAAGAAATATTCTCTCTTTCAACCAAGGGATTAATCTCCACCAGTCCCATCTTGTCCCTCAAGTATGAAACATTTATCTTGGACATAGGCTTTGTCAAAATATCAACTATCTGCTCATCAATGGAGATGTACTGGAGAATCACTTCTCCCTTCTAGACTTTATCACAGAGAAAATAGTACTTAATCTCAATGTGCTTCGACCTGTCATGGAATACGAGGTTCTATGAAAGATTCACAAAACCCTGATTATCAAAATATATCACAGTCAAATCCAACACCTGATCAAATAGTCAAGAAACCAGCTTACATAGCCATACTTTTTCCATACAAGCATCACAAGCTTCAATATACTCTGCTTCTGCAGTTTTGAGTGAAACAAACTTTTGTTTCCTGCTAGCCCATGATATCATAGTAGATCCCAAACTGACACATATACCAAAAGTACTATTTTTGTCATCTGTACTCCTTTCCCAATCCAAATTAGTAAATCCATGCACTTATACGTCACTATTTGAGGCACATATTAAACCATAATTTAGCGTCCCACAAAGATATTTCAAAATGTGCTTTGCAGCTATCCAATGCTCATGTCTAGGTTCCACCTATGACTGGCTCAACGTGTTTAAAACAAAGAGAATGTTTGGTCAGGTATTAATCAAATGCATCAATGAGACAATCAACTTCTGGTACAGAGACAAGTATAATGGATCAAAATCAGAGTCTCTCAACTCTCACCATGGGAGTTTCCATGGATTTGCAATCCATCATCCCAAAATTCTAAAGAATCTTCACAAAATGCTTCCCTTGCTCCTGGAATATTTCACCACACTTTTTCTATACTTCTAGTCCCAAATAATAATGCATGAGACAAATATCCTTCATATCAAATTCAAAGGCTAACTCCCTTTTCCACTAAATAATGAGAAGCTCTGCACCTGTCAGAAAAAAAATCATCATCATATAGTAGTCGGATCACAGGTGCATCATTCACAACCTTGTAATAAGGATATGTATCGACATAGCTCTTGGAAAATCCAAGTCTTGTCAGGTAACTATCAATTCATGCATACGAAGCTCTATGTATACTTCTTCTTCAATTACTCCATTGAGAAAAGCGGTCTTTACATCCATTATAAACTACAACCCATGTATGCTGCAGGAGATATGATGGCTATAATAGAGGTGTATCTGGCAACTGGAGAAAATGTCTCATCATAGTTTTCTCCCTCCTGCTGGGAGAACCCTCTAGCCACAAATCTTGCCTTGTATTTATCGATACTCCCATATACTGCATGCTTTATCTTGTAAACCCATTTTGAAGTGACTACAAACTTTCCTTCAAGTCTAGGTATGATTTCCCATACATCATGATGGATTGATATTTTTCTATCATAGCTTCCTTCAACTCTTTCTTCTTGACTGATAGCCAAATATACTCAAGTGTTCAACACTTGGATTCTTTCTAGAGAAAACTTCTAGAGTCATGTTCTTCAATATATGAAGAGGAATTCTATTCTGAACATATACGGTTGTCATAACTACTTCTTCCCATAGAAACATGGATAGATTCTGGTCATTCATCATTTCCTTGATAGATTCTTCAATATATCAGTTCTTTCTTTCTGCTACACCATTCTACTAAGGATTGTAGGTCCTAGTGAGCTCCCTCCTAATCCTGACCTCTCTGTAGAATGTATTGAAATCATCTGAGGTGTACTCTCACACTTAGTGAGGAGGTTGACATTGGTCCACACACATTAGAGTGAATGATGTCCAATTTTTTTTTTTCTTTACACGCTTCCTTTAGAATTGGTACTTGGTGAGATCACCAAATCATCACTTGATGGGGTCATCTGCTCCATGTTTGCAACTTTCACTCTAACTCCTTCTCAGAGCTATCATATGTGACCTTCCTGGAAGAATAACAACAAGAGAAAAAAAAATTCCAATAGAATTTTTATAATAACATATTTATGGTAATAAGGATGGTAGTCATCATAGAATTGCCAAGGTGACCTGCTCGAGAACAAGAAACGTCTCCTAGAGGAGATGTTAGTTCATTTTGAAAACAAGTGAAATAAGCATATATATCAATAGTACTTACATGCAACCAAGTATACCTAGCGGCAATAGAACCTTTCAAATATTGTTGTCACAACTATAGTGTTTAATTCAACTATAACAACTATCAAACTTGATATGTGCAAATTGAAAATTAACAATTTGATCAATCAAACCTGGAACCTAGAGCCTCAAATACTTGTTCCTCTGAATGTACTGAATCCAATATCACTTCTTGGACAATATCTCCTGTACATTCCTTGCAAATCACACTGATTCTTTGCTGGATGATATGACATGAAAAACATATACAAGTGCATACCTTTGAAATTTGCAACATCGTTCAACTTGTCTTCTAATATGAAACTAGACACGATATTGACAAGGAGAGGCTAGAAACTTAATCAAGAAGGTTCAATGATTAGAACAAGCTAGAAACTATGAAATTTCAACTTTGACTACAAAATCAATTTTGACCAAAAGTCAACCTTTGGATTTGACTAGTTAACCTTTGACTTTGACCCAAAAACTCAAACTTGACGTTTTTGTTGGCTGAGGACACCAAAGGGTGAACTAGGCTGGGGTGCACTAGAATATCTAGAAATTAGGTCCAATGATTCACTTAAGGTGCCCAAAGAGTTGGATTAGGGTTTGTTGCAGCTGTAAAATAAAAAACCGTAGTTGTAGCTGCAACTAGTGCTACAACGAGCTTAACAAAGAAATGCCACTTTACCTTCCAGTGGTTTGACTGTTCTGAAGGTGGTGTGGGCCCATAACCTTTTAAAATATTCGATGTGATCATTTTACTATAGAAAATATCACTATTGTCACCCAACCATAGTCACACAACCACCTCTAAGCACCATAACCTTTTATAGATAGAATGGTTCTGGAAGCAAGACTAGAACTAACATATAACCAAGAGAGAACATCTTTCTCCAAAGATATCTCACCAGACAGAAAGTCTCAAAGCCACATAAAAAGAACAATACTCAGCTACAACATTTACAGCAATTGCAGTTGCGCTTACCAAGAATACCACCAATAATATCATAATACCACCAAGAGTGTCACCAATAATACCACCAAGAATATGATAATACCACCAAGAGTGTAAAAAATAATACCACCAAAAGATACTAGAAGGTAGGGTGCACATATTAGACTAGATGGTGCTAGAGAGAGCAACCAAGAAACACCCCAGACTATCCACCTTCCTATCTTCTAGCTGCAGATCCAAACTTATGTTATCCTTGAGAGAGTGAGTGAGGTGAGTGTGTATGTGTTGGCAGAAGGGCAGACCCAGGGTTCAAGAATTCAAAAATGCACCAAAAAACCCCTAACTACCGACCCTTTTGGAAACACCTGCAACGAAGATGAAGTCTGACCCAAGGTAGAGGCAAGGGTGGTTGCAGGAATCAAGTGTATGCAACCTAGCTGGGACACGGATCTGTGATCACACTATTCTAGCAAAGCACTTAGCAATTACCATTCATTAGTATTTAACCTTTGGTTACTTCACAGATAAAACCCTAATTACAGAGCAACGTAGTATTCAATCAGATTTAACACATTTAAGCACTTAACATCTGGAAACCAATTATATCTAGCATTCATTCACATCACTAAACACTAAGCTATCATATCTTATCCATCTAAGCATACATCATTGCACTAAAAATAAATCACATGAAAAAAATAGTCATAATGCACATAACAATCATAAAATAGGATATACGTGGTTCACCCCAGCGTGGGGCTACATCCACCAACTCTTCTTCTTTCTATTATCTTCTGTCGAGATTCTTATAGGCACCAAGCATCAAAATCCTACTCCCCAGAGGCCAAGGGATTTGTGCACACCTCACCAGATTCTCCTTCCCTAGGCTAGGTTACAGCCCAAAGCCTTCTACAGTCTATGCATAGAGCACTACAGAAAATCAACATACAGTGAGCATAGAACCTCTTACAACACTTGCACTTAGCACTTCAAACTATAACAACCTTCTATTTGTCTACCACTCCCTAGGCTAGGTTACAACACAAAGCCTTCTACAGTCTATGCATAGAGAAATACAGAAAATCAACATACACTGAGCATAGAACCTCTTACAACACTTGCACTTAGCACTTCAAACTATAACAACCTTTTATTTGTCTACCACTCCCTTTTACTACTTCGCCTAGTTATCTATTTATACATTACAAAAGGGCCTCAACATGGGTAAACCCATGGGCTGACATCCCCATACCAGTTACATAAGCCCAAAACCCAAAAGTTTCCTAAAAAGGGGCTGAGATCCCGCGATCTTCACTTCAACTTGCGCTCTGCCTTCGACCATCCTGTCGAAGTCCCAAACTAGCTCAAACCTGACCAATAATCTCCAAAACTTGGTCAAGAGCCAACATGCCCCCAACACTCACCTATGACTCATATTGAGTTACTCTGATCTAGGTAACTATGCCTCAAAAGCCTCGAGCTTAGCTCAAGATATTTCAACCTGTTGCTTCACCAGGGCCTCCTGCTCGACGAACTCCTAAAGAACTGCCTCATTCACAAGTCCCTCTAAGTGTTGTTCTACTGAAGTGACTACCTGTTCCAGCTCTGTTCCTCTACCTTCAATTTCATCAAAGAGTAGGAAAGCTACATCCTGGACTAGCTGGAGATTCTGAGTTACTTCCATAAATTTGCTTTGTATGGCATGGACATGTTGTTGATATGTGCATTGTTCTTGGGATCTTTTCATCCTCTCAATTGTTGATAGGAGTTTCAACTGAACTTGTACAGTTGTTTCTTGTTGCTTTGCCTCTTGGAGATGTGACTCCAATGTATTTAGTTCGGGTTCCTTGGTAAGTCTCTCATAATTATGCGCATTGTGATCACTTAGATGTTTACATTCCATGGAAAAGGCCTTGATTCTCTCAACTGCGCTCCGAGCAGTTTCTTCTCTCTGGTCTCGCACATCCTGCAGAGTTCTTGGCACTTTTTGTAGCTCTAGCTATGCGATCCTCTGTTGAAGCTGCTGAATGGCTTCAACAAGATTTTCCACTTGATCTTCCACTGGGTCTTCTTTCATCTATTCCCAGCCTGTCATAGAGAGAAGTGCTCTGTTGACTGCTTCTTTGACTCCAACTTGCTCCATGAGAAACCGTTCTTTTTCTTGCTGGATCTGCACTTTATCCTTTTCAAACTTGGTTTGACTGTGCATATCCCCTTCAGGAGGTACGTAGTGATGACTGTGTAGTCGAAGTCCCTCAGGAAACTGTCACGACTCACCACACTGACAAGGGGTGGGATGTAATCAGGCATGATGGACATGATTAACTTCTCATTCGCCAAGTCATCTCGATGCTTGGTTATTTTCTCGACCGCAACTTGGGATGGTCCAGTGTAATATACTAGATATAAAAAATATGTAGAACAAAAATAAAATGCTAGAAATGGTAGAATAACAACAATATAACTAGAACAATCACTACAATAGCACTTAAATGATATAAGAATAACAACAGAAATATCACTTTGATTCTAAAAGCAATGTTCATGGGCCTCTTCGAGGGGGAAAACTCTAGTCGAGCAGAGCTATATTACAATAATATCCAAGCTAGGGTTCTCATACTCTTAACTCCTATTTATACTAAATATGTCTATCAAAAGAAGCATCTAGAGGAAGATTCTTCTAGAAGCAAAATCTTCTATTAGGTCTTCTTACATTCAACTTATTCTATTTTATTGCAAGGCCTTTTTAATATTGACCTTTATTACATTCGAATATATTTTTCTACCTATGTGCAGGTTAGGATCCTAACATGTCTTCCCCTTAAAAACAACCTTGTCTTCAAGGCTTTAGATGTGGAAATTGTTGTAGAATGGTAGTTGGTTCCCAAGTGGCATCTGCTAGATTTGTATATTTCCACTGGACTAACAATTCCTTGATGTTTCTTTGACACAGGAGATGCTCAAACTGGTTTAAAACTACTTGTGGCTGTAGCCAAATGGATCCTTCTTCGGCTAACTTGGGAAGGTTGGTTTGAATTTGGCACTTAGTTCCAATCACCTTCTTTAAGCATGAAACATGAAAAACAGGATGCAACTTCTAATGACTAGGCAAAGCTAACTGATAGGCCACCTGTCCCACATGCTTGAGAATGATATAAGGACCATAAAATTTGGGCACTAGCTTCTGACAATGCTCGGCCTTGAGGGTATTTTTCTTGTAAGGTTGCAGTCGAAGAAACACTTGATCGCCTTCTGCAAGTTGACTTTCAGAGCGACCTTGATCTGCTTGTTGCTTCATGTGATTTTGTGCCATGACCAAATTCTCTTTGAGGGTACAAAGAATAGCCTCTCGAACTGTAAGTGTTTGGTCAACCATCTAGACCTTCGAGACACTAGGTAAGTATGAGAGAACTGAAGGTGGCTTCTGTCCATATACCTCTTTAAAAGGAGTCATGTGTGTAGTTGTATGGTATGAAGTGTTGTACCACCATTAAGCTAGGGGTAACCATTAATCCCACTGATTTTTCTTTTTCGAGGCAAAACACCTCAAATATGTTTCCAAACATTTGTTGACAACTTCTGTTTGACCATCAGTCTGGGGATGATAATTTGTGCTGATATGCAATTGGGTGCCTTGTAGCTTGAACAATTCTTGCCAAAAATTGCTTGTGAAATTTGGGTCGCGATCATAAACAATAGAGTGCAGCATGTCATGAAGCTTGAAGACCCGATCCATGAAAATTTGAGCCACCATGGATGTTGTAAATGGGTGTTGAAGAGCGTATAAATGAGAATACTTGGAAAGGTGATCAAAAACCACCATGATGATTGATTTATTGCCTGATTTGGGAAAGCCTGTAATAAAATCCATAGATATATCCATCCAAATAGCAGGTGGAATCGGAAGCGGTTGTAGTGTGCCCAGAGATTTGATTGTTTCTCCCTTGTTGTGTTGACACACATTACATTCAACTACAAAATTACGAATGTCCTGTTTCATACCATCCCATAAAAAAGAACGTTTGACCTTGTCATAGGTTTTGGTGAACTTGGAGTGGCCTGTTGTGGGTGTAGCATGAAGCTCATAAAGTATCGTGGATTTAAGCTTTGATTGTTTACTTAAATACAAACAGCCTTTGTATCGAAGCTCATCATGGAGTCAAGAGTACCCTGGGGAAGCTAGAGCATTGGATTGCAATTGTTGGATCAGATGCAAAATTTTTGGATCTTGTAGCCATTCCTGGCGAACGGCTTGGAGCCAATCTGGTACAATGAAGGAAAGAGAAAAAATGGATCCTTCATCTTCATATTTTCGGGAAAGTGCATCCGCAACCACATTGCCTTTTCCTTTCCTGTAAATGATCTCATAATAATATCCAAAGAGCTTAGTCACCCATTTTTGTTACTCCAGGGAGGAAATGCGTTGTTCCAGAAAATACTTGAGGATTTGATGGTCTGTCTTAATTTGAAAGCGTTTCCCCAATAGATAAGGGCGCCATAGATCAAAGGCATGCATAATAGCCAACATTTCCTTTTCATAGATTGATTTGCCCATATTTATTTAAAATAGTTTCTTGCTAGTAAAGGCTAAAGGCCGACCCTCTTGCATAAGGACAACACCAATTCCTTTCCCTGAAGCATCACATTCCAAGACAAAGGTCTTTGTGAAATCAGGAAGGGTCGGGACTGGAGTGGTTCACATGGCCATATTCAACATTTGAAAGGCTTGAGAAATGGATCGAGTGCAAGTGAAAGAGTTATTTTTTAGGAGAGCAGTGAGAGGTGCTACAATCTTTCCATAATTCTTAACAAATTTGCGATAATAACCTGTTAAGACCAGAAATCCATGCAAGCTTTTGAGATTCTTTGGGTGAGGCCAGTATTGCATAGCTTCAATCTTTTTAGGATCCAGCCTAATGTCATCCTTGCCAACCAGATGACCCAAGTACTCTACTTTTGAGGCCCCAAAAGAACATTTAGAATGTTTCAGGAAACGTTGGTGCTGAGAGAGTAGATGGAGAACTCAATCCACATGAGCAAGATGGTCTGTCTAGGTTTTTCTATACATGAGGATATCATCAAATAAAACTAAGACAAAATCATGGAGAAAAGGATGAAAGACATTATTCATGAGGCTTTGGAAGGTGGAGGAGGCATTACACAAGCCAAAGGGCATGACCAAAAACTAATAGTGTCCCTCATGAATTATAAAGACAGTCTTGGGAATGTATGCCTCTTTCATACGTATCGGGTGGTATCCCGAATGAAGATCAAGTTTAGTAAAGAATTGGGTGCCACTCAATTCATCCAAGAGGTCATCAATGACAGGAATGGGAAATTTGTCTTTAATGGTAAGTTTGTTGAGGGAACGGAAGTCAGGACACATTTTCCAAGAAACTTCTTTCTTCAAGACCATGACCACATGAGAAGAGTAGGGGCTCATACTAGGGCAGATAACGCCTGCATTAAGGAGTTCCTGGACCATTTTCTCAATTTCATTTTTTTGGGAAAAGGGGTGATGATACGAATGAATATTGGGAGGAAGGCTTCCGGGTACAAGGGGAATGGAATGATAATGAACACCATGAGAAGGAGGGAGTCCCTGACGAGTGGAAAAGACCACTTGATGTTTAGAAAGGATGGCTTGGAGGTCTTGCGGCACTGAGGGTATCTCTATTGCTTGTATGGCATGGAGTTGGGAAATAACACCAGAATGGCCTTTTCTAAGCATCTTTTCCATGTGATGGGAACTAATGATCTCAGGTGAACCGGCGATGATGAATTGGAACTTATATTGGTGGACCTCCTGGTCAAATTGCACGGTTAATTCCTTAAAATCCATGAGAATGGGACCCAAAGACCTTAGCCAGTCTGCACCCAACACAATGTCACAACCGCCCATGTCGATAGCAAACATATGAGATTTCAGGTGGTAGTCACCAATTTGGAGACACACATTTTCACAACGCTCTCCACATTTCATGGAGCCACCATTGTTAATCATGATTTGGAAATTATTGACGGTATGGATGTAGCAATGAGTTTCTTGGGCAATGCAATGATGAATAAAATTATGGGTGCTTCCACTATCAACTAGAATGATAACCTTCCGATGCTTGATGTAACTGATTAGCTTGAGGTTTTGGGGAGCAGAGAAGCTGGTGAGAGCATTGAGGGAAATGACCGGTTCTACTTCGGGAGGGTCTGAGGGAGGGGTTATGTCAGTGGTTTTAGGTGACTCAGACACAAGGAGAGTTTCAACATCCTCTTCTGAAATATCCTCGGAGATGGCCATAATTTTTTTTTGTTCCTTACACTTGTGGCCCAAGAAATATTTTTCATCACAATTATAACAAAGGCCTTTGAGTTGGCATTCAACCATTTCATCCTTGGTCAATTTTTGGATCTTTAGTGGAGTGGAGGGAGTAGTGGGATTTACTAGTTTAGTGCGAGGGATAAATGAGGGTTTCCAGTTTTGAGAAGATACAACCTGTTGTGCTTCTTTAGCTTTTTTAGTAGCCTCTACCCAACTCTGAGGCCGAGCCATGAGGACATGGGCCCAAATCTCATCCTTGAGGCAACTGATAAAACACTCTCGGAAAAGGCATCATACATGCCCTCTATACGAAAAACCAGGCACTCAAAGGCAGCTATAAATTCTTCCATTGTTCCTGATTATTTCAACTTTGCCAAATGGCCCAAATGGTTGGTGTTAGTGTCAAAGCGTTCATAAATCTCTTCCACAAAGTGTGTCCAAGCAATATACCCTTGATGATAAGTTTTTCTCCATTGCCACCATTGCCAACGTTCTTGATCTAAATGGAGAACACCATACCAGAGTTTGGCCAAGTCATTTGTAATGCCATATAAAGAGAAATAATGTTCCAATTGGGTTACCCAACCAGTGGGGTCTGAGCCATCAAATTTGGTCACATCCACCCGTGGAAGGCGTAGGTCACGTTGAAAGTGATGGTGCTGAAATTTATGGGAATGAGAGGAATGTTTAGCTTCAGTATGTGTAGGTGAGTCAGAGGAAGGGTTATCTGTAGGGATATGCAGCTTGGTGCATAGTGTCGAAAAGACAGATTCAAGCTGGGTGGTCAGGTCTTGTTTGATTTCCTCCATTGAGGACTGCATGGTTGTATTGATGGCGACAACATTAGCACTAAGTTGTTTCACTTCTTGTTGGGTCTAAGTGAGACTAGATTGCAAGGCATTGAAGGGAGCTTCCAAGTCTTGGCTATGGGTATGGGCCATGAGGACGAGGGAACCGAAAGGGGGTGGGTGGGGTCCAAATTGTTTCCTAAAAATGATATGTATGAATGTGATAATGGCAAAGAGATGAATCCAATGAAATAGGTCTCAAATAATGGTGAAAAAAATCCAGACTTCTTTTTTTTTTACACCTGCAGAGTTATACTTCGGTTTGAAGAATACTGCAATGATGAAATGCCCAAATTCTTAACCAGGAAGAAATGTGTAGTGATTTGGAAACCCGAACACAGTTGTGTGGCAATAGATCTTGTTTGTTTTAATTTGTTTATGTTTCTATCCCCAAGAGTTAGGTATTCAAGGGTTCTACAGAAAAGGGTTTGCCCTGTGCTATAGCTCTCTGATATACGTGTGGGGTCCAACAGTAGTACTCAGCCCAATTTCTAAGGGCACTAACTAAGGAGGCTAGATCGTACCTTATCTGTACTACCTGACTACCCAGCTACTAGAGAGTATCTTCCCGAGTGTTGTTCTCGGTGGCACTATAGCAGTCAGGTAGTCGATTGGTTTATCTAAAGAGGGATTCAGGTAATGTAGGTTGATCCATACATAGGTGTTTTCTGATGCGCTACCACTCGAAGGCGTACCAACATGGGTTACAAGGGTGGCCAAAAGATGTGCACTTAAGTACCACTTGTATTTTCTACATGTATGAATCCCTCAACAATGGGTTTATGTGTGTAACGACATATCTTTGTGGCTTAAAGACGCCAGAATACGTCTCTACACTAAAAAAAAAAATTACCCACAATTTCTGCCAAGGAAAGTGCTCTAATACCACTTGTAATATACCATATATAAAAAGTATGCAGAACAGAAATAAAATGCTAGAAATGGAAGAATAACAACAATATAACCAGAACAATCACCACAATAGCACTTAAATGATATAAGAATAACAACAGAAATAACAGTTTGATTCTGAAAGCAATGTTCACAGGCCTCTTCGAGGGGGAAACCTCCAGTCGAGCAGAGATCTATTATAATAATATCCAAGATAGGGTTATCATACCATCGACTCCTATTTATACTAAATATGTTTATCAAAAGAAGCATCTAGAGGAAGATCCTTCTAGAAGCGGAAGCTTCTATTAGGTCTTCTTACATTCGACTTATTCTATTTTATTGCAAGGCCTTATTAATATTGACCTTTATTACATCCGAATATATTGTTCTACCTATGTGAGGGTTAGGATCCTAACATCCAGATCCGCAAGCAGTCGATGGAGAGGCTTGCACTTCTCTCGTCGACAAAGCTTGAACTCCTGTATACATCACTTTCTCTGCCATTAGATCGATTAAAATTTCCTCTACTGACTTCTCTACTGTGGTAATGTCGTCCGACATGCACGCTCGAGATTGGGTACCTCAAGTCGATGAACAAACACTCAATGCAATAGGATGGGTGGCGAAGTCTCGATGAACACAACGTGGTAGTAGTCAACTCTCTGCGGGCTCAAGGAATCATTATTTTCAAAAGTGTTCTTGGTACAATGTTCAACGAGATAAATAGGAAATATCGTAATGATTTCTTCCAATAGGTCAGAAATCTTTCATCAATGCACTTCCATCTGTTATGGCGTAGTCCCAATGGTCCAATAGAGAGATTCGAGGCCATAACTTCTTTCTTAACCATTCAGGCGTGTTGGTCTAACAGTCATAATGCCTCCAACGGTTATATCACTCCGCCACGTCGAAGTGCCAATCTACATTGTTCTAATATTCTGACGAAGTTCAAATTCTAGAAACCTTCCTTCTGGGAAGTTCTATCTGGGGCTTCTTGCAATTTTTATAACTTGGCTTTCTTCTTACTAAGTTTCTAGCCTTCTTTCATGTAATCTGAGTCATTGGGTTCCTCTTCCCATTTTGATTCTTATCTTCTCTTGGTATAGTAACTTCATGTTGTTGATGATCTTCCATAGGGTTCGAGTGTAATACTTCTTCTCTGTTTGGGGTAGGTGATCTGCTTTCCTGTGTGGACGAGTTCTTCAAGTATGTCTGTTTTATTTCATCTTCATCATCCAGATATCTGGTCCTTAGTAGCTTCAACTTGTTTTCATGTTCTTCTATCAAGTGTGTTATTCTCCCAGTCATGAAATCCTTTAATTCTTTCCTTTTATGTTCTAGGGCTTCTTCTTCTTTTCTTCGAATCTGATATTTCTCAATCCAGGTTTTTCCTAGCAACATAGAAAATGGGGTGTTGTTCTCAACAAATCTAATGACCTCAAATTCTTCCTCTGTGGAAGTTCCATGAACACTCATAGATGTATGGGTAAGTCTTCCACATAGGGTTATCAACTTCCCTTTAAACAATCCTAATCTTCCTAATGAAGGAATCATAGCAGGCTTTCCAAAAATTTTCCAAGTTCTTTATGTCATGATATTCACTTGTGTTTCCTCATCCAGAACATAGTCTATGTCTAAGTCTCCTATTCTTGCTTCTATGCACTCTTTGTCTTTTAAAACCTCTGATAGATTGGTGTCTCTGTGATCGTTCATGGTTCTTTTATTTGTAACAATACAATCTCTGATTCTTTTTGGGGTTCTGCCATAGTTTTAATTTATGGGTCTTTCTCATGTTTTTATCATTCCATATTCATTCTTTCAAGCTTAGCAATCATTCTAGGGAAATCCAGAACTTTATGGTCCATATCTTTACAACAAAGACAACTAGGTCTTCTATCAAGGCAATCATTAACAAGATGTCCTGGTCTTCTGCAACTGTAACAAAGGGTTAATACTCTCTTTCTCTTAAATGATCCCCATTTTTTCCTGTACTGCGCACTAGGATCATAGTAGCTAGCCTGCAAAAAATTCTTTCTAGGATCCTGCATCCATTTGTTAGTACAAACATTATTTCTATGTATAGGAATCACATATCTATCAGATCTACTTATATCAAATCTTCTTTCTTCTAGTTGTTCCCTAGTTTTCAGTCTAGGACAAAATTTATCAAATATAACTAGATCCATACTTTTGAAACAAAATTTTTCACTTAACTTACTTTCAACAAAACACAAAGCTTTCAGATCTTAAAATTTTCACTACTCTTACCTTTTTTAGAGAACTCAACTTTCAGATCTTGCCTCTTTTCTTCAGATCAGACTTCTCTTCTTAGCATAGAGCTTCACAAGTCAAGTGGAATACTATGCACTAAAGAAATATATCTATGCACATAGCTATTTCTTTTCCTTAGTTCCCAACAATCATAGTTTCAGTTCCCGGTAATGAAACCATTTGTTGGCACAAGGCAGAACCAGGGTTCAACGATTCAACAATGCACCAACAAGACCCTAACTACCGACCCTTTCGGCAACACCTACGAAGCAGATGAAGTCTCACCCAAGGTAGAGGCAGGGGTGGTTGTAGGACTCAAGTGTCTGCAACCTAGCTGGGACACATATTTTTGATCACAATATTATAGCAAAGCACTTAGCAATTACCATTCATTAATATTCAACCCTTGGTTTCTTCAGAGATAAAACCCTAATTACAGAGCAGTGCAGTATTCAATCAGATTTAACACATCTAAGAACTTAGGATCTGGAAATAGATCAGATCTAGCATTCATTCACATCACTAAGCACTAAGCTATCATATCTTATCCATCTAATCATACATCATTTCACTAAGCATAAATTACATGAACAAAATAGTCATAATGAACATAGGATATACATGGTTCACCCCAGCATGGGGCTACGTCCACCAACTCTTCTTCTTTCTATTATCTTCTGTCAAGATTCTTATAGGCACCAAGCATCAAAATCCTACTCCGCAGAGTCCAGGGGATCTATGCACACCTCGCCATATTCCCCTTCCCCGGGCTAGGTTACAGCACAAAGCCTTCTACAGTATATGCACAGAGCACCATAGAAAATCAACATACACTGAGCACATAGCCTCTTACAACACTTTCACTTAGCACTTCAATCTACAACAACCTTCTCCCTCTCTACCCCTCCCTTTTACTACTTCACCTAGTTATCTATTTATACATTACAAAAGGGCTTGAACATGGGTAAACCCATGGGATGACATCCCCATACCCATTACATAAGTCCAAAACCCAAAACTACCCTAAAAAGGGGCTAAGATATTGCTATCTCTGCTTCAACTTGCACTCTGCCTTTGACCAGCCTGTCGAAGTCCCAAACTAGGTCAAACCCAACCAATAATATCTAAAATTTGGTCAAGGGCCAACAATACACATGAGATAGATCATCTCTTATTTATAGTGGTTCTTGTCACTTTTCTTGGTCAGCTTGTCCTTTTATAAGCTAATAGTTTAATAATAATTATTTTATCGATCCAACTTGTCTTTTAGGGTTTTTACACATATGTTTAGGATTTCTCTGGTGTTTGGAATATTCTAATAGTCAGAGGTTACATGTTGTGCGCATGCCGATTTTGAGGAAAGTCCATTTTTGGAAAGTAAATCTTAATTTGGAAAAACACAACTGGTAGGAAAAACAACACATGCGGGGAAAATCTGCATGCAAAGGAGGAAAGCATGTAAGGCGTGCATGCAGGAAAACCTAACCACGTTAGGGTTAGGGTTTTTGTAATGGATGGCAATGACTGATAATATGTAAAATAGTATAAATAAGAACCTAGGAGGTCTAGGTCAAGGGATAGCGGTTTGTGAGAGAGTATTATTGGGCAAAGTATATTCCTAGTAGTCGTTCGGGTTTTGAGCTATTGTGATACATTTTTTTAAGTTGTTGAGTTGTAGGAGAGTAAAGTAGTGAGATATTGAGGGTTATATCACATGATGAGGAGAATGGTGTGATCTAGTCCAACTCACAGAGGTTTTGGAACCTTGTTCATGATTGTATGATCAGAGATGTGGTGCGCAAGGTACCATATTTTGCAGCAAAAATAATAAAAGAGCCTAAGAGGCCAGATCTTTGTGGACTTATCCCAGGAGGGGGTGAACCACGGTAGAAATTGTGTACTGCGTGATGAATGAATTTCTGTTTAATTTCTGTTAATGGATGATCATCTTTAATTCATATTTATAATTGATTTACACATATGTGGTCAGTTAGATCTATTAGAATTCATGCATCAGTTTCACAGAATAATGGATCTTTGAATAATATATTGATTAACCAATGTAAGGCATGAAGAAGATCAAATACAACCCAGGATCCCTAATCTTCTCAGACTGCAAGCACTTGAGCTTTGCAGTCACCCATAGAACTATCTCGGGTGAGATTGTACAATACATTATGTGAGAAACCTGTTCAAATCTGAACCTGGGTCAGCCCAATAAGTATAAAGGAGGAGTAATAACCAACAAATGGTTCTATTGCTGGCTAGAAGTGCATGGGATTGAGTGAATGGGATCCGTAGAAGAATCATGCAGAGAATGAAGGTATAAAAAGGGAATGTTCAGACCATGAAATCCAATGAAGGCGGAGATAAAAAGATGGTTGAAAAAAAAGTAACTTGAATTTGCACAGAAGGATACCAAAAACCCTAAGATAACACCACACAAATATCTAAACAAGTATGTTTTTAGAGACCTACATGAGGCATTTTTCTGTGATTTCCCACGTGTGTTGCAAGAGTGACTATTAAGGTTAAAATACAACCACCCTACAAATTGAATCAGACAGCTCGAGTGGGATCTTGTGGAGATTGTGAAGTTACAACAAGTTAACAAAAAATTCATGCACATAGTATATTTCTGGTTAGAAAATATTGTTGTGGAGTCTATCACAGAATTTGTAGTATATACCGCAAAGTATTACAACACATCAGATCAGGAGTTTCTAAATGGACCTAGAGGTAGGTATATCAGATCTTTGTATACTTCAATCAAGATTTTACTGTATAACAATGGTGTAATGACTATGGAATTAGACAACTAAACTTCCCTATGTGCATGGGGAAAGGGGGGAAGCACTGAAAAGAGGTGGAGAAATGGAGAAAGAGATGGATAAGGGAAAGTTGTTAGAATATAGAATATTGTGCTCATTTTACCATTGACGATACCCTCATCACCCAACCACTAGCCGAAGCCACCCTCCAAGCACCTTGACCTTGAACAAGAAGAGAATCTTGGTAGCAATTCAATAGACAAGAGAGGCTAATGCACCAAGCAAGAATAGAAACTAAGCTGAACAGATGATCCCACCCAGAAGATAGCGCTCACTTTCCCAACTCTCCCAGAAACTTGCGCACCAAAACTGCAACTGCCTGCGCAGATTTGGCTCTCTCTACAACTGCTGAGATGATGAATAATTAGAACTGGCGCCCTGTATTTATAGTGAACTGGGCAGGCTAAATGGGGCCAAATTCTCCTTCTGGGCATCAATAAATTCATATTAAATGTATTTATCCATCCGACAATTTGTCTAGGGTTTCCTTCAATTCTTTTCTTCCTTCCAGAGTATTCTAATCTCATCATAGGTCACAATAGAGGTTCATACCTCCCAAAGCTACCATAATATTAACACTCCCTCCTAGCTAGGGAGGTATGGTCTTGAGCACAACAAACCATTCAACTGGTAGCACTACGAGCACCATCATTATTATCCAACTGGATAATCTCCTATGACAACTGGTATAATATCAATTAATAGAACACACCTGTGTCTATTCAGGTAGTATGAAACTACTCAAACTATGAAACATAATCACAAATAGTGGAACAAATCCACCACAGTAGTATATCTACTGTCATATATTCTTCATAACAAACATCTGATAGCAACCTGCATAGAAACAATGTTATGATAAAAACTGAATCATCTGGGCCAATCTTTCACTCACATCTATGAGATATGAAAGAATATCCACCCTCAATATAGAATATCAACAATGGGCTATCTGCCCCATTCTTCTCAAACAAGGAAGAAGGATTATTTCTGATTTTTTGAGCCTGGATCATTTCTCACCCTAGGCCATTCTTCCTACACTAATTAAAGTGCACCCTGGACAGAATGTATAAACCCTAAGAAATGTTTGGACCATTCCTCACCCTGGGCCACTCCTTCTACACTAATTAAAGTGCACCCTGGAGATAATGTATAAACCCTAAGGAATGACTGTCCTTGATTGCTTAGCCTGGACTATTCTCCACCCTGGGCCATTCCTCCGACACTAAACAAAGTGTAACCTGGAGAGAATGAGTCTGCCCTAAGGAATAACTGTCTGGACCATTCTCTACCCTAGGCCATTCCCCCGACACTAAACAAAGTGTAACCTGGAGAGAATGAGTCTTCCCTAAGGAATGTTTGTCCTTCATCAACCTCCAAAATAGACCATTCTTCGAACCTGCTCACAACTGTGAACTTCGAAAGAATGACTTCCCGGCGAGGCAGACCATTCTACTTGACCACTACTTAGAGTGATTTCCAAGAAGAATGATTGTCCTAGACCACTCCCCATGTTAACCACAATGGGAATTCGTTGTCTATGATACATCAACAATTAGTCTGCCTCCCATGTTAACTACAATGGGAAGTCATTGTCTGTCATAAATCTCAATCCACTTTCCGAACAGAAAAACATCTGTCCAATCTGGACTAATTTTCAATTACAAAAATAAATAATGTTTTCAATGCTCCCTCCTAACTGGAGAGTTATTTAAATCACAAAAATAAATGTTCTTCAAGAATATTTTTCCATACCTTCTCTAGCTTGGAGAATCTTCTCTTTCGACTAAGGGAGTTATTTCCACGATCCCCATATTCTCTCAGAAATATGCAAACTTGATTCTGGATAGAGTTTTTGTCAGGATATCTGTTGTCTACTCATCAGTGGAGATATACTCGAGATTTACCTCTCCTTCTTGGACTTTATCTCTAATAAAGTAGTATTTGATCTCAATGTTTTTCGACCTTTCATGAAACACTGGATGTTCGGATAATATTATGTAAATCTGATTATCACAATATATTATGGTTGATTTTGGAGTCTGATCAAATAAATCAGAGATTAACTTCCTTAGCCATACTGCTTCAGTGCATGCTTCACAAGATGCCATATACTCTGCTTATGTTGTACTGAGTGTGACAGAATTCTATTTCCTACTGCCCCAAGATATCATAGTAGAGCCCAAGCTGAAACACATACATGAGGTACTCTTTCTATCTTCTGCACTTCTTGCCCAATCAGAGTCTATGAATCCATGAAGTTGGATATCACTGGATGTGGTATATCTCAAGCCATAGTTTATTATCCTATGAATATATCTTAGGGCATGATTTGCAGCTATCCAATGCTCTTGTCTAGGTTCCACCTGGAACTGACTTGACATGCTTTGCAGCTATCCAATGCTCTTGTCTAGGTTCCACCTGGAATTGACTTGACATGCTTTGCAGCTATCCAATGCTCTTGTCTAGGTTCCACTTGGAACTGACTTAATGTATTTACAACAAAGAAAATATCTAGTCAAGTATTTACCAAATACATCAATGATCCAATTAGTTGTTGATATAGAGATGGATCTACTGGATCGGAATCTGGGACTTTCACTTTTCTTATATCCGCATTCATAGGAGTGTCCATGGATTTACAGTCCATCATTCCAAACTTCTGAAGGATCTGTATTGTGTACTTTCCTTGTCCAAGGAATACTTCACCATGCTTCTGCCATACTTCTAGTCCCAAGTAATAGTACATGAGACCTAGATCTTTCATATCAAATTAAGAGACTATATCCTTCTTGCACTGGATGATTAGAGATTCTTCATCGGTTATGAATAGATCATCAACATATAATAGTATAATCACAGGTGCATTATCCACGACTTTGTAATAAAGGTTTGGATCTGCATGACTTTTGGATAAACCAAGACTTGTTAAATAGTTGTCCATTCCGGCGTACCAAGCCCTTGGAGCTTGCTTGAGTCCATATAGATATTTCTTCAATATGAAAACATGAGTGTCTCTGGAATGTACCTTGAATCCTTGAGGTTGTTCAATATACACTTATTCTTCAATAGCTTTGTTGAGAAAGAATGTCTTGACATCCATCTGGTGTAGATTCCATCCCATGGAAGCGACAAGAAATATGATAGCTCTGATGGAGGTATACCTTGCCACCGAAGCAAATATTTCATCATAATCTTCTCCCTTCTTCTAGGAGAACCCTCTGGCCACGAATCTTTCCTTGTATTTATCCATGTTTCTGTCTGTTGCATGTTTGATCTTGTATACCCATTTTGAGGTTACCATTGATTTCTCTTTAGGTCTGGGTACAATTTCCCATACTTCATTTTTCATAATGGACTGATGTTATTCCGCCATAGTTTCTTTCCATTGTCCCATTTGGACTACTTCTTTGAATGTAGTAGGTTCTTCATCTAGAAGCTTCATCATGTATGCTACATAACTTGAGAATATTTTTGGTCTTTTACTCTTCCTGGATGTTCCTTCTGGAACCTTGATTCTTTCTGCATCTTGTAATGTGGCTTCAAGCCAAGATGGTCATTTCTTGTTCTTTGGTATATTATTTGGATCAGTGTTCTCACATGGCTCCATAGGATGATCAGGTTGATCCTTTTCATTATTTTCGCTTTCTGTGTTTTCTTCATTTGTTTCTTTAATTTCTTCTTCTTCTATAGTTTCTTCAATAGATTTTCTGAAGGCCATCTTTTCATTGAACATTATGTCTCTTCTTACTTCTATTTTGTGTTGTTCTGGAATATATATTCTATAGGCTTTGGATGAATCACTATATCCCACAAATATCCCCTTCTTTCCTGAGGGTTCTAGTTTGTTCTTTTTATCTTTGGGAATATGAGAGTAAATTGTTGGTTGTGGAGCCTGATTATCTTCCTGATTTAGAGGTCTTTTACTTTCAGCTGTGTTTATACCCCATGAAGTATTTACACCCCAGAAGTATGTACACTCTTCTACACGGGGGAGTGCAGAGGGTGGGTACCCCCTCTGCGGGGTCCGAGGGGGCTATCCCCTCGGCTGGGGGGTCTGGGGGCAGGCGGGCCCCCGACGGGGGTTCGAGAGTGAAGCCCCTGTAATGTCCCCACTTTGGGACATCATCACACTGCAGATATTTATGATGACCATAGTAGCCAGATGGAAGTTATAGCGAGTACAGGGGTATTTGAGGGGCAGTGTGGGGTCCAGCTTGCATTGATGATCATATTCCATCATTATGAGCCATTCCGCACAGTTTGGCTTTGGTTTCGTTGCATTTCGACTATTTCCATGATTTTGAGTATTTTGAGCTATAAGTCAATGGAATTCACTGAAGAGGTCATTTTGGGCACATTACTTGGAGGAACCTCTCAGTGTAATAGCTCATTGGAATCGGGAGGAGAAATAATACAGGATGGGATGGCTAGAAGTGACTTTCAGTGGCCAAGAAAGCCACAAGGAGAGATAAGGAACTTTTCAAAGGTAAAAAGGTTAATTAATTAATTAAAGTGATTTAATTAATTAATTAAATATTAATAAAATGAAAGTCACTTTGGAGGGACAAGGTGAGCCAAAAAGTAT
>ML794992.1:552142-566193 GCA_009831015.1 Picea engelmannii | reverse complement strand
CGAAATGAATCGCATAGCATCAATCATCACTTCCGGGGCTTGCACCCGGTAACCAGGACTTCCCAGGTGGTCACCCATCCCAAGATGCCTCTAGCTCAAGCGCGCTTAACTGTGGAGTTTTCCCCACAATCAAGCCCACTTAGAATATTGTTGGGACATATAGTCTGTAAACAAGGGTTACTGGTGGATCTTGCTAATATTGCAGTCATTGTTAATTTACCACCACCAAAATTAGTGCGCCAGTTGAGAGCAACATTGGGACATACATGCTACTATATTAAATTTATCAAAGGGTATGCATAGATCACTATGCCAATGGAAAAACTACTAAAGAAGGATATCAGATTTCGGTGGAATGAGGACTACCAACGAGCGTTGGACACCTTAAAAGAAAAGATGGTCACAACACCTATCCTAATATTCCTAGACTGGGAAAAGACATTTCATGTGCATGCAGATGCATTATCCATAACACTTGGAGCAATTATGGCACAACCAGAAGCAAGGGAGTTAGACCATCCTATAACCTTTGCAAGAAGAAAATTGTCAGAATTAGAGAAGAATTAAAATACCATAGAAAGAAAAGGCTTAGCCATGGTGTATTCACTTCATAAGTTCAGGCACTACTTATTGGGTAAGAACTTTAAGATGTTAACAAATCATTCTGCCCTAAAATACCTAGTCAACAAACCAGTGTTGGGGGGGAGGATATGAAGATGGTTGTTGTTATTTCAAGAGTTTGACTTTGAACTGATAGTCAAACTAGGAAAGTTGAATGCAGGACCTGATTATCTATCAAGGATCACTAATGGAGAGGAACATACCAACTTGGAAGACAACTTCCCTGATGCGTAGTTGTTTTTAGTACAAATTGCTGATGAATATTTTGTTGATATTATTGAATATTTGAGTACAGGGATTACATCAAAAGAATTTAGCACCATGTAGAATAATAATCTAGTAGTAAGAGTTACAGACTACCAACTAATTATAGGACACTTATATAAAATGGGCGCAGGCATCAGAGAGAAGTGTAGAGGAGAAGATCAACCTCATTGCATAGAAAATCAACCAATACAGGAAAGAGATCAAGGAATTCAAGGAGAAGTTCAATCCCATGACTTCCCCTGAGTTCTAAGAGCAAAGGAAAGAAGAAGTTGCACTCCAAATATAAGAAATGGAGAAACAAGTCAGCGCAACAGTATAATTGTTTGACAGAGCAACGTAGCTTTGGACACCACTAGAGGAAGATGAGTAGGTCCAACAGTGAGAACCAGAAGAATAAAGAGTAAGTTCATCTATCCACGACCTCAAATAGAGGCATAAGACAATGAATATCACAGAGCATCTAAAAGGAACGCAAGATATGAAGAAGCTGTAGGCAAAGTTAAAAGAAGCACAGATGAAAAAGCAAGAAAGACAGGCACAGATGGAACCCCTTTAAGAGAAAGAAATGCAAATGATCGTGCAGTTGGAGGAGGAGAAGAGAAACATGTCGCAAGCACAGATAGAGTGTGCAACTATGATACAGGAGGAGATCACAATGCAATCATTAGAAGCGCTCACAGAAAAGGCTGTGCAAGTCTAGGCAAGAGGAAAGGAACTTGATGACAAGTTCCACAACCTAGCAGAGGATGTCAAAGAAGAATGTACTACCTAGGTAGATCGGGATGAGCCACATGTCAGTGTTGGGGGCCTCTTGGTCACAAGGATATTTTGAGGAAAAGTCCATTTTTGGAAAGTAAATCTTAATTTGGAAAAACACAGCTAGCAGGAAAGGCAACACGTGCAGGGAAAATCCACATGCAAAGGAGGAAAGCATGCAAGGCACACATGCAGGAAAACCTAACCACATTATGTTTAGGGTTTTTGTAAGGGATGGTAATGATTGATAAGCTATAAATTAGTATAAATAATAACCTAGGAGGTGTAGTTCGAGGGTTGGTAGTGTGTGAGAGAGTACTATTGGGCGAAGTATATTCCCAGTAGTCAATCAAGTTTTGAGCTATTGTGATACAATTTTGTAAGTTGTTGAGTTGTAGGAGAGTAAAGTAGTGAGATCTTGAGGGTTAGATCATAGGTTGAGGAGCCTGGTGTAATCTAGTCCACCTCACGGAGGTTGTGGAACCTTGTTCATGATTTTATGATCATATATGTAGTGCACGAGGCTCCATATTTTGCAAAAAACATAATAAACGAGCCTAAGAGGCCATATATTTGTGGAAGTAGCCTAGGAGGGGGTGAACCATGGTAAACCTTGTGTAATGTGTGATGAATGAATTTATGTTTACTTTCTGTTAATGGATGATCATATTTAATTCATGTTTATGGTTGATTTACACATATGTGTTCAATTAGATCTATTAGAATGCATGCATCCGTTTCACAAATGAATGGATCTTAGAATAATATATTTATTAACCATTGTAAGGCCTAAAGAAGATCAAATCCAACCCACAATACCCACTCTTCCTAGACTACAATCACTTGAGATTTGCAGTCACCCATAGAACTATCTCGGGTGAGATTGCACAATACATTCTGTGTGTTGCGTTGCCTTCTGGTTTACCAGGAGGGCCGATAGTTTTAGAGGGATTTGTTGGAAACCAATTCATATATAAACCTAGGTTAGTCCAATAAGTAGAAAGGAAGAGTAATAACCAACATTACACATGGAGGTTGATACCTCCCGCACCTACCATAATATCAACACATCCTTGGTAATGAAACTATCTTACATAATGATCATCGATTCCTTCAGTTTTTTATTTCTCAGTCTAAAATTCAAGCACATAAACATTAAAAATGAGCTTCCTACATTCAAAAATTTCATCTATTGATTAAGTATGATTTCAAGGAGATCAAATAAAGTGGATGGTTTATTGCATAGAGCTACTATGAAGGCTCTTTCCATTTTATATGTTAGATGTGCAACCTATGAAGAATAGAAAACACAATGTTTGGTTGACCTTTACTTTGGTCCTATCATAATATCTATTCAATGATATGTAGTGGTCAATAAATGTTCCTTTATATAATATATAAACAAAGATAGGTCCATGTACACGTTGAAACTATCTTCTATACTAGCTAGTCTAATGGATTTATTTTAATCAAAGAAGCACATTCTTCATATTATGGGAGACATTTTGGCGTACAAAAAACATTGTTTCACATTCAAATCTACTTGTTTTGGAATTCAATGTAGAAATAAGGATTGGTAAGCTTCCATCATCACAAAAATTGCAACCAAAAGAGTATAGTATCCTAGTCATTCTTTATAGAGCTAAAGTTATCAACAACACTATATCCTAGGACATTTCATCTTGGAAAGATTAAGGACTATGGACAACGTATGAATAATGGAAAACCAATGTTTGGTTGACGTTTACTTTGGTCCTACCATAAAATATCTTCAATGATATTTAGTGGTCAATACATTTTCCTTTATAGAATATATAAAAAAGATAGTTCCATGTACATGTTGAAACTATCTTCTATACTAGCTGGTCCAATGGATTTTTTTTAATCAAAGGGCATTCTTCATATTATGGGAAACATTTTGGTGTACAAAAAACATTGTTGCACTTACAAATCTACTTGTTTTGGACTTCAATGTAGAAACAAGAATTGGTAATCTTCCATCATCACAACAATTGCAACCAAAATAGCATAGTATCCTAGTTATTCTTTGTAGAACTAAAGTTACCAACAAATCTCCATCCTAGGATATTTCAACTTGGAAAGATTAAGGACTATGTACAACCTACACTTATCCCTAGGAAGTGTTCCATCACCTTTTATTTTGGAACCTTCCGTGATGGTGGATTGAATTTAAGTTCACAACTTAGCTAGACACCAAATTTACGTATGATACCCCCTTATATATGAGACAAGGGACCCCCTCTGCACAATGATTTGATTTATTAGTCTATGGAGGTGTACATACCCTACTCTCCTTTGGATTTGAACTTGTGACCTCTAAGGGAGGAACATATTGTTGTACTATGTTGTCATTGATTTCAAGTATTGTCATAGTGATGTGTTTGTATCATTGATATATTTATTATTGGTTATATGGTCACTGCTGTTATTGTTATCAAAGGGTTGATGTCAAGTGGTGTCATAATGATGTGTTGATATTAAGGGAGTTGTATCATTGATGTCATGTCATGGTTGATAGGAAGAACCAAATGGATAAACTCTAAAGTGGTCCCTGTTATCTCTCAGTTTGTAGTCTAGGTCAAGTAGCTGAAAGGTAAGGATCAAACTGGCATAACATGAGCTTCCCCACCCACTGTCACCTCGATGGGGGGCTCTTTCTATTTAGGGTGGCCAAACCCAAGGGAGACGTCCCTAGCAATCTGGGGTTTTGAAAGGCGAAGGTTTAAAGGATCAAGGTAAGTTTTCCCTTTCACAGATTACCGCCAAGAAGATAGTCAAGAAGAATATAAACCACAGAAAGGACACCTATTTGCGAGACAAGGAAACAATAAAACTAATGCATGCAAGTAGTGGTTAGCACTTCATAGATTAATGACTATCAGCATTTGATATACATGAGCATAAATAGCAGTAATTATTAATGAAGTCAATGATTGCAAAAAAAAAAAATGACTATGGCTTATAATATTACTTCTCAATAAACACTGGAGATGATATAACATTCAATGTATAAAATCAATCTTTGAATTAACACCATGCATCAAATATCATTAAATTCTCATTCAAGACAAGATTGTTGCATCAAGCTTACTAGAGGTGATGTCATCCTTGTTCTAGGGTTAGTTCTATAGACAAAGAGCTCAACGTTTTGAAAATAGGCTAATGGAAATTATCAACACTTCAATGTCTATCACTTAGATGACTAAGCCACAACGTTTTACATCAACCAAGAGCTCAAAAGGGGCATGCCGTCATCATCAATTTAGGGTTAATAGATGTTAGGGTTTCAAATTTAAGAAGTTTGAAAGTGTTGTTTTGGCACAAGAAGCTCAACGTTGGAGAGTTAGACTAGTGCCTTGGGGTATTATGGAGTCAAGAAGGAAAGGCTAGGTCTCGGGAGAATCTAAATCTAAGGAAAAGAGAGTTAGGCTCTATGGTGCTGCAATGGTAGGGCCCTAGAGTCAAAACCCTAAGGGGAGGAGGCTCATTCCGGTGTCGCTTAAGCAAGGCCTCATGCTCCTCCCTCTTTCCTTAAAAATCCTTGGCAAAATGGCTAGCTTCAAAACATAAATCTAAGGTGAAAAGTGTTGCAAGAGCAAGGCCCTTCAAACCCTAAAAGTCAAAACCCTAGGTGTAAAATTAATTAGGCCTAGGATGTCTTCTTTCTTCAACTTATGTTCAAAAGCTAACTTAGAAAAAGGGGAATTAGTGTAGCAACGGCTAGGCTATATTCTCCTTAATCAATGGCTAAAACAAGTTTTCTATCATGGGGACATATAGCAAGGACCTACTTGTGTGCTTGCTACCTAGGGTTTCAATGATTAAGCAAAATAATAACAATGTAACAATAAATGCAAGAGATTTAATCTACAACCATTCATTTAAGAAGTTTTGCATGAGAAATACACTTACAAATCATGAAGATCTTATCAAACCCTAGTTGTAAAACCTTCCAATGATAGAAAACACCATAAAAATGACAAGAATGATCCTCCACAAGAGGGGCCTCACTTCCAAGAGCAAAAATCCCAAGACAAAGACTAAAAATGATTCTCTCACAAGAGAGTGAGTTGTGTTATGTGAAAATGAGAGGCAACATCCTCTATTTATATCATCCTAATGACCTTTAATTAGAAAATAGGTCATTTAAAATAGCCGACAAGGCTGACAAATGATATTACATTGTTTTTTACATTAAATGCTAAAAATGTCACAATATGAGATCAAAAGGGAGACGTCAACCCCCTCTAAGGGAGATGTTGGCCCTTTTTGGGCAAGATCAGCATCCAAGAAGCAAAATGTTGGCCTCTTTAGGGCTCCTTCAAGCTGACACACATGCCAAATGATCCCAGCACACTGCCACATGCTCCAGAAAACGTTCAGCTGCCTTAGGTGACGTCCTGTCCATCAAAAGCAATCGTCCCATCTGTAGTGGGTGATCCCCCTAGGCCAGGCTCTGCCAAAGTGTCCTAGGTAGGGAAGTCCTTCTTCTTTCTCATGAAATGGCTCATCACAACATTGTCCTGCCTCTTCCATCCCAACAACCATCAGATGGGCTCTTTAGCCCCATGGAGGTCCGAGCTAATCATATTCCCATGTGTACCGGTCCTCTGGCACCTGTCTGTCGGGTATGGTCCTGGACATCAAAAACTACGCCCTCCATGGGCTCCTCATTCCTCAGGATCATAGCAATGTCAATCATATTTCATCATTAAAATTTTCAAATACATGCATGAAATCCCTAGCATATCATCTAAGAGCTCAAAGACATTACACAGATCTACTATACAAAGATGAAGAAAACCAACAGAATAACCTATTGGGATGATACCCACAAGAGAAGGAAAGTTTCCTCAGAGGATCATTCAAGCCATGTTTTATGAGGTGATATGGTCTAGGGATGTCCAGTCATAGTAAGACCAAGGGAAGGTGTTGTCTGTGGGTTCCTTTGTAGGAGGCGAGTTGTACCCGTCATGGATGCATTTTTTCCAAGCCCTTTTATTGCCTTTATTTTTCATTTATTGCTTTTATTTCTTTTTTACTTCAAGGTCTGACTAGAGGACACTGCCTTGGTGTGGTGACTAGAGATGACAGCGTTACCCACTGGTATTTTCGCAGAAATGATAAGGCTGGCTCGTGATGAGACCCCCTTTCCCTTGGCCATGCAACCAAAGGTCACTGCCCTAGCATGGTGACCAAATGATGGAAATGTCATACTGCTAGATACCTATGAACATAATGGGCTGGCTCGTGATGATACCTCCCATCCTCTTGGTTAGGTCTTGTTTTATTATTTTTCTTAGGGTCCATTTAGTTTCTTATCGAGAGGCCTTTTATTTCCTTCTTGGGGATCCTTGGGCGAAGCATCTCTAGGTTTCATTTCTTATGGCTTTTATCTTTTACTAGTTTCTTTTACCCCCTGGGCCTTTAGCCCCTTCTTCCCATAAGACAAAGTGTAACCCTCAAAGGTCATCCTAATGGCCGGACTAGGGGAAGGGATGGATGAATGGGAGATAAGATGTAAAATGATAAATTGGTGGGAGCGGACGATGGCTCTGCAAATCCCCCTTGGTGGCTAACCAAAACCCATGAATACAAGCTTACTAAGTCACCCCGTCAATCACCCCAACAATGGTCAAGTGGATTAGTGTAAGATCCAAGTAGTTATTAGAAATGAAAGGAACCTAATGAATATATAAGAAGGTTGTAATGATCAAACATGACACATACCATGATACCTTGGACCAATTACCTCATGGAGCAAGAGTCTTCTCCGATGCAGGTCCAAGATGATGGTGATGGAAGCTGCTGTAGCTGATAGGACAAGTCTGGCGAGGAAGAGGAAGAATGGGCCCTCCAGGGCCATGCTCAGGTCAATCCTGCTCTCGGTACTTCATGTCTAGAACCTGTGGGCCTCGAGACATGATCTCCTAGTTATCCCTAGATATCGGGGATAATAGTCCCCTTATGGTTAAATCCCTCATTGGAAGACATTCTTGGATAAAGTTCTCAAAGTGGTCCCCTTATGGTGAAATCCCTCAAGGGAAGATGCTTTGTGAAGTAAAAATGGTTAGGTGGTTGAGTAGCCAAACAATGTGGTTAGGGAACCCAAGTTTGATTGAGGAATAATGTAATGAAGATCAATAAATTTGCAAGAGAAACTATTTCAGATGGATAATATATGTCATGCTTTTTCCGGTGATATGTGGAATGTCACATAACTCCTCGCGGTTAGATAGTAATGGCGATGTGAAGTTGGAGAACCCTCATGAGTTATATAGAATCCCCTAGAAGGTCAAAGAAGTCAAATTATTCTAGAAGCTCCTAAAATACATTGACCGGTCAAAGTGGTTAGTCATGGGTTAAGCGGTTTCAACAAGAAAACAATTAAAAATAAATTATTTGCAACTAGAAGTGGAGAGTTTACTATTTGTGGATAAAGTGGTTGTAAGTGGACAAAGTGGTTAGAAGTGGGTTAAACCAAAAAAAGGGAAGCTGGGCAAGTTGGTTAGAACATAACCTATAGAGGAAGCTAGTTGGAGACGTATAAATAAGAGAGAAAGGGTATCTTATGTGTATGATCTTTGATCATATTGAATATCCATTTGTGAAAGGTTATTTGGGCTAGTATTATTGATAGATAAAACTCGATGCAAAAAACTCGCGGTAGAAAAAGTGCGGCAGAAAAATCATGGCAGCGAAATCGTGGAAGAAAAATCGCAGCAACAAAATCACGACAGTAGAACCACGAAACCGGAATCATGGCAGCAAAACCATAGCAGGAATCGCGACAACAAAACCGCAACAATAGATTTGGAAGCTGCAAAAAGTTGGTAGTTTGGTAACCATAGAAGATTTTCATATTGGAATTGTTCCAATTGTTGCATGGTATGGTATAGGTCTTGATGATTTCTACAGGATTAAGGGTATGGTTTAGGCACATGGTCTTGTGTAAGGGTTTATGGTATTTGGTTTATGGACAGTGTGATGTATTGCTAGAGGTGTCTTGTTGGTTAACTTGGTGATATTGTGCATATGGTTGAGAGTTGACTTGATGATTGATCTTTGTGAGTAGATTAGATTTGGATGATGAGATTGATGAGATAGGTTGAGGTGACAGGTTGTTGTGATAGGTTGTGTTATGCATAGTTGATGCACTTTTCTTGGTATAGATTGTTGGTACAATTTGGCAGATTTCTTTCTGTCTACAACCTGGGTCTTGTACTTGAGGATTGGATTCCTCTTCTTAGTTGGTGTTGAGATTTGCAGACTGGGTCTTGCATTGAGAGTTGGTGCTCATTTCAGTTGGTGCTGATAAACCCCAAGGATTGTAGTATGTAATACAAAAGAAACTTATACATATATTTGGTGTTCCTTGTGTTCTTTATTTTGATGGTGCATAGTTATTTATTGTGAATATATGTCATTGAGATGTGTTTACATGCAAGCAACTAAGTGTAAATATAAGTAATGAGTAATGATGTTGTGAATGGGATGGCTAACTAAAGTTTTGTAAGAAGTTGTAAAAATATTCTCACACTAATTTACCCCCCCTTTTAGTGTGGTCAGTGTGTCCAACAATTGCTATCAGAGCAAGCCTTCACTATAAGCATTAAAAAGCTTGAAGGAGATCCATGGACACACAAATGGATGATGAATTTCCAATATTTGATGAGATATATTATTCAACATGGAGAATAGAAATGAAAGGGTATTTGAAGGGAAAAAGAGTAGTTGTTTGGAACACGTTTGTTGGTGGATCAGTTCCCTCAAGGAATCAGAAAAAAGGTGTAGCCCAAAAAAGAAGCAAAGAAGAAAAATGCAGTAGCATTCAAGACCATCTTGAATGGACTCTCAAGTTCTATAAAAGAAAGCATAGGAAAGTGTACCTTCGCCACAGACCTATGGTTGAAGCTAGAGAAGGTATATATATATAAAGAAGACAATTCCATCAAGGACAATGAAGGTAAAGACTCTAGAAAATCATATGTTTGCAATAATTCCAAGTGTGATGATGTTGAATGTTCTTCTACAAATGAAGAAGAAAATCTAGAATTAGTTTGTGTAGAATCAATTGACAGTTATCTTATAGATGAAGAGTAAGATTTGTTGAAGCTTAAAGATAAGGTTTTATCTGAGTTGGACGATGTTAGCTATGAAATAGGAAATAATTCAACTTCCTTTGAGTATCTTGAAAAATACATTAAGAAAATCCTAGAAAAGTGCCCAAGGCCTGCCATGGGCACTAAAGCAAGTGCTCAAAGAACAAGAAGAAAGTAAAAAGACTCAATTAGAAGAAAAAGAAGAAGAGATCAAAAGAATAAAGAATGAAATAATTGGTCAAGCAGAAGAAAAGAAGAAGGTAGTTGATGAGGTTAGAAAAATCCTTGAAGTCAATGTCAATCTAAAGCCACAAATTGAAGAATCCAAAAGGATGGAGGAACTATTGAATAATCAAGTAAATGAAAAGGAAGAATCATGTCATAAGTTGGAATACAAAGTTGTTGATCTCATAAGGAAAGAAGAGAAGGAAAAAAGGTTCATGAAAAACTAAACAATCCTGGATGAAATATTGGATAGTCAAAGATCACCAAATGATAAATGAGGTATTGGATACAACAAGGAAGCAACATACTTTGAAGCTAACACTTATAATAAGCATAAGGTAAGTCCTCCATTCTCAAAAGGTGGAATCAAGGCTACAAGTCAAACATATACACAAAGCAAGGAAACCTTCAGAATATTAGAAAAAGGAAGACATCAAGAAGCAAGTCCTACACCTCAAAGAAAATTCAGAAGACAGACACCTTCAAGGTTGACACAAAATCAAAGGTATGAAAATGTTTTTAAGGGTCATTGTTTGACATGTAATGAATATGGTCACAAAGCTTTGGATTGCACACATTATGTAAGGAAAGATTTTAGAAGATTCAATAACATGATAAGATGTTGGAGATGTAACCTTGTGGGACACATTGCTACACATTTCCACACCATGAGATGCTACAGATGCAGTGGGTTTGGCCACAAATATGAAGATTGTTGGAACACAAGAAGACAATCCATGAGGATTTCTTCAAATGATATGGAAATAATATCATGGAAGAGACACAAGGTTGAAGATGAAAGAACCAGTACTCAGAGAACAAGACACTCTCAGAAGTGGATGGAGAAAACTGAAAATCCAGACATGAATGAAGGGACAAAGAATCAGGAAAGATTTACTTTTTCTAAGGCATACGTAGGCTCCCGTGAGAGAATTATCATACATATGCGAGGTGACCTATAGAAAGGTCACGTACATATGTGAGTTGTCTATGGAATATGTCACGTATTTGTGGTAAAATCCTCAAGAAGAAGAGTGTACATATGAGTTGCAACATGGTTTTATGGTATAACTCTGTTTTGCAGGATTTGAGATGGATTTTTAAAGGTTTTCATGATTACATGCTTGTTTGATGAATGTATGGTGATAATATGTAGTTGAGTATTGGAGCATATGCTTGATTCTTATCTTGGATGCATGGTACTAACTCTAGAGTGTGGATTTAATTATTTTATGTTAAGGAACAATGTTGGTTATGTTATGTATTCTCTCAAAGAAGTTATGGAATGTTGTTTATGGGATATATCATGTTGATGTGGTGATAGATAGAGGTATATAATTGATCTATTGAGACACACTTTTGGTACATGTTTAGAGGTACTATTGGTCGCTTAGTACTTGTTGTAGTGAATGGTTTTGAGGCATATTTTTTGTAGTACATGGATGGTACATATGTGAGCTCCATTGACATATCTTGTGATGTATTGTTAGAGGAATATTTGTTGGATATCTTGGTGCATGCATTTGGCATGTGGTTGAGATACATATCGGGACATGTAGTTGATGAGTTGATGAGGTGGTTATGTTGTGCATCATTGATGAGTCATAGATTGATCTATAATTTATGCATGATTGGTACATACTTGGTACATTGGTTGAGGAACTTGCTAGCAGTATGATTGGCACATGGTTTATGGTTGATATGACATACATGTATGTGAACACATCTTGATTGTGGTTCATGTTGTTGAATTTTGGTGAATAGTTTATGCACTTGATTTGGTACATGATGTATGGGATGATATAGTTGAGACACTTGTTATGATGCTTGGTTGATACATTGATGGTTGAGATACATGGTTGTGGCACTTGGTTCATGGTAGAGGCATATTGTGAGTTATATGACACTTGTTTGAGGCATGTGGTTGGTACACAGTTGGCACATGTTCTTGGCATATGGTTGATACACTCCATTGATGATATCTTATGGTATATTGTATGGTATTGATGTACATGGGTGTTGTTCATGGTTTGAAGACAATATGGCACATGATGTACATGGTTGATGTTTTTTTCATGATTGTCTATTCATTGTTGTTGGTTTTCCATTCCCTTTTATCTAATTACCATTACAAATCGACCCCGGTTCATAACTAAGAAGATTCCCAACAAAATCCCTTAAAGACTATCACCCCCTTTGGTCACCTAGAAAGAAACACAGTACATAGAGTGTACTGCGCAGTCTCACCTAAGATAGCTCTATGGGTGGCTGCAATACTCAGGTGTTTGCAAGCTGAGACTAAGCAAGATCTGTACCTTAACCTTTATTTAGTTCATTTAACATCTAGTATGACATTCATTCTATGCATGCATTTGGTACAAATGATTTACTTATTTACTTCATTCATTCATCATTCATCAACTAATAAGACAAAAAAACACATTCATTCAGTCACATAACACAATGTTACTGTGGTTTACCCCCTCCTGGGCTACATCCACAAAGATCTGGCTCTAAGGATTTTATTATAGTTTGGAAATATCCATGTCGTGCATTGTTACAATATTAGTTCTTCTTGCTTCTCACAGGCTCCTCGATCCTTGTGAGGCTGACTATATAACACCAGGATCCTCATCCTATGATATAACCCTCGATATAGATTAGCTCATGCCCTTCCTATCTCCCTACTAACTTGTACCATCCTTACTTTCTTCACATATCTCGCCTCTCTCTCTCTTTTTCTCCAAGAGCTCTATGTATATATCTCTTCTAATTATCTTCAACTCACCATCCATTACAATGTATTACAAAAACCCTAACCCTAGCGTCATTAGGTATTCCATGCATGCACATGTGATGCTTTTCCTTCCAACTATCTCTTTCCTCTTGCATGTGTTCGACAACACATGTATTCCAACAGAGGACGAACACCTTCAGTAACCACTCACATAACCAGATCAAAAATCAACACACCGATGATTTCACGTGGTAAAACCCCTACGGGAAAACATCCACGGCCCCAGCCAACGCGACCACTTGGAGCAGTTTATTAATGCAAAGAAAAAGATTACAAAGAGATTTTACAAGAGATTTTCTTACAATCGATCATCGACAAATGACCCTCCATGCTCTTTAAATAGAGATCATGGACCAATCGAGTGTTAATCCATGGATCAATGGTCGTTAAGATCAAGGAGAGTATGAACCGTCGGATCACTCTATGTCGGGAACATATCGTGACCGTCGGATTTCCTAACTACAAATGCATACTAATACATACTAAAGAAACAAACTTTTACCTAACGACATATTAGACCAAGTAGATCTTAACCAACTCCTAAGTGTCTAAATATCCTAACATCCCCCCTTAAGAACAACTTGGGATAGGATTGAAGGATTTACAATAATGACACAATAGGAGAAGGAAGGAGGCATTAGAGCCTATCCCCCCTTAATGATAGCTTCCTAAACTCCTAACATAGATCGAATTTTGGAAAACTTCACTTTTGTAAGAGACTTTGTGAAAATGTCTGCAACTTGATCTTTTGTAGGGAAAAAGAGCACTTCAATAACTTGATCATGAATGAGATTTCTGATGAAGTGCATGTGTAGCTCGATGTGTTTTCTATGTTGATGTTTAACTGGGTATTTGGCGAGCTTGATGGCACTTTGATTGTCACACCAAAGTTTGGTCGGATGCTGGTGCTGGAATCCAAACTCTGAAAGGATCTGTCGAAGCCAAAAGGCTTCCTGGCTTGCATTTACCGTTGCTCGGTACTTTGCTTTGGCTGAAGAAAGTGCAATAGACTATTGTTTCTTACAGGCCCAAGTGACAGGTCTTGAACCAAGGCTAACAACATAACCTTCAGTAGACTTCCGATCATCGGGGTCGCCAACCCAATCTGAATCAGTGAAACCAACCAATAAGGGAGTCCCCCCTGAACTGTAATGTATCCCAAACTGAATAGTACCATGAACATAGTGAAGTATCCTTTTATCTGTTTTCCAATGGCTTTCATGGGGTGTTTGCATATATCGGGCAACAAGACCAACATCAAA
>ML794992.1:505069-532368 GCA_009831015.1 Picea engelmannii | reverse complement strand
TTGACCTCATCCTTGCTAAGAATAAAGTGTTGGATATTGTGAAAGGAAAGATCGTGAAGCCAGAGTTTAAAGAAGGAGAAGAGAAGGAACCGCAGAACGTTGCAGCTATGGAGAAGTTCAAAGACGTTGACATCAATGCCATGCGTATCATAGTGGATTCCATAAAAGACCACTTGATACCCTACATCTCCCATATTGACTCATCGAAGAAGATGTATGATGCCCTGACAAATCTCTTCTCAGTCAGAAACATTGGACAAGTTATGTGTCTGAAGAATGAACTCCGTGACATGAAGATGAATGATGATGACAGCATAACATCATACTTTGTAAGGATATCTCAGTTAAGAGATCAACTACAAGCTATTGAAGAGATCACTTCATAAAAGGAATTGGTAAACATAGTACTCAATGGTCTTTCCAAGACATGGGATGCATTTGCCGCAAGCATGAACACAAGGAAGGAGTACCCGACATTTGAAGAACTTTAGACTTGCTGTGCTCAAGAAGAATCAAGGATCAATGCAAAGGAGAAACCTCAAAAGAAATACGATGATCAAGCCTTTACAACAAGATTCAAGAACTTCAAGGACAAAAGAAAGTTCGATTCAAGGAGGAAGCCAAATCAAGAGAAAGACATTTCAGAAATACAATGCGTCAACTGTCAGAAGTACGGTCACTACAGGAATCAGTGTCCCGAGCTAAAGAAAAGGAAGAAGAAACACGAAGCATCGATTGCTGAAGAAAAGGAACCTACTAAGAAGACTAAGCAGGATGGAAGAGACTTCTTCTACTAAAAGGTAACAACACTCTTCTTATTTTCTTGTACATATATTTCTTGCATCGTCTCTGTACATATCTTGTATATATATCTCTTGGAAGATAATGCGTTCCAAGAAGAACTATGCCTATGAAAGAACAAACAAGATGAAAAGAGTTATCATTAGATATTATACATGAAAGAATGAAATATATCATGTGGAAGACATTACAAGATAAGACCAAAATTAAAATCAATCTTGAAGAGACTTGGAAAAAGTAAAGACAGAAAGAAGTCAACAATCGAAAGGAAAATGAAGACTTATGACGACAACTAAAATGGAAGCATGGACTCTGTTAGACAAAGAAAGCCAATCATATATTGCAGAAGACAATAAGGATGTAGATGGAAGCGTGGACTCTATTATATATTGTAGAAGACAATAAGGACAGAGACGGAAGCATCGACTCAGTCAAACGAAGGGAGCAAATTATATGCACTCTTACATGAAGCAAGGATTAGGAGGGAGCTAATCCTATGATCCATTGAAGATGATGCAATATATATATATATCCATGGTAGCAACCATAAAAATATAGTACGTGCTCATCTCAACCGTAGAAGAAGACCTTTTCGAAGAGAAGACTCAAAGTATTCCTGGTTGTCCATCCAGATCTATGAACCGATGATGAAAGGAAGAAGTGGAATCTCTAGAGCATGGAATCTAGAAGAAACTCCATGAACCCAAAAGCTAAAGAAGAACATGAAGATTCCATAACAACCAGTCATTACTAGCCTGATATGAACTCACCAAAAGAAATCAAGCAGAAGAGTCGTGATGAAGGACAGTGTATGGAAGACTTATGAATGAAAGCATTGCGAGATCCAGAACTATAAGTTATCTCAGATGGAGGGAGAAGACTATGATGATTACATGTTCCAGTACACTAGACATATCACTACATGAGTCATTATATCATCCGCAACATCCATGAGTTAGAATTCTATATCAGATGAATGCAAAGAATGCTCTCCAGAGAACGTATGAAGAGAAATCTCAAGATCTTGAGGCATACCAGAAAGAGACTCCTGTATGCAAACAAGAAGAAGACAACTTGGTGTAGAACCTCCAGTGCACAACAGAAGCGTGGTGAAGATTTACTATAACATCAAGATCTCATGATGACAGAAGAAGCGCCACATGGATATGTTCCAGTTCTCCAACTATACTCTATTGTTCAGATCTACATGAAGCCTTCACAGTGTTCTAGACTATAGTACAAGCATTAAATTATCCATGATGAAGTCTAGAAAGGAGAAAGTGATTCTCCAATACATATCTCCACAGATGAGCAGATAAGCATACATTTTGGTAAAGCCCATATTCAAGATGAAATAACTTGCATACTCAAACTAGAGCTTGTGGAAATAACTCTATTAACTGGAAGGGAAGACTCTCCAAGCTAGAAGAAGGGAAGACTCTCCAAGCTAGAAGAATGGCCCAGGGTGGGGAATAGTCCAGGAAAGTCATTCCTTAGGGCAGACTCATTCCCTCCAAGTTACACTTTTTTTAATGTCAGAGGAATGGCCCAACGTAAGGAATGCTCCAATCATTTCTCGAGGGCAGACTCATTCTCTCCAGGTTACACTTTGTTTAGTGTTGGAAGAATGGCCCAGGGTGGGAAATGGTCCAGGTTCAGAAATAAAAAACAATCCTTCTTCCTTGGTTGAGAAGAATGGCGCAGATAGCCTATTATTGATATTCTATGTTGAGGGCAGACATTCTTTCAGACCTCACAGATGTGAGTGAAAGATTGGCCCAGATGATTATTATTGATGTTAGATATTGAGGTCAGACATTCTTTCAGATCTCACAAAAATGAGTGAAATATTGGCCCAGATGATCATTGTTTATACTCTATACTGAGGGCAGACACTCTTTCAAATCTCACAGACGTGAGTGAAATATTGGCCCAGTTGATTCATTTTTTATGATAACATTGTTTCTATGCAGATGAAGACTACTGTGGTGGCAGACATTCTTTCAGATCTCACAGACATGAGTGAAAGATTGGCCCAGATGATACAATTTTTATCATAACATTGTTTCTATGCAGGATGCTTTCAGATGTTTGTTATGAAGACTATATGACAGTAGATGAGGACTACTATGGTGAATATGTTTCACCATTCACAACCATATGTTGTTGATCAAGTACTTTTGTGTTACTTGATGTGGTAGTTAACCACTAGATTGTAGTTGTGTACTACTATGAATAGACACAGGTGTGTTCTATCCTTGTTCTAATTTCCTTGAAGACTATCAGGAGATTATTGGAGATGATGATCATTCAGATGAATGATGAACATAGATTTTCCAGACGGAAAACTGTTCAGATCTTTTACTCCTCTTGTATCACTCCATGGTGAGAGTGTCTTATCCAGCATCATATCGAACTACTCATATGAAGTATGGTTTCAAGAGATGATGCGGCTGATGGTGATGGTGATGCTCATGATCTAGTCATGAAATAGTCTAGATGACTATATTGATGCTACCGGGTAAATGGTGTGTTTTGTGCTCAAGTCCATTACCTATAAATACCTCTCTAGCTAGGAGGGAGTGTTAATATTATGGTAGCTGCGGGAGGTATTTACCTCTACATGTGAACCTGACGAGAATAGAATGTTGGAAATACTAAAACAACTGAGAGGGGGGGGTGAATCAGTTGTATATAAGCTTAAACAATTTTAAGTCTGTTAAAACATTATTAATATTTCTTCATGTGGTCATCAACAATATACAGCATATGAACAGTAAGAGTAAAGACCATCAGTCACACATGAAATATACACAGAGACAGATTTTCACGAGGAAACCCATAAAGGGAGAAAACCTCTTCTTATTTGAAATGATAGGCAGTCTTTTGCAGTTTTGTACATCATTTACAATTGAACACGAACTCAATGTGAGGCTGCTACCTCTGTCTTACAAGCTGCAACTTGTTTGAGAGCTCCAACTCTCTGGTTTCTCTAGCACCTACTAGAAGGAATCACCAACTCCCTGATTATTCCAACACCAACTGGATGGAAGCACTAACTTCCTGAATATTCCAGCACCAACTAGATGGAAGCACCAACTTCCAGTTACACAGGCTCCAACCTGCATAACAGAGAACACCTGTTCTCCCTAGCACCACCCTGCCACCCTAGTTTCTCTGGCTACAACCAGATGGAAGCTACAACTTCCTGTGTTCAAGCACCCACTTGAACTTTTGAGGAAAATAGTCCTCCCAAGCACCTCCCAACCTCCATAAACTATGAAATAATGAATACACAGACAACTTATTCAAATAATTCTTACCAGTCTTTCTCTGTATTTGATCTTCAACAAATTGTTCTGCAATTCTTCTCTTCTTCAACAGGTCTGCTCTGCATCAAATTCTTCTGTCATTCCACTCTTCTTCTGCTCTGCCTGTCATTAAATTTTCATGCTGAGCATCTTCTCCTTTCTCCTTTCTTGTTGTTTCATTCTTTCTCCATTTAGAACAACCAACCTGGTTCAGTCTCGCTCATTTTCCTTTATACACGCTTCCTTGAAAATTCCACTTCCCCTTCCAATAGATCATACAAGGACATTTGTCTTGGCAACTGAAACGCTAACCGATTTGTCATCATCAGTCCGTTTCTCTTAACTGATTCATAACTGAAGCATTAACATGTGAGGAAGAACAACAGCCCTCCGATCAGTTTCAAACTTTATCCGCACCGTTAGATAGTCTTTATAATTCTTGCCTTTTAAATCGGGTTTTGACATTCTTCATGTTCAATGTTCTTTTCACTTATAAATTCCATATATCGGTCGAATCAACGATCCATATGTAATTTTGGCTCAACGGCTACGATTATGTCGTGATATTGCATATCGCGATTTCACAATTCATGTTGCAATCCTTACCATATCCCGATTTGCGAAACTCTGACGTAGAGTTTGATCAACGTTCCGGGTGCGATCTTGTCTCAATGGTTACGATTATATCGCGATATTGCGTATCGCGATTTCGGCATTTCTAATGTTGCAAGTTCTTGTCACTTTCAAATCGCAATCCCCGAAACTCCGATGAGAGGTCAGATCAACGGTCCTGATCATTTCTGGATCTGACGGTCTGGATTCAATCGTGATTTTGTATATCACGAAATCAAAGTTTTCATTGCATTGTCTTCTTTGCATAATGAAATCCCGATCCCCGATAATACAATACGGGCTGTGATCAACGGTCCAAATCACTTCTTATCCAACGGCTGTGATTCCATCGCAAAATCGCATATCACGATTTCGGGTTTCTCGTTGTCAAGAGATTTTGACATTTCAAAGTCCTGATCCCCGATCCCCGATACTCCATGCAGAGATTCAACGGTCTAGATCACTTCTATCTCGACGGCTCAAATTAGATCTCATGATTTGCAAATCAGGATTACTCCCACTTCTCCTTGTACTTTAAAGGGCGTGCAGGTTATCTTTGATCCGACGATGATCGGGTCTTGCGATTGAATCTAACAGTTACTGAGTCATCTCCACAACCATAACTATACTCGCACTCCATACAGAGATTCAACGATCCAGATCATTCTTTCTTTAACGGCTGAGATCAAATCACGAAATTGCATATCGCAATTTCAAATTTTTCATTGTAATTGAACACGGGACTCGTGAAACTCTGATTCTCGATTCTCTGCTGAGAAAAACTCCGACAGTGCCTGATCCTATGCCACCTGTCCTTGCAAATGGACGGTCCCTATTCCTCCGAGATTTCACCTCTTCACAGTAGGACTTAAACCCTGCGCTTAACCTCTGCGCAGCTTCTGCAGATCTGACGGCTATCGGCATTTCGGGAAATTTGAATGGGATCCAATAGTCACCATCTTCCTTCTCCTCTGCAAACTCCTGTATCTCGAGCTTTGCTGCGCGCGTCTTCTCCATGCTGTTCCTCCTGAGATTTTACGTTTGAATCTCTTATCCTGCCATCTCCATTGTTGTCATCAATGACAAGCATTCGATGTCTGTTCACTGAATTTTCCAACATAGAAGACTCCAGGAAGCAAGAGAAACCCTAATGAATTGGCTAATAACCCTAGAAGCCTTGTCGGCTCAAGAAGATAATTTATATTAGGCTATTAGCCTCTAAGATAAGAAGTTGGCCAGAATTAATAATAATATACTGAACAGACACATACCCAGAAGGAGAAGTCGGCCCCAACAAACTAGCAAGATTACTATAAATACAGGGCGCCAATTCTCATTTGAAAGCATCTCAGAATTGCAATTCTGCAGTTTGGTGTGCACTGCAGTTGCAGTTGGTGCACAGGTTTGGAGGAGGGTTGCAGGTGCAGCTGCAGCAACAACTAGTTTTAGTATTGGCTTGGATATCTCTTGGCTAGGGTTTGGAACATCTGATCGGTCTTTTGCGATGCGCTATCCTTGGGGATTGATGCACTACTCTTTGTTTGGCTATCTAGCCTAGGGTTTGCTTCCGGAGGAGGAATTCTCAGGTCAAGGTTAAGGTGCTCGGAGGGAGGATTTGGCCTGTGGTTAGGTGACGAGGGTATCGTCAATGGTAAAACAAGCACACCATCTTCTATATTATTCATCTTTCATACACCTCATCAGTAGGTTTATAGACCTTACTAAGCCACATTTCCAAACGTATGAAGATGTCCTTCAAAACCCCATGGTAGACTTAGATGACAAAGGATTCACCATTGAGATTGTAGAAGATCTCAGGGGGGCATATCATGATCAATACCAAGAATCCTCTAATATAAAAGATGAGGTTTACGAAGACGATTATCAATCCCTTGAAGAGGAGCAAGACCTCTCCCATAATCCAAGAGAATGTAGTGAATATGTAACTAGAAAAGCGGATTATGAGGATGAAGCACCAGTAATTGCTCCTCCATCTGAAAAATCTCTCCAAGATCCTATTCCATCTGCAAAAAATGAAGAGAATGAGATAAGTTATTTTCCTCTCAAAATTTTTGATGATACCTTATTCTATGAATCAAACAGTGAAGAAAAAATGGAGCCCTTGGACAAACTAGAAGATGATGAAGCTCCTGCAAAGGAAGGAGCGAGCAAGGTGAGTTACCTCCCTTTCCAAATTTTTAATGATTCTCTATCTTATGATGTGGAAAGTGAAGAAATTTCAGATGTTTTAACCCCTTCACGTTATGATGAAGATGATGACTTTGTTGAAATTTTTGATGAATTCATACATGTCGAGAAACGTAGATGGGATATGATTGGATATGATGTTGATCTCGTGTATGACATTGATGGTCCTTTCCAAAAGTTACCTTAGCATTTATCACATGAAGTTACTAATGATTTTGACATTTGGCAACAAGAACCTGACTCTATTAAGACACCCAAGGATGACTTGATGCTACGTTGTTCGATTAATTTTCGGTCATACCTTGAGGACTTCGATGACTATCCATCTGAGCACTTAGATTTATCCTATGAAGAAAGTTATCAACCAACGTCATGCTTAGATGTTGATAAAAATGAGGAAGTTACTTCCCTAAAGAAGGATGCTTGTGATAAGATTTTCCACCCCCCTTTGATCACTTTGCCTCACTATGTCACTAAAGGTGTGGTTTGGAAACATGTCCCTTATCCCAAGTCTCTTGTAAGGAAAAACCTCATTCTGGATTTTAGGGGTAACTTGAGTGCCTCAAGAAGAAGCCTATTATCACATTTTTCCAACCTCCCCTTTAGGAATGATCAGTCATCCTTTCAGTTTTTGCTAATCCCTCCTTGAGCCTCAAGTTGTGAAGACTTCCAAGGTAGCCAAATTTTTGATTCCTCGAATCAGTCTCTTGAACCTTTAACTTTTCACAATCCATTATTGAGATGGATTGAGCACTCTCCTGAGAGTATGCATTGGGATCAATTTTTCCCTCCCACCCGCCTCCATGAGTTAGACTTCGATATTTCCGATGATATGATATATATTCTAACCCATGACATTTTTTTTCTCGATTTATCATTATTTTGGTTTATGATGAAGCACAAAGGCAGGTATCAAGGAACGTTGTTGGGTTGGCTTCACTGGCTATTTGACTACACCCAACATTCCAGCCAACAGGTAACTACAGGTAAGAAGTTTGCTTTCATCTTCTTACACATTGATTGCGTCATTTTAGTATATATATCTATGTATGTTGGGGTGGCATTACCGCCCCATTTTTGTTACTAAGGCCCCTATCAAGATTGAGCAGGTCTGCAGTTTATGCCAGAGATGTTGAGGTTCTCATGCACTCTATGGTGAGCACGTGTCCCTGAGTTGGAGCCAAATGTTATCCCCGCTTTTTAAGGATAACTAGGAGATCATGTCTCGAGGCCCACAGGTCCTAGACATGGAGTATCGAGAGCAGGATTTACCTGAGCATGGCCTTGGAGGGCCCATCCTTTTCTTCTTTCATCAGATTTGTCTTGTGAGCAACAACAACATCCATCACCATCGTCTTGGTCTTGTATCGGAAGAGGTTCTTGCTTCATGAGGTAATTGGTCCAGGTATCATGGTATGTGTCACTTTTGATCATTGAAACCTTTAAATATATGCGTCTGATTCCTTTTATCTCTAACAACTGCTTGGATCTTACATTAGCCCACTTGACCATGCTTGGGAAAATTGATAGGGTGCCCTAGCAAGCCTGTGCCCATAGGTCTTGGCTTCCCACTGGGGGGATTTCTAAAAAGCCATCATCCACTCCCATCATAGCACCACTGTTTCATCTTGTCTCCCGCTCATTTATCCCATTCTCCTTGTCTGGGCATTGGGTTGACCTATTTGCAGGATTCCACCTTATCTCGTGGGAAGAAGGGGCTAAAGCCCTAGAAGGTAAAATAAGTTGGTAAAAGACAAAAGCCTAAAAATGAAACCTCAAGATGCTTCGCCCAGGGATCCCCAAGAAGGCAATAAAAGGCCTCTCAGTAAGAAACAAGAGGGACCCGAAAAATAACAAACAAGACCTAGTCAGAGGATAGGGGGTCTCATCATGAGCCAGCCTATTAGGTTCATGGGTACCTAATAGTATGACATTGCCACCATCTGGTTACCATGCCATAACAGTGACCTTTGGTTGCATTTCCAAGGGAAAGGGGGTTTCATCACCAGCCAACCTTCTCATCTCTGTGAAATTAATTGTGGGTAACACTGTCAGCTCTGGTCACCATGCCAAGGCAGTGTCCTATTGTTAGCCCTTGAATAAAAAGAAGAAGAAAAATAAAATAAAAGAATAAATCAAGAAAAGAATAAAGGCAAGAACGGGCTTGGAAAAAATGCATCCATGACAGGTATAAATCGCCTTCTACAAAGGCACCCAAAGATGACATTATGCATCCTTGGCCCTCACTGCACCCACATGCCTGGACATCCCCTAGCCACATCACCTCACTTACATGGCTTGGATGAAATATTCCTGGGAACTTTCCTTTTCTTGTGGACACTAGCCCAATACGATGTCTTGTCTTTTTCTCCAATCTTGTATTGTAGGTTTTTGTAATGTCTTTGAGCTATTGACTAATGTATTAGGATTTTTATACATATGTTTAATAATATTGATGATGAGATGTGATTAACATTGCTATGATCCCAGTGACTGATGAGCCCATGGAGGGCATAACTTTTGATGTGCAGGACCATGCCCGATGGATAGGTACCATTTGGACCGGTACACATGGGGAGATGACCAGTTTGGACCTCCATGGGGATGAAGAGCCCACCATATGGATGTTGAGGCCCCATCAGGGGGTGGATATAGGATGGAGATGGATCAAGGCTTTTGCACCAAAGAGGAAGAGGATGTTCCATCAGAGGCACTCTGACAGGACTAGACCTGAGGGGAATGACCCCTTTTCAGTGGAACGCCAACCCTGGAAGGCTTGGGACATCTCCATATTCACCATGATGTCATCCAACTTCATGGATTCTTTTGGAGGCAAACTGGGCAGAAGTGGCACGTGTGGCATGTTGGAGAAGCCCTTGGGGACTAATGTTTTTCTCCTTGGTGTCTCATTTTCCCTAAAAGGGGCTAGTGCCTCCCTTTAAGGGGATTTTACTCTCTTTGCAGCTCAATTAGGGTTTTAATTTGACAATTGAATTAAAAAACAGTATTATTTTGGAATTATGGCCTTGTCGGCCTTTTTATGACCTAAAAAAGTAAAATTAGGTCATTGATACACTATATATTGAGGGTTTTGACTCTCATTTTATCATCATATTTCATTCACCACTTGGTGAGGTCTGAAATTTTCACCCCATTTGGGTTATTGTCTGATTTGAGGAAGTTGCACTTGTTGAAGGAAGAGATTTTTGGCATTCTATGGTGTTTTTCTTGAAGGAAGGTGTTACAACTAGGATTTGCATGATTATTTTCTTGATGATTTGTAAGATTTTTTCTGCAAAACTTCGTGATTGAATGGTTGTAGTTTAATGTCTTTCATCTATTTATAAATATTGCTTAATCAAAACCCTAGGGGACAAACACACAAGTAGGTCGTTTTTTCTTGTCCCCTGATAGAAAAAAATTTAGCCATTGAAGAAGAAGAAGAGAGCCTAGCCATAGCTACACTCCTTTTTCTTCTTCCCTTAAGCTAGCCATACCTTTTGACTTCAAGAGGAAGAGGACGTCCCAGGCCTAGGTTATCTACACCTAGAGTCATTTTCTTTTCGGGTTTGATGAAAGAGCCTTGCCTTAGCAACACTCTCCCTCTTTAAACCCTCTTGTCTTGACTTTTCTTTTCATTTGAGATAGTTATTTGCCAGGAAGGAGGAGAGAGAACGAGGCCTTGATTTAGCAACACCAGAGTGAGCCTCTCTCCCCTAGGGTTATGATTTTGGAGCCCTGCTTTAGCAGCACTTCAATACTTATCCCTCTAGTCCTTTAAAATCTGTTCTCCTTCAACTTTTGTGTTCTTCACCTATGACTCCATTAACCCTAAGGCACTGATCTAAGACCTCCAGCATTGAAGTAGACCTTGATCCAAACACTCTCAAACTCTTTTCATTTGAAACCCTAACTACAATAACCCTAAACTACTAACCCTAAGTTGCCAACGTCACCCTTGGTTATTTTATCTTGGTGCAGCAACATTTCACTTTGTAAGCAATTAAATGGTAGTTGAGGGAATTCGTTAGACTAAAACTTTATTGATTATATTGGATGCCATATCATTCTTGTATTTATTGACAAGTGAAATATTTATCATTGCCATTTTGCAAACATTGAATTCGTCAATATTTACTTTTTGAACTGCTTATATCGGATATCAGATAGTCATTGATTTACATGAAGTACTAACCAATATTGCACGTATTAGTTTCCTTGTTGTGTTGTCTCAAGAAGGTGATTTTCTTTTCTTTGGTTATACTCTATTATTGGTTGTTTAGTCGGGACTATTTGATTGGTGGTAATCTGTGAAGGGGAACTTTGTCTTTGTACTATTAGCCTTTGCCCTTTCAAAACCTCAGGTTACCGGGGACGTCTCCCCTAGGCCTAGCCTCCCTAAATAGAAAGAATCTCCCCATTGTGGTGACATTGGGTGGGGAAGGTTCATGTTTCTCCAGTTTGACCTACTTTCCTTGGCCTTTCTTGTGTCTACAAACTGTGCAATAACATGGCCAAGAATGAAGAAATAGGTTGTTGATTTTATTGCCAAATGTTTGGAGTGTCAAAAGGTCAAGGATGAGAATAGACACCCAACTGGTTTGCTACAACCACTACCCAATCCTGAGTGGAAATGGGAAGTTGTAACAATGGATTTCATTACCAATCTTCCCAGAACAAACAAGAAACATGATTCTATTATGGTAGTGGTGGATAAGCTTACTAAAGCTTCCCATTTTATTCCAGTAAAGCTCACTCACAAGGAAACCAACATTGCTGATATTTATATGAGAGAAATTTCTCTATTAGATGGTATACCCAATACAATTGTGTCTGACAGAGATCCAAAATTTACATCAAAATTTTGGAAAGGATTATTTAAGGTATTTGGAAAAAATTTAAATTTTAGTACAACTTATTATCCAAAATCAGATGGACAGACAGAGAGGGTGAATCAAGTGATTGAGGATATGTTGAGGATGTATGTGATGGATAAACCATCAAAATGGGAAGACTACCTACACTTAGTACAATTTTCTTATAACAATGGGTACCAAGCATCTCTAAAGATGAGCCCATTTGAGGTACTTTATGGTAGAAGGTGCAACACATCAGTAAGCTGGGACAACCCATCATATAGAGCAGTAGTGGGGCCAAATTTACTCAAGGAAATGGAAGAGAAAATGTTGAAAATAAAACAAAATTTAAAGGCTTCCCAAGACATGCAAAAAAGTTATGCTGATAAGGGAAGAACTCACAGGGAGTTTAAAGTGGGTGACCATGTATTCTTGAAATTAAAGACCAACAAAAGTTCCCTGAAATTGGGAAATTGTTCAAAGTTGGCAGCTCACTATTGTGGACCATTTGAAATCCTAGAGAGGATTGGGCTTGTAGCATACATGCTTTCCTTGCCTACATCAATGTCTATTCATAATGTATTCCATGTATCATTGTTCAAAGCATATATACCTGAGGCTAATCATGTCATTGATTGGAATGTGATTCAGGAGGAGCAAGAAGGCGCCTTTCAAGTGCATTCAGTGTGCATATTGGACCAAAAGATCAAGAAGCTCTGGAATCTATCCATAGAGATAGTAAAGGTCCAATGGACCTGGTACGCTCTTGAAGATGAAACTTGGGATCACGAGGATTCTATACGGTAAGAATGCTCGCATATTTTTGAGGATTTTTGAAATTTTGGTTGTATATGTGTATATATTGCACTCAGGATAGTGCATAAATAAGGGGAAGGGAATGTAATACCCCTAGGCCAAACCCCAACTGTAAATATAAATGAAAATGTACTTAAGCTAGTGAGTTGTTTGATATCATTTTTCATGCACCTTCTATGGTATAGTGCGCACATGTACTGTGCACTAAAATGATGATCTGTGCACATTCCAGGATGTTGTGCACAACAAATTTAAGTGCAAGCGATTTTGAGGCTAGAGAGCCTTTGTGTATATGTTTTGTTTTATAGGCTACTGAGACAGTTATTATACGCTAGGAGGCTTCTGTGTTGAAATAGGTCAGAGAGCCTAGATGCTAAAGGCCACTAAGACTATTTTTGTATATTTCTTATCATTAATATAATACATCGTTGCATGTAGACCGACCACAATAAAAGAGTATGGGGGACTAAACTCCATTGGTTAGGGAAAGGGGGATAAAATTTAAGCATAATGGGCTAATCTAGGGAGATTAAGCCAACAAGGATATTATATTAATATTCCTTAAAGTATAAAGTATGGATAATTATTTTATACTAAGTTCTAAGGATGGGGGAAAGTGGGCCAAAGTAGTTCCCAACATGACAAGTGTCTAGTTGGGAACATGCTTACATATAGTTTGAACTTAGTTCATTTTCCATCATTCCATCATCATTCACTCACTCAATCAACTGTCCTTCATACCTTAATGCACATGTATCCATACATGTACCTGGTTGGCTTAGGAGATGGACTGAAGAGGCAGGTTGCCAGGCCCATGAACAATTCTCTCTAGGTTAGAGAATTGTTGGGAATTGATTTCCTGAAGGTGCCAAACTGAAGCTATAGGGATCTGAGACTTCATGCCCGACCTGTTGTTGAAGCCCCGAAAAGGAAGTGGGGAAGCTAAAGGACTATTGAGAAGAGAAGGGGCATACTTTCTGGGGTGGGACAAGCATGTGGGGAATGAGGGATTGTAGGTTGTTAGTTTGATTTGGCACCTTTGATGAAGTATTTCTTGTTGTCTGAGATACATTAGCTTGGTTAGGAATCCCTTTACCTAGGTGGAGTTTAGTCCCAGCTCGGGGGTGACCCATTGCTGAGAGTTTTGAACAATGTGGTCTAAGGCTGGGAGGAGCATGGAAGGTCTGCACATAGTTGATGATATTTTTACCAAGATAAGTGTCAATTGTGTGTTAAATCACATGTTGCATTATTATGTATGCATTTATTTTTATGTTTTTTTCCTGTGTGTCTTGCATCTGTATTTTTATAATTATTATGTATGAATCTATGCATTTGCAGAATGCATTTGTCTATTTTAAGTTTTATATATAAGTTCCGCAAGAGTTTCTTTGTGTATATGTTTTAATTTTGTATACAATTCGAAAATTTTATGTGGCATAACCCAATTGGATGTTGGGGATGCTACAGTTTCACCAAATAAGTTGCAACATAAATATCATCACAATATTTGGATATCCGCTCACCTTAATAAGTGACCAAGGGACACATATTATCAGTAACACCATAAAAACACCTATGAATTTTTTTTTGGAAAACCAAAAGAAAATTTCCCCTTATAATACTCAAGCTATTGGAGTAGTCATATCATTTAATAAAATTTTATCTAAAGGACTAGAACTACTTATCTTTGGGAATATAGAACTACTTATAAGAATTTGACTAGATGAACACCCTTTAAATTGGTATATGGTCATGAAGTAGTAGTATCACTACACTTTAGAGAAGATGTAGATAGAGTGGCCAAAGTTCTAAAATTTGATTTAGTTCAAGCAAGGGAGGACCATTTGTACTAGCTAAACAAGTTAGAAGATTATGGAATTAAAAAAAAACAACAAAAATCTTGGCATGATAGACATTTGATAAAGAAAGAATTTGTAAATCAAGAATTAGTTCTCATATATGATAGTGTAATTAAGGGAAAGGGAAGAAAAATTGAAACAACTTGGCTTGGACCTTATGTGATTGAGGACATAAGTACTAATGGATTTGTACATATTAAAACACTCCAAGAGAAACTATAAAATAAATTAATCAATGGTGCAAAACTCAAGAGGTAGCATCCTTAATCCTCAAAGAAGAAAAAAAAATCAAGAGAAGCGACTCAATAGTGAAAACCCTTTTGGCACAATTAGGTAGGGACTCGTTTGAAAACCAAAGTTTTGGTGGGAAAATATTTGAAAAGAAAAATCCAAATAAAAGAGTTAGGGAAAGTAAATTGGATAACTTGTTAGGGTATTTAGACACTTAGGATTTAGTTAAGATCAACTTGTTCTAATGTGTCGTTAGGTAAACGTGTGTTTCTTAGTGTGTTTCTTTAGTATGCATTTGTAGTTAGGTAATTTGATGGTCACGATATATTCCTGACATAGAGTGATCTGACGACTCATATTCTTCTCAATCTTAACAACTACATTGATCCATGGATTAGCACCCAATTGGCCAATGATCTTTATTTAAAGAGAATGGAGGGTCATTTGTTGATGATTGATTGTGAGAAACTCTCTTGTAAATATCTTTATAACATTTTATTTTGCATTAATAAATTTCTCCAAGTGGCCATGTTGGTTGGGTTCATGGATGTTTCCCCACAAGAGTTTTACCATGTAAAAACATTTGTGTGTGGATCTTTGATTTGGTCGTGTGAGTGGCTACTGAAGGTGTTCATCCTCTATTGGAATACTTGTGTTTTTGAACATGGTATTAGAGTGCATTTGAATACCCACTCCTATCGTAGATCAAGAGCTTGAAGCCATGTTTCCAAATCTATGGTTTCTGTCATTTATATACATTTTTGGGCTAAGAGAACTACTCCATTGTGTTTAGAGCACTCATTTTAGTTAGGAACACTTTTTGTTTCACTCTAAAAGGTTTTTGTTTTCCCAAGATATGGCCATTTCAATCAAATCCAGAGGTGTAAATCCGGAATACACCATTTTAAATTTTTACAGAGATAATATTTGGTTTTATTTCAATTTTTTGTTTTTTATTTTTGGGTTTCTACTCTTTTCGATCGGCATATGCTCTTTTCACTATTCTCTTTTCTATCTTGGTAAATCAGAAACAGAGCGGAAAGGGTTTTCGTTTATATGTATGCTCTTTGTTGTGTGCTCTATGCGATTTCAATAAATCAGTAATAGAGGGAAAATTTTGCATTTTTTGGGTAAGCTAATTGAGACCTAACCCTTGTTGTTATTGAGAAGTGAATTTTTTTTGTGTGTGTAAATGCATGAAAATATTTTTTTATTGAGCACACACTCCAAGGCCATCTTCCACAACAACAACAACAACACCCCCAATCCTCCTTTTTAATACTATAATGTATTTTGCACTATCCACTTGGTTGAAAATTACTTTACTTAGTAAGAGGTCTTGAGTTCAAGTCTATTTTTTGTTACTTTAATATCTTATTTTAAGTTTTGTTTTTGCATGCAACTTTCATTTACAAAGTAGTGATTCTCGCTTATTCTTTAAAAGTGGGTCACTTCATAAGTAACTTATTTAAAAGTGAGCTTATAGGCACAATTAGGAGGAGCATCACCTCATGGACCAACTTCTACTTGCCACATCTCTCTTTGCTTACCGTTTATGACTTTTTTCAAAAGGGCATATAACTTTCACATCCAAAGTCCGTTTTCAGTGCTTTTTTTTAAACAACCTATTTGTTCGAGAACTTTCCATTCAGACCATCAATTTCATCCCCTAAATTCATATTCTCTACATATTTAGTATGGCTTATCCCAATGATATTTTTCTTACTAGTACCAACTACTTCTCATGGAAATCCCATATGGAGGATGTATTAAGAAGTAAAGGATTGTATCAGATTACCTTGGGAAAAGAACAAGAACCCAATGATGATGAAAATAAAGTCAAATGGGATACTAAGAATGACAAATCACATGGACTAATTGGAATGTCCATCTCTCCTAATTTAAGGTTTCACCTTTAGGGAATTGATGTCCTAGATAAATATTGGAAAAATCTTGAAGTTGTGTTTGGTAAACACAATATTATTTGAGTCCACTAGATAGAAAATCAGTTAATGACCTGAAGTCCCAATGATTTTCCTTGCATTGAATATTATTTATCTAAGTTCAAAACATTGAGGATTTTATGTATAGACTGTAAAATAGATATGAAGGAAGACCAATGCATCTATATTATTATTTCTAAGCTTGGTAGTGCATATTCCATGTTTGTATCTACCTTTTATGCCACCAAAGAAGCTCTCAGGAGTGCTTACCAAAATCCCTCACTTGATTATTTTTGTGATGCTTTGATTAGAGAGAAAGATAAACTTGTGCACCTTGGAGTGATTAGCATTGCAGTTACCTCCAAAAAATCCTTAGTGTCTCAACCAAAAACATAAATCCAAGAATCCCAATAAGCAACATCCTCACCACAACAACAAGAAAAACAAGGGTCCCAAACCCTCTCAACCAACTTCTGCTCCCAATGGTGACAAAGGAGAAAAATCTAAAATTAATAAGACTGAAAAACATTGCAAATTTTGTGGGAAGGATGTTCATGTGGATTCCAAATTTCTTAAGAATATGGAATCCATAGAAGCAGCGATGAAGAATCACAACATCAATATTGATTCATATTCTTCTTCTTCTCATGGACATGCACTTTCTGCTTCTGGTTTCTCCTGCAATGCAACTTCTACTTATTCTTCTAATGAGTGGCTTATTGATTCTGGGGCATCTTATCATATGGTTAAGGATAAATCCATATTTTATGCTCTAAATGAATGTAACACTAAGAAAAATTTCTTGGTGATGATACATCTCTTAGTGTTGTAGGGTATGGAATAGTTTAGGTAGATAATGGTCATTTCAATGATGTATTATGTGTTTCACGTATTTCCTACAACCTTATATCAATGTATCAAATCACTCATTCAGGTGAAGGTAAAACTGTAGAGTTTTCATCTCACCAAGTTGTAATCAAGGATCTAAAATATCCTAAGCATATTCTTGCAACTAGAAATGTTGATGATATTACCAGGTTGTACAAGTTTGACAACTTTGGGTCATCATATTTTCGATTAGTTTTTGTTTCTCATAGAGATGACTTGAGAAAACGTTGGCATGTGTGGTGTGGTCATCTAAACTATCACTCATTTCAACAACTATGTAATCAACATATGGTGACTGACCTTCCTCTTGTTTATTGCATATATGGTGTTTGTGTCAGTTTTGTTCTTGGAAAGCATCATCAAGGAATTTTTTACAAACGTGCCTCTTGGAACTCCTCATCCCCTTTGAAACTTGTTCACAATGACTTGTGTGGTATTCTTTATTCTCCTTCTTTTTCTAGGTGCAAGTATTTCTTAACTTTCATTGATGACTTCTCTAGACGCACTTGGGTTTACTTATTGAAACTTAAGAGCGAATTGTTTGAAAAGTTTTTATCCTACAAAGACCTTGTAGAAAAACAATATGGACATAAACTTCAAAGGTTAAGAATAGATAATGGAGGTGAATATGTGAATTTGTTTTTACAAGTTACTGTATTGCATAGGGCATCCAAATGAAACACACTATTCCATATACACCACAACAAAATGGTGTTGCTGAGAGAAATAATTTCACATTAAAATAAATGACTAATTGTATGATCCAATCGAAGGGATTAAGTCTTAATTATTGGGTGGAAACCAGTAACTGTGAAAATTACATAATAAACCGCACTCCTACAAAGGCTCTAAAAAATATAACACCAGAAGAAGAATGGAATAAAATTAATCTAAATGTAATCTACTTCTGTTTATTTGGCAATGTAGCATGGAATCACATTCCTAAGGAGAAAAGGAAATCCTTCCAACCTAACAATGAGAAGTGTATTTTTTTTGGATATTTTGAAGATGTCAAAGGTTACAAACTTTTTCAAAATCATTCTAAAGAAATTGTTATTAGAAGAGATGTTAAATTTGATAAAAATCTCTTGGCCTGCGAGCCTAATTTTAAATTTGTGCCTTTTTTGGTATACGAGACATCTTTGGAATTTGTGCCATGTTTTGTTCCTATTTTGGTTTCTTCTTCTTTATATGACGACATTGAGGATGAAAATCCACCTCCTCATGCTCACCTTCCTCCAAATTGAGTCCATTGAACATGAACCTACACCAACACCATAGCTTCCCAAATGAGTCCATTCAAATTGAGAAGCAACTGGTGATCTTGTTGGTGATCCTTCATATAAGCGTTAGACACATTCACAGTTCTAAAAAGCCTCTTCTCTTTTGGATCAAGTTTCAGAGACTCGTGATCCAAAAACATTTGTAGAAGATTCAGGTCATCCATATTGGGACACAAAAATGAATGAAGAGTATCTCTCTTTAATGGTGAACGATACTTGTGATCTTTTACCTCTTCCAAAAGGAAGAAAACTTGTCAGATGTAAATGGGTGTCCATAACAAAGTATGAATAATATGGAAGTGTTGAAAGACACAAGGCCGAATTATTTTCCAAAGGGTTCTCTCAAGTTGAAGGAATTGACTATAATGAAAAATTTCCCCCCATTTCCAAAATGAATTCCATCTACCTTATTCTATGCCTTGCACCCTCACATAAATAGGAGGTCCATCAGATGGATGTCAAATCCACCTTCTTGCATAGGGATTTGCAAGAATAAATATACATGGAAAAACCTCTTGGCTATGTCCAAAATGAATCTATCCTCATTTGTCTCCTTAAGAAATCTCTTTATGGTCTTAAGCAAGCTCCTCGAGCTTGGTATGCCAATATGGACAATTGTCTTCTTGACACCGGATTTTATAGATTCCATTCTAACCCTAATATCTATACTAAGAAAGTAGTAAGACATGTCATAATACTTGTTATTTATGTTGATGACCTTATCCTCATTAGTGGTGACCCTAAACTTTTAAACCATGTGAAAACCATCCTTGAGAAAAAAATTGAAATGACAGACTTAAGATTTTTGCACTATTTCCTTAGCCTCCAAGTATTGCAAACCAAGGAAGGAATATTTATTTCCTAGTATAAGTATGCTTGTGACCTTCTTCACTTATTTCACATGGAATATTATAAATAAAATTCTTCTCCCTTCCATTTTGGAGTCAAACTTGATTCCACTTGTACTTATCTCGAAGTTGATGCCACTTTGTACCATCAGTTAGTTGGTAGCCTCTTATATTTGACTCATACATGTCCTGATATTTCTTTTGATGTTGATAGTGTTCCCTGATATATGAAAAAACCCCATGAAAGCCATTGGAAATCGATTAAAAGGATACCTCGGTATGTCTTGGGTATAGTTCATTTTGGGATACATTACAGTTCAGGGGGGGACTCCTTTATTGGTTGGTTTCATTGGTTTAGATTAGGCATGTGACCATAGTGATCGAAATTATACTTAATGTTATGTTTTTATCCTTGGTTCATGACCTATCACTTGGGCCTGGAAGAAACAACATACTATTTCTCTTTCTTCAGTAGAAGTAGAGTACTAAGTAACGGTTAATGCAAGTTAATAATCCTTGTGGCTTCAAAATATCCTTTCATAGTTTGCATTCCAGTAGCATCATCTGACCACCCCTTGGTGTGACAATCATAATGCTATCAAACTCACCAAAGATCCAGTTCAACATCAACACAACAAACACATTGAGCTATACATGCACTTCATCAGAAAGCTCATTCCTGATCAAGTTATTGAAGTTCTCTTTTTCCCTACAAAAGATCAAGTTTCATACATTTTCACAAAGTCTCTTACATAAGCGAAGTTTTCCAAACTTCGATCTATGTTAGGAGTTCAAGAAGTTGTCATTAAGCAGGGGTATACTCTAATGCCTCCTTCCTTCTCCTATTTTTTCATCTTTTTAAATCCTTGAATCCTATCCCAAGTTGTTCTTAAGGGGGGATGTTAGGATATTTAGACACTTAGGAGTTAGTTAAGATCAACTTGGTCTAATGTGTCATTAAGTAAAAGTGTGTTTCTTAGTGTTTTGCTTTAGTATGCATTAGTATGCATTTGCAGTTAGGTAATATGATGGTCACGATATGTTCCCGACATAGAGTGATCCAACGATCACGATATGTTCCCGACATAGAGTGATATGATGACTCATATTATCCTCGATCTTAACAACTACAATGATATGTGGCTTAACACCCGATTGGTCCATGAACTCTATTTAAAGAGAATGGAGGGTCATTTGTTGATGATCGATTGTGAAAAACTCTCTTGTAAATCTCTCTGCGACATTTTCTTTTGCAATAATAAATTTCTCCAGGTGGCCACATTAGCTGGGTTGTGTATGTTTCCCCATAGGAGTTTTACCATGTAATAACATCGGCATGTTGATCTTTTTTATTTGGTTGTGTGAGTGGTTAATGAAGGTGTTTGTCCTATATTGGAATAACTATGTTTTCAAACATAACTTTCCTCAATATGGTTGTTTAATATTTGAACCTTAACCAATTTGACTAGAATGAGAAGGACATCACAAGGATTCTGATAGTCAGTTGGGATTGAAACATATAGATTTTGTAGCGTAGAAGAAATTCGACAAGCATGGGGTTAACAAAATAAATAAAAATATAATTTTAGTAAAGGAAAGGAATTGCTACTTGCGCTTTCGGGATCTAAACTATGTAGGACATTTTGAAATGTTTCAATACAGAAGAAGAAAAATGGGAAAAATAAGGAAATTGAAAATAGAAAGGATATGTTTGGATCCTAATCAAAGGACAAGGCAGAACAAAAACATGAACATGAATTTAGAGAAGAATTGAAACAAAGAAACAACTTGATGAATATAAGTTGAAAATTGACAAAAAGTTCAAAGGTAGATTGACCAATCACACAAGAAAAATAAGCCAACTGCATGAACCAGAGTTAAGGCATGTTGTTAATGAATTGCACTACTAAATTGACATTCACATAAGTTACTAGCACAACATAAATGAGAGATAAATTATAAATAGTGAGTTTAGGGTGAAAGAAACCATCAAACAAAATATTTTTTCAAGGACAAGTGTTGAAATATCAGGAGAAAGAGTTAGTCAAGAAAAATAAGTCAAACTAGCTAAGAAACATGAATAAATGACACCAAATATGAGGGGCACAATTACACCATAAATAACAAATATCAAATCAAGAATACTAGAGCCAACAAATAAAATGATATTCGAAAAGAAACCATTGATAGAGCTGGAAGCTAGTATACAACACACTAGAGATGACATGATGAATGAGAATGCCAGGAATAGTCACTGGTAGAATTATAAGAGATGGGTAGTGGTAGGAGGAAAATGGAGAGATGAGACCATCATGTTGGATAAAGAAAAAATATGATCATACTCAGGTGCTTCTAATATTGTAGGGTTTTAAGAAATAAAAGAAGAAGCTACCAAGTTCATTATTAGCCAATACCATAATCAGAATATATGGCTTGATGAGATAGTCTAGATAAATGAAAATATAGTTATAAGAATTATAGGAATCCCGACTTTGGGTCTGAGCATTACCAAAAAGGTTAAATCCATCAATTGGATTGAGAAATTCACAAGAGTAACCAATACTAAAAAATAAAATGGTTTAGTCATGGATCAGGTTAAGGAAGAGTAGGTTAAGTGGGCATGAATTATTGTGGGTCTTTGCTTGCATTGCTCTAGTTGAGAATTAAATGTTGTTTTAAGTATGTTATAATATAATAATGGAATTTTTTAAGAAGGAATAATACAATTGGACAGAGCATGTGGATAATATTTTGAAGACTAACTGTGAAGAGTATCAAGAATTAAGCAAGGATATCAGATACCCATATTTACTTATATTTATTTCTATGGTGAAAGTGTTCCCAATCATAAATCTTATATTCACCTTAACCAATACATCATTTGTGTGGAACTTTTAGTTTTTTTCATCTATTTGGAAGGGAACAACAACCAAAAGTATATATTTGGAGAATGGTTGAAAAGTATTAAATTTTCTTAGAACCACTGGAGAGTCCCTCAACATGTTAGGAGAGCATTTCCCCTAGTCACGAAAATTAATTTAGGGCTTGAATTCATTAAATTTTGGTATATGTATTGAGATATAGGAGAACCAAATGATCTCAACTATTACCTTACCATCAATGAGATATCAAGACAATCGAACATAGTATTTGTTGTGCCAGAAGTAGCACAATCAACAACTCAACAAATTAGTATGCCATTAAAGGATGGAGAAGTAGAAGAAGAAAATGAAGTTTAGTTTTTTAACATCCCATTTGTGTTAGTAGAAGCAACTTCGTTCAAGTCCCTAGTAAATAAAACAACCACATCAAAATTAATTTGAAAGAAGCCAATAGGGAAAAGGATTGATCAATCAACTGCCCAAAATGAAAGTGAGATGACAAAGGATGACCTTGATATCCTTAAGAAGAGTTTTGAATGAGCCATAATTTGAAGAAATAAGATTAAAAATAAATTGATACAGGTTTCCAAGAGGGTTTCAACAACATGGGATGAAGGAACATGAAAAATGACCAAGGAGCATATGAGGAATAGAAAATAACTTATAAAATCAAGTGTTTGTAAAGACTGTAATGAAGTAATCGAATGTTCTAAGGAGAATACTATTGAGTAAATTAAGAATATAATAAATTTTTAAAATTAGTTTCATATAGAAATAAGAAAGAATCAATAGAAAAAGGATCAACAAGTAGAAGAAGAATTGAAGGAAAGAAAGAAGAAGAACATTGAAACCCCAAAAATTACCATATAAAAGTTGACAAAACTAGGAGCATTGCCTACAAGTAATCAGTGAATAAAAGAATCAATAAAAACACCACCAACTAAGGACTTGATTGACTTAACCAAGGACCCAATTTCAACTAATCCGACCTTGATAAAAAAAGAAAGTGCGAGAATGAGGAATTTGATGTTGAAGATGTAAGTGGTGTAGGAAATCAACAAGAGTAGGTCAACATGAATAAACCAAGTATTGAATAGGCTGATTAAGACAATATGAGAACATAATATCAACAGGGGTCCCCAAAAAAATAAATATAATTTCAACAAGGGTCCGCTCAACAAGACATAGTAGCAAAGCAACAATGAATAATGACAACTCAATAAGAGACAAAATAAATGAAATTGACAAAGAACCAAAAAATGAAGCAAGCTAAAACCAAAAATGATATGGATTGTATTGAGAATGAAATGGGATACAAACAAAAATATAATAGAGAACATAGAAATACAATGAAACACAACACTATTAATGAATAAAATAGAAGAATAATATAGAACATAAACTAGCTAGAAATATGGTAGCTTATCTCTGGAAGGAAAGAGATGACAGATACTCTCATTCACAAAAAGATGATTACAAAGAGGCCGAAAAGTGTATTTTATCATGAATCCTAAAAAAAACGAGGAAAAAACTCAAAACATCAAAACCCTAACCCTAGAAGATGAAACATCAAAAATATTGTAGGGCTCGAGGTGGTTAGTTGATACGTCAACTTCTCGGGGGCACAAATTTTTCATACGATCTCTATTTGGGGTGCACAATAGATCATTGGAAAGAAATATCCAGATAATTACAATTTTTGGTTGGGGATAGGGAAAACCATGGCAATTCCTAGCCCCCCAAAAGTCCAAAAAACACCATTTAGGGCCTCAAAACAACCTCGAAAGTTTGGGATGCGAAAAACCATAGAAAATTGTCGAGAAGATAGAGAACCATTGAGTCGATGGAAGAGGTGGGTGTTCAATGATATCCACTTGGATCAATCCTCATAACTTAGGAAGAAATGGTCTCCATTGCATCATTTTTTCTCATCAGATGGGGAAAAGTTTGTTGAATTTGGCTCCTGGTGAGCCACTTGCCTTGGTGAAGAAGTTTCCCTACTTTGACAACCCGGTAGAGTTGTATATTATGTTGGTGGGTGCCTTTCATCTATGTATCCATGATTCGATCAACTATATCCTTCTCAAAGAAATCAAGGTTTATTTATTTAGGGGCCAAGTGCTCAACTACCTCAGAGGTGTCTAGTAGAGGTGGAAAATATGGGCAAAGGAGCTCCACGTTAAATACTACATGTAGGCCAATAAATGGGGGAATACTTAGCTCAAAATCATTCTCACCTACATCCTTGGTTATGGTGTAATGCCCATATCAAAGTGATAGAATCTTACAATGGGGTTTTGCAAGGTGATGTTTTTGCAAATGTAACCAGACCTTATCACCAACCTGAAACCTGTGTGGAACCTGATGTTGGTCATGTCACTGCTTTTACTTGGCATTGACTTTCTGCAAGATGTCATGGACTTGTTGGAGGATGTGCTAAATCCTTTCAACAAATCTAGCTTCCTTATCAACCTTAGTTTTAGTATGGTAGATTCTTCATGTGTGGATGCAATGGCCATAGCTACTTCAATTAGGTTCAATGATTAGAACCCCAAGCACACTTGAAAAGGGTTATGGCTAGTAGAGATATGAAGGGATTGATTGTAGCTATGTTGAACATGAGGAATACTTTCATCCCATGTGTTTGGATGTTTGGAGTTGTACATTCTAAGGATATGCACAATCATCTTGTTGACTACCTTCATTTGTCCATTGATTTGAAGGTGGAAGGAAGTTGATTTGGTGAGGTTGGTGTCAATCAATGACCACATATCAGACCATAATGTACTCAAGAACATTTTATAATGATCTGAAATAATATTCCATGGTATCCCGAAATGAACGCAAACACACTCGAAGAAGATCTTAGTAGTGGTCTTAGTTGTGATACTCTTCTTGTAGGGTGTCAAAACTGCCATATTGGAGAATCGATCAACGAGGATGAAGACACAATCATTATCATGTTTGGCTTAAGGTAGATTGGACATGTTATCCATGGATATGGACTCCCAAGGAATATCAGGAGTAGGCAGAAGGGTGTATAGCCCATGTTTCTTAATGGCGGGTTTGGCGATGGCACAAGTAGTGCATGATCTAATATACTTGTTGACATATTTTCTAAGATTCAGCTAAAAAAAATACTTTTGTAGTATTGCCACTATTTTTTCCATGCCAAAGTGTCCTACCACACAATTATAATGAGATTCCAAAATCAGTTTTGCACACTTGCTTGAAGGAACACAAAGATGGCTCAGCTGACATAGCAGTCCATCCTAGAAATGAAAGTTTGCAACTAGGTTGCATGCATGTAATACCCCTAGGACGAACCCCAAATGTAAATGTAAATATAAATGTATATATTTATATAAGTTGGTGAGTTGTTGGTATCAACTCTTGGATTCAGTTTTTTGCACATATCCCATAGTTTGGTGATTATGCGAGGATTGTGCATCAAAGAAATAATTCACACATTTCATAGTGTAGTGTGCATCTATGTAAGTGTGTGAGGATGACACACCAAAGGAAGAGTGCATACAGCCCAAAGTTTTGCGCACACCAGATTAAATGCGTAGTTTTGAGGCCAAAGAGCCTTTGTATATATGCTTTTGTTTTGAAGCCAGAGAGCCTTTGTATATATGCTTTTGTTTTGAGGGTGGTGATATTGTATGAAAAAGGGAAATGCACATGTATTGTAATGTAATCACCTCAATATTTTTAATATAATCATATCACTACGTGTATACTCAACTCAGACGAAAAGAGACAGGGGGGTTAAACTCCATGGAAAAGGAAAACTGGGAATCTTTACTCAAGTGAATATTTTATTAACATTTATGAAAGTTTAATTTATGGATATGTATTTATCCATAGTTTCCTATGGTAGGGAATGAGTCACCAAGTATCTAAAATCTAGTCCTGAAGGTGATGTGTTTTTTGTTATGACCATGCAATATACATTACTGGCCTTAGTGTAATTTGGGGGCATAATCACTCATTCCCAAATCATTCATATGGATTTCCTCTACAAAGGAATGGGTATTTTGTTGTAACTTACTCTCATTGCTTAACCTTTATCTTGGGAAGACTTTATACTTCCGAAGAGGCAAGTTGTCAGGCATGCGAGCATTCTCTCCAAGTGAGATATTTGCTGAGAATGTTCCCTGGTGCGTTGGACATTAGATACAGGGCTCTGAGACTTCCTGTTTGACCTATTGTTGGAGCCCTAGAAGGGAAGTGGGGAAGCCGAAGGACTATTAAGCAGAGAAGGGGTACACTTCCTGGGGTGGGATAGGCATGTGGGGAATTGTTATAGAAAGATTTGCATCACCCTATGCAATTTTTCCTTGAAGGCCTTTTTCCATTTTCCCATGCAAACTTATCTTCCCTATTTATAAAATCCATAGACAAAAATAAATATTTTTCCACATGTACGCATCTTGCCTACTACACAACATGCGTATATGCAGGCTGCTCCACTATAGCCTGTGCACATCGGGATTTGTGCCAGAAAATGAAAATTAATGTCGGGTTTCCATGTCACGACAGGAGATCTATGATCCTTGGCCTTCCATATACTGGAAACATTTTGACTCGGTCGTTCAGTTCCATTTTGAAGGCTATAAATGGGCCAATTCCGAGCTATGGAAGGAGGAGAAAGAATTCAACTTTGAGAGAAAAGTTACTCTGGAGGAATTATTTACTTCATATTGAGTATGCATCCCTTTGTCCTTTAAGTCTGAACATAGTGTTAAACCCCAA
>ML794992.1:464829-504969 GCA_009831015.1 Picea engelmannii | reverse complement strand
TTTTTTTTGGAAAACCAAAAGAAAATTTCCCCTTATAATACTCAAGCTATTGGAGTAGTCATATCATTTAATAAAATTTTATCTAAAGGACTAGAACTACTTATCTTTGGGAATATAGAACTACTTATAAGAATTTGACTAGATGAACACCCTTTAAATTGGTATATGGTCATGAAGTAGTAGTATCACTACACTTTAGAGAAGATGTAGATAGAGTGGCCAAAGTTCTAAAATTTGATTTAGTTCAAGCAAGGGAGGACCATTTGTACTAGCTAAACAAGTTAGAAGATTATGGAATTAAAAAAAAACAACAAAAATCTTGGCATGATAGACATTTGATAAAGAAAGAATTTGTAAATCAAGAATTAGTTCTCATATATGATAGTGTAATTAAGGGAAAGGGAAGAAAAATTGAAACAACTTGGCTTGGACCTTATGTGATTGAGGACATAAGTACTAATGGATTTGTACATATTAAAACACTCCAAGAGAAACTATAAAATAAATTAATCAATGGTGCAAAACTCAAGAGGTAGCATCCTTAATCCTCAAAGAAGAAAAAAAAATCAAGAGAAGCGACTCAATAGTGAAAACCCTTTTGGCACAATTAGGTAGGGACTCGTTTGAAAACCAAAGTTTTGGTGGGAAAATATTTGAAAAGAAAAATCCAAATAAAAGAGTTAGGGAAAGTAAATTGGATAACTTGTTAGGGTATTTAGACACTTAGGATTTAGTTAAGATCAACTTGTTCTAATGTGTCGTTAGGTAAACGTGTGTTTCTTAGTGTGTTTCTTTAGTATGCATTTGTAGTTAGGTAATTTGATGGTCACGATATATTCCTGACATAGAGTGATCTGACGACTCATATTCTTCTCAATCTTAACAACTACATTGATCCATGGATTAGCACCCAATTGGCCAATGATCTTTATTTAAAGAGAATGGAGGGTCATTTGTTGATGATTGATTGTGAGAAACTCTCTTGTAAATATCTTTATAACATTTTATTTTGCATTAATAAATTTCTCCAAGTGGCCATGTTGGTTGGGTTCATGGATGTTTCCCCACAAGAGTTTTACCATGTAAAAACATTTGTGTGTGGATCTTTGATTTGGTCGTGTGAGTGGCTACTGAAGGTGTTCATCCTCTATTGGAATACTTGTGTTTTTGAACATGGTATTAGAGTGCATTTGAATACCCACTCCTATCGTAGATCAAGAGCTTGAAGCCATGTTTCCAAATCTATGGTTTCTGTCATTTATATACATTTTTGGGCTAAGAGAACTACTCCATTGTGTTTAGAGCACTCATTTTAGTTAGGAACACTTTTTGTTTCACTCTAAAAGGTTTTTGTTTTCCCAAGATATGGCCATTTCAATCAAATCCAGAGGTGTAAATCCGGAATACACCATTTTAAATTTTTACAGAGATAATATTTGGTTTTATTTCAATTTTTTGTTTTTTATTTTTGGGTTTCTACTCTTTTCGATCGGCATATGCTCTTTTCACTATTCTCTTTTCTATCTTGGTAAATCAGAAACAGAGCGGAAAGGGTTTTCGTTTATATGTATGCTCTTTGTTGTGTGCTCTATGCGATTTCAATAAATCAGTAATAGAGGGAAAATTTTGCATTTTTTGGGTAAGCTAATTGAGACCTAACCCTTGTTGTTATTGAGAAGTGAATTTTTTTTGTGTGTGTAAATGCATGAAAATATTTTTTTATTGAGCACACACTCCAAGGCCATCTTCCACAACAACAACAACAACACCCCCAATCCTCCTTTTTAATACTATAATGTATTTTGCACTATCCACTTGGTTGAAAATTACTTTACTTAGTAAGAGGTCTTGAGTTCAAGTCTATTTTTTGTTACTTTAATATCTTATTTTAAGTTTTGTTTTTGCATGCAACTTTCATTTACAAAGTAGTGATTCTCGCTTATTCTTTAAAAGTGGGTCACTTCATAAGTAACTTATTTAAAAGTGAGCTTATAGGCACAATTAGGAGGAGCATCACCTCATGGACCAACTTCTACTTGCCACATCTCTCTTTGCTTACCGTTTATGACTTTTTTCAAAAGGGCATATAACTTTCACATCCAAAGTCCGTTTTCAGTGCTTTTTTTTAAACAACCTATTTGTTCGAGAACTTTCCATTCAGACCATCAATTTCATCCCCTAAATTCATATTCTCTACATATTTAGTATGGCTTATCCCAATGATATTTTTCTTACTAGTACCAACTACTTCTCATGGAAATCCCATATGGAGGATGTATTAAGAAGTAAAGGATTGTATCAGATTACCTTGGGAAAAGAACAAGAACCCAATGATGATGAAAATAAAGTCAAATGGGATACTAAGAATGACAAATCACATGGACTAATTGGAATGTCCATCTCTCCTAATTTAAGGTTTCACCTTTAGGGAATTGATGTCCTAGATAAATATTGGAAAAATCTTGAAGTTGTGTTTGGTAAACACAATATTATTTGAGTCCACTAGATAGAAAATCAGTTAATGACCTGAAGTCCCAATGATTTTCCTTGCATTGAATATTATTTATCTAAGTTCAAAACATTGAGGATTTTATGTATAGACTGTAAAATAGATATGAAGGAAGACCAATGCATCTATATTATTATTTCTAAGCTTGGTAGTGCATATTCCATGTTTGTATCTACCTTTTATGCCACCAAAGAAGCTCTCAGGAGTGCTTACCAAAATCCCTCACTTGATTATTTTTGTGATGCTTTGATTAGAGAGAAAGATAAACTTGTGCACCTTGGAGTGATTAGCATTGCAGTTACCTCCAAAAAATCCTTAGTGTCTCAACCAAAAACATAAATCCAAGAATCCCAATAAGCAACATCCTCACCACAACAACAAGAAAAACAAGGGTCCCAAACCCTCTCAACCAACTTCTGCTCCCAATGGTGACAAAGGAGAAAAATCTAAAATTAATAAGACTGAAAAACATTGCAAATTTTGTGGGAAGGATGTTCATGTGGATTCCAAATTTCTTAAGAATATGGAATCCATAGAAGCAGCGATGAAGAATCACAACATCAATATTGATTCATATTCTTCTTCTTCTCATGGACATGCACTTTCTGCTTCTGGTTTCTCCTGCAATGCAACTTCTACTTATTCTTCTAATGAGTGGCTTATTGATTCTGGGGCATCTTATCATATGGTTAAGGATAAATCCATATTTTATGCTCTAAATGAATGTAACACTAAGAAAAATTTCTTGGTGATGATACATCTCTTAGTGTTGTAGGGTATGGAATAGTTTAGGTAGATAATGGTCATTTCAATGATGTATTATGTGTTTCACGTATTTCCTACAACCTTATATCAATGTATCAAATCACTCATTCAGGTGAAGGTAAAACTGTAGAGTTTTCATCTCACCAAGTTGTAATCAAGGATCTAAAATATCCTAAGCATATTCTTGCAACTAGAAATGTTGATGATATTACCAGGTTGTACAAGTTTGACAACTTTGGGTCATCATATTTTCGATTAGTTTTTGTTTCTCATAGAGATGACTTGAGAAAACGTTGGCATGTGTGGTGTGGTCATCTAAACTATCACTCATTTCAACAACTATGTAATCAACATATGGTGACTGACCTTCCTCTTGTTTATTGCATATATGGTGTTTGTGTCAGTTTTGTTCTTGGAAAGCATCATCAAGGAATTTTTTACAAACGTGCCTCTTGGAACTCCTCATCCCCTTTGAAACTTGTTCACAATGACTTGTGTGGTATTCTTTATTCTCCTTCTTTTTCTAGGTGCAAGTATTTCTTAACTTTCATTGATGACTTCTCTAGACGCACTTGGGTTTACTTATTGAAACTTAAGAGCGAATTGTTTGAAAAGTTTTTATCCTACAAAGACCTTGTAGAAAAACAATATGGACATAAACTTCAAAGGTTAAGAATAGATAATGGAGGTGAATATGTGAATTTGTTTTTACAAGTTACTGTATTGCATAGGGCATCCAAATGAAACACACTATTCCATATACACCACAACAAAATGGTGTTGCTGAGAGAAATAATTTCACATTAAAATAAATGACTAATTGTATGATCCAATCGAAGGGATTAAGTCTTAATTATTGGGTGGAAACCAGTAACTGTGAAAATTACATAATAAACCGCACTCCTACAAAGGCTCTAAAAAATATAACACCAGAAGAAGAATGGAATAAAATTAATCTAAATGTAATCTACTTCTGTTTATTTGGCAATGTAGCATGGAATCACATTCCTAAGGAGAAAAGGAAATCCTTCCAACCTAACAATGAGAAGTGTATTTTTTTTGGATATTTTGAAGATGTCAAAGGTTACAAACTTTTTCAAAATCATTCTAAAGAAATTGTTATTAGAAGAGATGTTAAATTTGATAAAAATCTCTTGGCCTGCGAGCCTAATTTTAAATTTGTGCCTTTTTTGGTATACGAGACATCTTTGGAATTTGTGCCATGTTTTGTTCCTATTTTGGTTTCTTCTTCTTTATATGACGACATTGAGGATGAAAATCCACCTCCTCATGCTCACCTTCCTCCAAATTGAGTCCATTGAACATGAACCTACACCAACACCATAGCTTCCCAAATGAGTCCATTCAAATTGAGAAGCAACTGGTGATCTTGTTGGTGATCCTTCATATAAGCGTTAGACACATTCACAGTTCTAAAAAGCCTCTTCTCTTTTGGATCAAGTTTCAGAGACTCGTGATCCAAAAACATTTGTAGAAGATTCAGGTCATCCATATTGGGACACAAAAATGAATGAAGAGTATCTCTCTTTAATGGTGAACGATACTTGTGATCTTTTACCTCTTCCAAAAGGAAGAAAACTTGTCAGATGTAAATGGGTGTCCATAACAAAGTATGAATAATATGGAAGTGTTGAAAGACACAAGGCCGAATTATTTTCCAAAGGGTTCTCTCAAGTTGAAGGAATTGACTATAATGAAAAATTTCCCCCCATTTCCAAAATGAATTCCATCTACCTTATTCTATGCCTTGCACCCTCACATAAATAGGAGGTCCATCAGATGGATGTCAAATCCACCTTCTTGCATAGGGATTTGCAAGAATAAATATACATGGAAAAACCTCTTGGCTATGTCCAAAATGAATCTATCCTCATTTGTCTCCTTAAGAAATCTCTTTATGGTCTTAAGCAAGCTCCTCGAGCTTGGTATGCCAATATGGACAATTGTCTTCTTGACACCGGATTTTATAGATTCCATTCTAACCCTAATATCTATACTAAGAAAGTAGTAAGACATGTCATAATACTTGTTATTTATGTTGATGACCTTATCCTCATTAGTGGTGACCCTAAACTTTTAAACCATGTGAAAACCATCCTTGAGAAAAAAATTGAAATGACAGACTTAAGATTTTTGCACTATTTCCTTAGCCTCCAAGTATTGCAAACCAAGGAAGGAATATTTATTTCCTAGTATAAGTATGCTTGTGACCTTCTTCACTTATTTCACATGGAATATTATAAATAAAATTCTTCTCCCTTCCATTTTGGAGTCAAACTTGATTCCACTTGTACTTATCTCGAAGTTGATGCCACTTTGTACCATCAGTTAGTTGGTAGCCTCTTATATTTGACTCATACATGTCCTGATATTTCTTTTGATGTTGATAGTGTTCCCTGATATATGAAAAAACCCCATGAAAGCCATTGGAAATCGATTAAAAGGATACCTCGGTATGTCTTGGGTATAGTTCATTTTGGGATACATTACAGTTCAGGGGGGGACTCCTTTATTGGTTGGTTTCATTGGTTTAGATTAGGCATGTGACCATAGTGATCGAAATTATACTTAATGTTATGTTTTTATCCTTGGTTCATGACCTATCACTTGGGCCTGGAAGAAACAACATACTATTTCTCTTTCTTCAGTAGAAGTAGAGTACTAAGTAACGGTTAATGCAAGTTAATAATCCTTGTGGCTTCAAAATATCCTTTCATAGTTTGCATTCCAGTAGCATCATCTGACCACCCCTTGGTGTGACAATCATAATGCTATCAAACTCACCAAAGATCCAGTTCAACATCAACACAACAAACACATTGAGCTATACATGCACTTCATCAGAAAGCTCATTCCTGATCAAGTTATTGAAGTTCTCTTTTTCCCTACAAAAGATCAAGTTTCATACATTTTCACAAAGTCTCTTACATAAGCGAAGTTTTCCAAACTTCGATCTATGTTAGGAGTTCAAGAAGTTGTCATTAAGCAGGGGTATACTCTAATGCCTCCTTCCTTCTCCTATTTTTTCATCTTTTTAAATCCTTGAATCCTATCCCAAGTTGTTCTTAAGGGGGGATGTTAGGATATTTAGACACTTAGGAGTTAGTTAAGATCAACTTGGTCTAATGTGTCATTAAGTAAAAGTGTGTTTCTTAGTGTTTTGCTTTAGTATGCATTAGTATGCATTTGCAGTTAGGTAATATGATGGTCACGATATGTTCCCGACATAGAGTGATCCAACGATCACGATATGTTCCCGACATAGAGTGATATGATGACTCATATTATCCTCGATCTTAACAACTACAATGATATGTGGCTTAACACCCGATTGGTCCATGAACTCTATTTAAAGAGAATGGAGGGTCATTTGTTGATGATCGATTGTGAAAAACTCTCTTGTAAATCTCTCTGCGACATTTTCTTTTGCAATAATAAATTTCTCCAGGTGGCCACATTAGCTGGGTTGTGTATGTTTCCCCATAGGAGTTTTACCATGTAATAACATCGGCATGTTGATCTTTTTTATTTGGTTGTGTGAGTGGTTAATGAAGGTGTTTGTCCTATATTGGAATAACTATGTTTTCAAACATAACTTTCCTCAATATGGTTGTTTAATATTTGAACCTTAACCAATTTGACTAGAATGAGAAGGACATCACAAGGATTCTGATAGTCAGTTGGGATTGAAACATATAGATTTTGTAGCGTAGAAGAAATTCGACAAGCATGGGGTTAACAAAATAAATAAAAATATAATTTTAGTAAAGGAAAGGAATTGCTACTTGCGCTTTCGGGATCTAAACTATGTAGGACATTTTGAAATGTTTCAATACAGAAGAAGAAAAATGGGAAAAATAAGGAAATTGAAAATAGAAAGGATATGTTTGGATCCTAATCAAAGGACAAGGCAGAACAAAAACATGAACATGAATTTAGAGAAGAATTGAAACAAAGAAACAACTTGATGAATATAAGTTGAAAATTGACAAAAAGTTCAAAGGTAGATTGACCAATCACACAAGAAAAATAAGCCAACTGCATGAACCAGAGTTAAGGCATGTTGTTAATGAATTGCACTACTAAATTGACATTCACATAAGTTACTAGCACAACATAAATGAGAGATAAATTATAAATAGTGAGTTTAGGGTGAAAGAAACCATCAAACAAAATATTTTTTCAAGGACAAGTGTTGAAATATCAGGAGAAAGAGTTAGTCAAGAAAAATAAGTCAAACTAGCTAAGAAACATGAATAAATGACACCAAATATGAGGGGCACAATTACACCATAAATAACAAATATCAAATCAAGAATACTAGAGCCAACAAATAAAATGATATTCGAAAAGAAACCATTGATAGAGCTGGAAGCTAGTATACAACACACTAGAGATGACATGATGAATGAGAATGCCAGGAATAGTCACTGGTAGAATTATAAGAGATGGGTAGTGGTAGGAGGAAAATGGAGAGATGAGACCATCATGTTGGATAAAGAAAAAATATGATCATACTCAGGTGCTTCTAATATTGTAGGGTTTTAAGAAATAAAAGAAGAAGCTACCAAGTTCATTATTAGCCAATACCATAATCAGAATATATGGCTTGATGAGATAGTCTAGATAAATGAAAATATAGTTATAAGAATTATAGGAATCCCGACTTTGGGTCTGAGCATTACCAAAAAGGTTAAATCCATCAATTGGATTGAGAAATTCACAAGAGTAACCAATACTAAAAAATAAAATGGTTTAGTCATGGATCAGGTTAAGGAAGAGTAGGTTAAGTGGGCATGAATTATTGTGGGTCTTTGCTTGCATTGCTCTAGTTGAGAATTAAATGTTGTTTTAAGTATGTTATAATATAATAATGGAATTTTTTAAGAAGGAATAATACAATTGGACAGAGCATGTGGATAATATTTTGAAGACTAACTGTGAAGAGTATCAAGAATTAAGCAAGGATATCAGATACCCATATTTACTTATATTTATTTCTATGGTGAAAGTGTTCCCAATCATAAATCTTATATTCACCTTAACCAATACATCATTTGTGTGGAACTTTTAGTTTTTTTCATCTATTTGGAAGGGAACAACAACCAAAAGTATATATTTGGAGAATGGTTGAAAAGTATTAAATTTTCTTAGAACCACTGGAGAGTCCCTCAACATGTTAGGAGAGCATTTCCCCTAGTCACGAAAATTAATTTAGGGCTTGAATTCATTAAATTTTGGTATATGTATTGAGATATAGGAGAACCAAATGATCTCAACTATTACCTTACCATCAATGAGATATCAAGACAATCGAACATAGTATTTGTTGTGCCAGAAGTAGCACAATCAACAACTCAACAAATTAGTATGCCATTAAAGGATGGAGAAGTAGAAGAAGAAAATGAAGTTTAGTTTTTTAACATCCCATTTGTGTTAGTAGAAGCAACTTCGTTCAAGTCCCTAGTAAATAAAACAACCACATCAAAATTAATTTGAAAGAAGCCAATAGGGAAAAGGATTGATCAATCAACTGCCCAAAATGAAAGTGAGATGACAAAGGATGACCTTGATATCCTTAAGAAGAGTTTTGAATGAGCCATAATTTGAAGAAATAAGATTAAAAATAAATTGATACAGGTTTCCAAGAGGGTTTCAACAACATGGGATGAAGGAACATGAAAAATGACCAAGGAGCATATGAGGAATAGAAAATAACTTATAAAATCAAGTGTTTGTAAAGACTGTAATGAAGTAATCGAATGTTCTAAGGAGAATACTATTGAGTAAATTAAGAATATAATAAATTTTTAAAATTAGTTTCATATAGAAATAAGAAAGAATCAATAGAAAAAGGATCAACAAGTAGAAGAAGAATTGAAGGAAAGAAAGAAGAAGAACATTGAAACCCCAAAAATTACCATATAAAAGTTGACAAAACTAGGAGCATTGCCTACAAGTAATCAGTGAATAAAAGAATCAATAAAAACACCACCAACTAAGGACTTGATTGACTTAACCAAGGACCCAATTTCAACTAATCCGACCTTGATAAAAAAAGAAAGTGCGAGAATGAGGAATTTGATGTTGAAGATGTAAGTGGTGTAGGAAATCAACAAGAGTAGGTCAACATGAATAAACCAAGTATTGAATAGGCTGATTAAGACAATATGAGAACATAATATCAACAGGGGTCCCCAAAAAAATAAATATAATTTCAACAAGGGTCCGCTCAACAAGACATAGTAGCAAAGCAACAATGAATAATGACAACTCAATAAGAGACAAAATAAATGAAATTGACAAAGAACCAAAAAATGAAGCAAGCTAAAACCAAAAATGATATGGATTGTATTGAGAATGAAATGGGATACAAACAAAAATATAATAGAGAACATAGAAATACAATGAAACACAACACTATTAATGAATAAAATAGAAGAATAATATAGAACATAAACTAGCTAGAAATATGGTAGCTTATCTCTGGAAGGAAAGAGATGACAGATACTCTCATTCACAAAAAGATGATTACAAAGAGGCCGAAAAGTGTATTTTATCATGAATCCTAAAAAAAACGAGGAAAAAACTCAAAACATCAAAACCCTAACCCTAGAAGATGAAACATCAAAAATATTGTAGGGCTCGAGGTGGTTAGTTGATACGTCAACTTCTCGGGGGCACAAATTTTTCATACGATCTCTATTTGGGGTGCACAATAGATCATTGGAAAGAAATATCCAGATAATTACAATTTTTGGTTGGGGATAGGGAAAACCATGGCAATTCCTAGCCCCCCAAAAGTCCAAAAAACACCATTTAGGGCCTCAAAACAACCTCGAAAGTTTGGGATGCGAAAAACCATAGAAAATTGTCGAGAAGATAGAGAACCATTGAGTCGATGGAAGAGGTGGGTGTTCAATGATATCCACTTGGATCAATCCTCATAACTTAGGAAGAAATGGTCTCCATTGCATCATTTTTTCTCATCAGATGGGGAAAAGTTTGTTGAATTTGGCTCCTGGTGAGCCACTTGCCTTGGTGAAGAAGTTTCCCTACTTTGACAACCCGGTAGAGTTGTATATTATGTTGGTGGGTGCCTTTCATCTATGTATCCATGATTCGATCAACTATATCCTTCTCAAAGAAATCAAGGTTTATTTATTTAGGGGCCAAGTGCTCAACTACCTCAGAGGTGTCTAGTAGAGGTGGAAAATATGGGCAAAGGAGCTCCACGTTAAATACTACATGTAGGCCAATAAATGGGGGAATACTTAGCTCAAAATCATTCTCACCTACATCCTTGGTTATGGTGTAATGCCCATATCAAAGTGATAGAATCTTACAATGGGGTTTTGCAAGGTGATGTTTTTGCAAATGTAACCAGACCTTATCACCAACCTGAAACCTGTGTGGAACCTGATGTTGGTCATGTCACTGCTTTTACTTGGCATTGACTTTCTGCAAGATGTCATGGACTTGTTGGAGGATGTGCTAAATCCTTTCAACAAATCTAGCTTCCTTATCAACCTTAGTTTTAGTATGGTAGATTCTTCATGTGTGGATGCAATGGCCATAGCTACTTCAATTAGGTTCAATGATTAGAACCCCAAGCACACTTGAAAAGGGTTATGGCTAGTAGAGATATGAAGGGATTGATTGTAGCTATGTTGAACATGAGGAATACTTTCATCCCATGTGTTTGGATGTTTGGAGTTGTACATTCTAAGGATATGCACAATCATCTTGTTGACTACCTTCATTTGTCCATTGATTTGAAGGTGGAAGGAAGTTGATTTGGTGAGGTTGGTGTCAATCAATGACCACATATCAGACCATAATGTACTCAAGAACATTTTATAATGATCTGAAATAATATTCCATGGTATCCCGAAATGAACGCAAACACACTCGAAGAAGATCTTAGTAGTGGTCTTAGTTGTGATACTCTTCTTGTAGGGTGTCAAAACTGCCATATTGGAGAATCGATCAACGAGGATGAAGACACAATCATTATCATGTTTGGCTTAAGGTAGATTGGACATGTTATCCATGGATATGGACTCCCAAGGAATATCAGGAGTAGGCAGAAGGGTGTATAGCCCATGTTTCTTAATGGCGGGTTTGGCGATGGCACAAGTAGTGCATGATCTAATATACTTGTTGACATATTTTCTAAGATTCAGCTAAAAAAAATACTTTTGTAGTATTGCCACTATTTTTTCCATGCCAAAGTGTCCTACCACACAATTATAATGAGATTCCAAAATCAGTTTTGCACACTTGCTTGAAGGAACACAAAGATGGCTCAGCTGACATAGCAGTCCATCCTAGAAATGAAAGTTTGCAACTAGGTTGCATGCATGTAATACCCCTAGGACGAACCCCAAATGTAAATGTAAATATAAATGTATATATTTATATAAGTTGGTGAGTTGTTGGTATCAACTCTTGGATTCAGTTTTTTGCACATATCCCATAGTTTGGTGATTATGCGAGGATTGTGCATCAAAGAAATAATTCACACATTTCATAGTGTAGTGTGCATCTATGTAAGTGTGTGAGGATGACACACCAAAGGAAGAGTGCATACAGCCCAAAGTTTTGCGCACACCAGATTAAATGCGTAGTTTTGAGGCCAAAGAGCCTTTGTATATATGCTTTTGTTTTGAAGCCAGAGAGCCTTTGTATATATGCTTTTGTTTTGAGGGTGGTGATATTGTATGAAAAAGGGAAATGCACATGTATTGTAATGTAATCACCTCAATATTTTTAATATAATCATATCACTACGTGTATACTCAACTCAGACGAAAAGAGACAGGGGGGTTAAACTCCATGGAAAAGGAAAACTGGGAATCTTTACTCAAGTGAATATTTTATTAACATTTATGAAAGTTTAATTTATGGATATGTATTTATCCATAGTTTCCTATGGTAGGGAATGAGTCACCAAGTATCTAAAATCTAGTCCTGAAGGTGATGTGTTTTTTGTTATGACCATGCAATATACATTACTGGCCTTAGTGTAATTTGGGGGCATAATCACTCATTCCCAAATCATTCATATGGATTTCCTCTACAAAGGAATGGGTATTTTGTTGTAACTTACTCTCATTGCTTAACCTTTATCTTGGGAAGACTTTATACTTCCGAAGAGGCAAGTTGTCAGGCATGCGAGCATTCTCTCCAAGTGAGATATTTGCTGAGAATGTTCCCTGGTGCGTTGGACATTAGATACAGGGCTCTGAGACTTCCTGTTTGACCTATTGTTGGAGCCCTAGAAGGGAAGTGGGGAAGCCGAAGGACTATTAAGCAGAGAAGGGGTACACTTCCTGGGGTGGGATAGGCATGTGGGGAATTGTTATAGAAAGATTTGCATCACCCTATGCAATTTTTCCTTGAAGGCCTTTTTCCATTTTCCCATGCAAACTTATCTTCCCTATTTATAAAATCCATAGACAAAAATAAATATTTTTCCACATGTACGCATCTTGCCTACTACACAACATGCGTATATGCAGGCTGCTCCACTATAGCCTGTGCACATCGGGATTTGTGCCAGAAAATGAAAATTAATGTCGGGTTTCCATGTCACGACAGGAGATCTATGATCCTTGGCCTTCCATATACTGGAAACATTTTGACTCGGTCGTTCAGTTCCATTTTGAAGGCTATAAATGGGCCAATTCCGAGCTATGGAAGGAGGAGAAAGAATTCAACTTTGAGAGAAAAGTTACTCTGGAGGAATTATTTACTTCATATTGAGTATGCATCCCTTTGTCCTTTAAGTCTGAACATAGTGTTAAACCCCAATCTCTTCCCTTATTGATTGAGAACCTCATTGTTTCTCTCTTATGTGATTGCCTTTGGTGGAGGCCCAACTAGAAAGACCTTAGTTTCTCGGTTCTAAACCGTTCCGACACGGAAGTATGTAACATTTTCACTTCTGCTAATCATTTATTAATAGAAATACTCTTTTCCCGTCCAATTGATATCTTGCAAATATATTGAATTATTATTCCATGGGTGTATTTGTCATGTTTATTAATGGATTATGCTATTGAATGTGATAACATTATATAATATCACCATATGCTTGCTTTGCTTAGTTGTTGAGGACTGGTTAAAGGTGTATTTCTTTGGGTAAAGTGCTCAACGGTGGACTTCATCAAACTTCTCGACGAGGTAGGATTTTATCTTGTCTTTCTAGCATATTTGTTTTCATAGCATACTTGAGAAGAGAGTTGATTTTTGCAGTCATTTATGTCTGTTGTGGTTCACCCTAGCCATAGAGATATTTTCCTCGTAACATGAATGAGGGACTGTAGACTAGTTGCAGTAGTTACTTACCTTGGACCAAGTCTTTTTCTAAATATCAGACCATAGCCTGACAATAGGATCCCTTTTTCCTGTAGAGTTTAATCCCCCACCCGAGGGTGACCTATTGTTGAAATATTATGAGTGACAAAGTCTATACTGGGAGGAATGTTTGAGTGCTACACCCATTTGGTGACTCTTCATAAAATATAAGCGACATTCACATGCTCGTTTAACTACTATGTGCTCTAATGTTCATATTGTTAACTGAGTTTATCTTCCTGTATGAAATTTAATTTGAATGTTGTGGTTAATTCTATGAAATGTTACTGCATATGTGTGTGTGTGTGTGTGTGTGTGTGTGTGTGTGTGTGTGTGTGTGTGTTTTCCTGTATGTTGCGACATATGTGGGCTTGATAGTTATAAGTGTTTCTTGTTATCTAAATATATGAATAATATGTATAATATTATTGCACATGAGAAGTATGACAATTATTAAGTATTCTTGTTGAATTAAACTCTACGACATGATTGGAAGATACCAAGGCATGGTATGAATCACCGAGTGCATAGTGAAGTAGTTCACATGCACAAAGGTGATAGAGTATTCATGCAACATCAAATTGATTGCACATACATTAGTATTATGTCTGCAGAGGGTTTGCATGCACAACAATATTTATGTGTTCTGAAAGGCTAAGTGTGCAATAGATTGTGACATTTATTTTGTTGTTATAATTGTATTAAAATAAGTGTAATCATAGAGAGAGACTCAAAATGGGTTTGGGCGCAGTACCTTAATATTGTGCACAGTATTTCGGTCTACTTGTAATAGGGAGCGTTATACATAGTATACACATACTAGGATTTTTGATTTAGAATGGTCCAATAGTGATATTGAGCTGCTACAAAGAATATCCTAGAGACATAAGTTAAGGTTGTAGTGATGTGGCCCAGCCTGGGGGGTTGGGGATGTTACAATGCACTTAGTGCTCAATATGTGGTTGTGAAGTTAGGATCACTATCATATAACGAGGACCACCTTGAGGTCTCATGTTCACAAGAGTTGAGAAGAGTGGTTAGTGTTGCAACTGGAGGTTGATTGAGGTAGTCAAAAAATTGATTGGTGATGCCCTTCTTGTACTTGATATTCAAGTGGAATTATTGTAGGTATGTGGACCACTTTTGGTGGTGGTCATTATCTAACTTCCCTTGCATCTCCGTGAACTATTTAGGCTTCTGATCAATGTGGATGATTGTTTCATTTCCCATAATGTAATGCTTCCACTGTCTACATGCCTACATAATGGAGTACATCTCCTTGTCATAGGTGGGATTCCTGTGAACAACATCATAACGTGTTTCACTATGATAGGAAACTGGATTCCTCTATTGAGTGAGGACGACACTGATAAAATAGTCTGAGGAATTTGTCTTGGTCTTGAACGATTGTTATAGATCTGTCACTGTGAGGATAAATGTAGAACAAAGGTGATGTTTCAGATCCTAGAATGATTTCTGCTATGATCCAAACTAAAAAAACTTGAATGTATCTCCCCCCTTGGTCACTTTACTTAAGGGCCAATATATATGAGAGAACCCCAACATGAGCCTGCAGTGGAAGTTGGAAATTCCTAAGAAGTTGCGAAGCTCTATCAGAGTCATCAAGGTTGGCCAATCATGAATGCCTTGGATCTTGGTTGGGTCCACATGCACCCCATGATCATCCACGATGTATCCTAAGTATTGGATTCTCTACATTCCAAATGAGCATTTCTCTAGGTTAGTGTATAACTTGTGTTGCCACAAGGTGCTCGAGACTTGTTGAATGTGTTGCAAGTGCTCTACCCAAGTCCAACCGAAGATGAGGATGCCATCCAAATACACCACCATGAAAGATTTTTTGAATGGATGCAAGATACCATCCATCATCCTCATGAATTTCGTTGGATCATTAGTCAAACCAAAAGGCATGACCAACCACTCAAAGATGCCTTCTTTATATTTGAAGGTTATATTCCATACATCAGTTGATTCTATTAGAACCTAGTGATATCTCGACTTCAAATCGATCTTTCTGAAGAACTTAGAACTTTTCAACTAGTGAAGAAAATAATCAATCTGTGGGATCAGGTATCGATTATCTATAATCATTTTATTCAAATATCTATACTCAATACAGAGTCACCATGTTCCATCCTTCTTCTGCACCAACACAACTGAACTCCCACAAGGTGAGGAGCTTGGTTAAATGTAGGCCTTATGGATGAGCTCATGAATTTGATGCTTTATTTTGTCATTCTCCAAAATGGAGCATCTATATATTGGACCATTGGGCAAGGGAGAACCAAGTATAAAATCAATGGGGTGTTTGACCTGATAGTGTACATACACCCCTACAAGTGAAGTGAATATGTATTTGTATTCATATACAAGCTTGTCCACCCATTTCTACTACATAGAGAGACCCTATGTTGAATTTTTGGTGGTCGTAGTGACTTTTCATTCCCCTTCTGACCAAACCGTGAAGAGGACAAACTTCACAGTTTCTGTGATTACTTTTCAGCACTATTTTTCTAAGATAAATGAAATCGCAGTACTCAGAAGTACCTCGAGTACTCAGTGAAACTTACCACTTGCTGAAATGAATATTAAAATTCCCTATACATATAAAATAAACAAAGGAGAAGTAGGCCCATAAAATTACAGCGAAATGACATGTTGATTTACTCATGCAACTAACAATATAACAAAAACCATGAATGCATACATACCCAAAAAACATAACATAATTCAAATTAACATTTACACAGTGGAATAATCATTTTAAAAACAACATAAACTTATATGTTTATAAAAATAACCAATTGGATGTGTACGAAGGACATTCCTCCAAGCCATTGGATTGTTTTTCATTTTATCTCAACAACAATCCACCCTCAAGCCGAGGCTATGAGTCCATAAGGAGATCCAACCCACTTGGTTGTCCAATCTCCAAATTCATCAGTGCAAAACCTAGGTTCTACTCCAACAATAGTTCCAATCCACCGACTCTCTTCCCCACAACCCGCACAACCCAATGAATGTACCCCCTTCACTACCCTCAATCCATCGGTTTGTACCATTTATTTATCAAGTATTCTAGTGCACTCAATTGTCCAAGAATCTCTCAGTTGGGGGCTCCATGAAATCTCAGTTGCTCCAGGAATGCTCACAACAGGCTTCACATGGCTCTTGAGCCATTTCCTCAACATGAAACCGCACTGTAGACTTACAACCTATTTTTATAGGCACGCATCCCTCAATTTTAGCATAAACATAGTACAATAATGCTTTTCCTCAAGAACAAAATAGATGGTGCTCTTCCCAGAATTCAACTTCTCCCTTGTTGCCCAAAATATGCATGTAAAAACTCCCCTATTTTTACATATGAATTTCCTTCTTCTCTCTTGATTGCTTGACTCTCACTCTTCCCAAAGATGATTTTACTTCAGCCCCATGCTCCCAATAACTATGGGATGTGACACCTCACACCAACCCTATTACACATGTTTAATGATTGAGTGTTGAATAAGTCAAAGGAACGATTATTTGGTAAATAAAACATGATGCAAAACACCCTTCTCCCCTTCGGGGTTGTGCGACCTCTTGGTCAAGGATATTCAATAAATGGGAGTCGGATTGAATCTTTGACGAATCTGATAGACTCCAAACCAATTTACATAGGTCCCCTTTCCTAAACACTGTAGGTTTTGTCAAACCCGTGGGCTCTTCACTGGCCTCTTTGAAGAATTTGAATAGCACATGCTAGCCTCCCTTGTTAGATCTTTTCCTTCATATGAGCTCAGGTTGTTCCTAGACGCCAACTCAAAGGGAACTTCGGAGATTCGAGCTTCGGGTGTTTTCTCTCACCGCTCGCCAATTCCCCCAAACTCCTAATTCCGAACTCGCGAAATTACGACTTGGAACATGAGGGATCGATGACCCCCACTCCTTTTCCAATCAACGACCCTCATTTCTTCGGGCTCCAGTGCTTCGGTTATTTTCAAAACACGACTCCACAAAATATACAGAGTAACAAACCTTCGAAGTTCACGATCTCCTGACATGTGTCCTCCACTATCAATGACCCAGATCTATTTCATCTTTGACCGATTCTCCCTTGCAATATCTTTGAAATTCACGATATTCGGAATGGTCGGTCACTTATCCTACGGTCATTATTTACTTTGGCACTTCGGCCTTTGACAACTTTTGATGCTGCACTACCCCTTCCTCCTAGATAGCTTCTTCTCCGAACGAGAGATACACTGACACATATCCTCCTCTGGATCTACAGTTCAGATCTATCTTCAACTCCATTTGGCTTCAAGAGTTCTTCACTCTCATTCACTTGCTTCTTCCCAGAGTGTTAAACCTCCGGGCCTTCAGATCTCTCGCCACGTGTCCTTCGTAATGGACGGTTGCAATCTACTCCGCTCTTCAGACCTTCGGGAGTTCTTCACACTACACGAAATAAATCTCCCAGAGTGTTATTTCTCTGAGGTTTCATATGTGTTGACACGTACCCCTTCCCAGCACCGACGACTATGATTTACTTCGCAGCTCCGAGACTTCGGCGCTTTCACACTCTACTTATCCGAGAACTCCTGGAGTACTTTTGCTACGAAGCTTCAGATCTTCCGCCACCTGTCCCTTTGGACAATGGATGATTCTGATTTATTTCGGGCCTCAAGACTTTGGGAGTCCCTACTCCTTTGCACTTCAAATTTCTTGAATGTGAGAAGTCCGAAGGAATTCCACTGTTATCCCTCGTGCAACTTCCTTTAGATCTGACAGTTGTCAGACCTCACACTTAGATCTGATGGATGGGTTCAATTATTCTCCCTGACACGCTCCTCCTTCATTCTGGACCCTGATCTAATGGTCCAAACTTCCTCCAAAAGAAGATCTGATGGCTGTTGTAACTTCTCTTCAGCATTAGCTTGGATGAATCCCGAACTTGGAAAATTTCAAGTGTTCGAGGGTTTCGACCTTTTATCCTTCTGTGAGATCGATGACTTTGGTTCTCATCTGTGTTTCTCCTCCTAAGCTTCAGGATTTGGAATAAGTTTAACTCTTGTGCACTCCTTGTGCTATCTATTCTGAGCTTTGGGACTTACTCAGAATTTCAAAGAGGCTCAGTCCTTCCACTTCCTTAGCATATTTTATGGTTCCCTCCTAGAACTTTCTTCTTTATTTCTCTTGATATTTCAAACTTAGACAAGTTTGTCTCCCTCGTGCACTCCTTGCACTTTATTGGCCTTCAGTTGACTTCAGACTTAGAAGATTTTCTAGTAATCTTCTTGCACACTCCCAGTGCCTTCTCAATGCACTCCTTGCAGAGCCTCTCCCTTAGAGTGTTCAGTAACTATAGGTTTCTCCTCTGTTCCCTCTCTGCATAGTCCTTCCTCCAGAGTACTCAATAACTATGAGGATCTCCTTGAGTCTATATTTATCCTAGTGTGCCCTCTTGGCACGTTCTCTTCTGAATTCGATTTGATATTCATATGTGCACTCCTTGCTTTGGCTCATAGAGTTTCCACCACCCTGTCATGCACTCCTTGCATTTAGCCTAAGAACCCATAACAACTCAGAAAACTCACAAATAGATAGTGAAGTCTATCTGTTCCCTGCAGATGGAATCTAACTCACATATACAACATACATAACCACAAATAACATTCATAAAACACACATAAACACATAAAGAATCATATGCAAAAAAAAATGCTTTTTTTCATTAACATGAATGTCTGATTAAAATATGTGTAGGCTGGACTATAATAGAGTCTCATCTCTCTCCTCTCCTCTCTTCTCTACCTTCTACTGCCTCTACTGGGCATGTGTTACAATGAAAGACAAAAGGGACTCCTCGAGCCTTTCCCTCTAACTCCTCTAGTGGTTTCTAATCACCATTTTCAACACCTATCTACTCCAGAAAAAAAATTGACTACCACTTAAGTTCTATTACATTAAAGTCTAGCAGTGAAACTCCCATATCACTCGTGATCATTCATCTCCCAAGCATTTTGATCTTCTTCAGTTTTCAATCAGTTTAAAAAACTATTTGCAGGAAACACCAGCGTTAAGATTCTGAATTGATTCAAAGGCACACTAAGGCACTGAGTTGTCTCTCCACGTGTGCTTGTTGACGATACTCATGCATCATACTTTACTGGTAGGAAAATCATGAGCTCCTTCTCATGGATCCCTTTGCTCTGTTGTTGAGATCCTCCAGGGTTCCATACGTTTTCTTGGAGATTTCCATATGCTCCTTTTCCTTGTTGCTTCTTCTTCCTTGTTGCTCCTGCAAGTTTTCTTATGTCCCGTACTTCTCTGTTGGCTTCTCCTTGTGTTACTTCCAGCATCAATCCCTTTATCTCCTCTATTTCTTTGTCCAACTAGTCTATTGGTTGGCACTTCTTCTTCATCCCATTTTGTTTCATCTCCTTTTCATCAAATTCCAACCTGACTTGTTGGATTAGTTGACTTTGCATCTTTACCCTTCTCTCCAGGAACTTCAATTCTTCACACAGATAAAAAAAATCCATGCTATTTGTTTCTCTCTTCTCTTCTGCTGCAGTTTTTAGTTATGCAGTTATCTCCTGCTCAACTTCCCGACTGGTTTTTTTTTTCCATTCCTATGAATACTCATCTCCTTCTGCTATAGATCCCAATTCTACAATTGCCTCATGTTCATCCCCTTGGCTGAAATTTTTGAGCAATTCCAACAAATTCTCTTCTTTATCCATCTCTTAGGCACATTGAAATGTGTGCTCTTTCTCCTCCTTACCAATCTGAACAATTTGGCCCTTCATGTTATCTTCATCTCTTGTGGCACTAGCTGGACACTCTGCTACAGATTTCAGTTCTACAGTCTCACCACTGAGTCGTTGCTCAACTTTCTCTTTTGACAGATTGACTTCTGTCATCTCCCTTATTAGCATATCTTCAGCTTCCTCCAACTTCTCCTCATGATGGCATCTTGTCTCCCTTTGCATGAATGCATCCTGGCAGTCCTTTATTGGTTCTGGATTATTCAACCAATCCTCCAACATATTCAGGTCTTGCTTCCATTGAGTGAGCAATTCATCTGAATGCTCCTCTTTTTCTGTTGGGGAAGACATCTGTGTCTACTCCTTCTCATCCTCTTTGACAATCTTTGCTAGTTGTATTTCCTCTGTTGCACCTGCCTCATAGACACAGTTAGTTTTAAAAGAATTCATCCCCATGGCCTCTCTATTCGATTCCTGTTGCATCATATCCTCATGTGAAACACTTGTACTAGCCTCTGTTGGACTGTTATGCAGGAATATTTGAATTCCCCCAACGATCATAACACCACTCTGATACCACTTGATGTAGACCCCCCTTCTCCCCTGCAGGGTTGCACAACCTCCCCGTCAAGTATATTCAATAAATGGGAGTCATATCAAATATTTGGCGCCTTTGCTAGAACCCAAACCAATTTACATAGGTCCCCTTTCCTTCAGAGTGCAGGTTCTGTCAAACCCGTGGGCTCTTTCCCGACCTCTTTGAATAATTTGAATAGCAGGCACTAGCCTCCCTCGTTAGATCCTTTCCTTCATATAACCTTGGGTTGTGCCTAGGAGCCAACTCAATGGGTGTTTCAAAGATTCAGACTTCGGGTGTTTTCTCTCACTGCTCACCAATTCCTCTGAACTCCGAACTCACGAAATTCTGACTTGGCGCGTGAGGGATCGATGACCCCCACTCGTTTTCCAATCAATGGCCCTGATTTCTTCTGGCTCCAGTGCTTCGACAATTTTCAAAACACAACTCCACGAAATATCCAGAGTAACAAACCTCCAAAGTTCACAATCTCCTGAAACACATCCTCCACTGTCAATGACCCAGATCTATTTCAACTTCGATTGATTCTCCCTTGTAATTTCTATGAATTTCACGATCTTCGGAATGATCGATCTGACGACACACATCCTCCCTTATCCTATGGTCATGATTTACTTTGGCACTTCGGCCATCGACAAATTTTGATGTTGCGCTACCCCTTCCTCTCGGATAGCTTCTTCTCTAAATGAGCGATACACTGACACATATCCTCCTTTGGATATATGGTCCAGATCTATCTTCAGCTCCCTTTGACTTCGAGAGTTCTTCACTCTCGTTCACTTGCTTCTTCGCGGAGTGTTAAACCTATATACCTTCAGATCTCTTGCCATGTGTCCTTCGCAATGGATGGTTGCGATCTACTCTACTCTTCGGACCTTCGGGAGTTCTTCACACTCCATGAAAGAAATCTCCCAGAGTTCTATTTCTCTGGGGTTTCAGATCTGTTGACACGTGCCCCTTCCAAGCACCGACGACTAGGATTTACTTCACAACTTCGGGACTTTGACACTTTCACACTCTGCTTATCTGAGAACTCCCGGAGTACTTCTGCTCTAGAGCTTCAAATATTTCGCCACCTGTCCTTTCGGATGATGGACGGTTCTGATTTAGTTCAGGCCTCGGGAATTCAGGAGTCACTGCTCCTTTGCGCTTCAAATTTTGTGAATGTGCAAAGTCCGAAGGACTTCCACTGTTATCCCTCGTGCAACTTCCTTTAGATCTCACGACTATCAGACCTCGTGCTCAAATCCGACAGATATATTCTTCTCCTTGAAGCGCTCCTCCTTCATTCTAGACCCTGATATGATGGTCCAAACTTCCTCCAAAAGAAGATCTGATGGCTACTGTAACTTCTCTTCAGCCTTAGCTTGGATGAATCCATAACTTGGAAAATTTCAAGTGTTTGAGGGATTCGACCTTTGATCCTTCTACGAGCCTGGTGACTTTGGGTATCATTTGCATTTCTCCTCCTGAGATTTGGGAATTGGAATAAGTCTGACTCTTGCTCACTCCTTGTGTTATCTATTTAGTAACTCTAAGGATCTCCTTGGGTCTGTATTTATCCTGGTGTGCCCTCTTGGCACGTTCTCTTCTGAATTCAATTTGATATTTAGATGCGCACTCCTTGCGTTGGCTCACAGATTTTCCACCACCCTGTCATGCACTCCTTGCATTTAGCCTAAGAACCCAGAACAAATCAACAAACTCACAGACATATAGTGAAGTCTATCTGTTCCCTGCAGATGAAATCTAACTCACATCTACAACATACATAACCACAGATAACATTCATAAAACACACATAAACACATAAATAAGCATATGCAGTTTTTTGTTTTGTTTTCATTAACATGAATGTCTGATTACAATATGTGCAGGCTTGACTGTAATAGAGTCTCAACTCTCTCATCTCCTCTCTTCTCTACCTTCTATCGCCTTTACTGGGCATGCGTTACAATGAAATAAAAAAGGGACTCCTTGAGCCTTTCCCTCTAACTCCTCTAGTGGTTTCTAATCACCATTTTCAATGTCTATCTACTCCAGAAAAAAAACTAACTACCAATTAAGTTTTGTTACATTAAAGTCTAGGAGTGAAACTCCCATATCACTCGTGATCATTCAACTCCCAAGCATTTTGATCTTCTTCAGTTTTCAAGTAGTTCAAAAAACAATTTGTAGGAAACGTCAGTGTTAAGATTATGAATTGATTCAAAGGCGCGTTAAGGCACTGAGTTGTCTCTCCATGTGTTCTTGATGACAATGCTCATGCATCAACAAATTAACTTGGGAAATGACATGGGTGTCATTTCATTTATAATTATAATTATAATAATAATAATAATAATTATTATTATTATTATTCTTATTATTATTATTTATTTATAAATTTATGTTCATTACACTGCATGTACCTTCAACGATGCTTTGTCCTCAAAGCATTTTATGAAAAAGTTATCTTTCTTCTAGCTTGTAATGCCTTCTCGTGATTCTATAGTATTTAAGTTGATGGTTGAAAATATGATTTTCAACGTGTTGAATAGAACTATATTATTGTGAAAGGGTCTAACTTCATCAAACTCTAACAATCTTTTCTAAATCAAACTCCAATGATTATCAAAGGGCATATGATTACCTTTTCCAACAATTATTCAAAATCATACGAATACTTTCTCCAATGCTCGACTCTGTCTATGTGCAACAGATTTAGGGATCACAATTATTCCAACATATTTTTCTACGTCCACCTTCTACATTCGAATCAACCAACAAAAAAATTAAAAGCATGCAACAAAACAAACTCCAAAATTTGCTCACACTCCTCTCTCATTCTGAGAAACTAGACTTAATAGATCACAAATATTGATCTTCTTCAACCTCAATGAACAACACACATGAATACATATTTCTTTAATAGGAACCTCGATGTCACTCTGATACCATACAAAAAAAAATAACACCACCACTTATTATATTCCTTAGTTACATTTTTTACATTGCATATGGACTTATTATATAGCCATAGATGGTTATTAACAACCTATCAACTCTTTGGACCCAAAAAAAAGTTATTTTCTCATAGTTTCTTTTTAAAATGCATAAAATATATGTATTACAAATATCAAAAGTATAAAATACTTATTTATATTTATCCGAGACAATTTTTTTAACCAAGAGAATTAATTAATCCACTTGAGTATGCTCTAATCAATCTCAACTTTTTCAAAAATTGATTAGGAACATGTATTTTCAGTTAAGTGATGCTTATAACATTATTTAAGCAACGTTATTATGAGGACACTGAACTCTAGACATTTATTAAGGGAAGAAAAGAAAAAGATAAATTTCACGAATTTAATTGATTTTCAACATTAAATCAAATTGTTTCTTCAAAGGTGTATTCAAATGTGAGAATTTCATCCAAAATGAAATAGTGTCTTTTGCTTCTTTCAATTGTCAACACTAATTTTTTATTTTCAAAGATGTTTATAATAATGAAAGAATAAAGCTTTTACGTAGTGGTCGAATTTGTGGTTGCACCCAGAGAGATTATATATTAAATGGTCTTGTGACCTATGCAAACATAAGTGGATCAAATCTCACTCCATGTTTGTGCTCATAATTGAGATATTATATCATTGGCAAGGCATCCACAACCTCACTCTTTCCTTCATTGTCAAAAAGGATATTTTTCTTCCCTCAATGCCCAAAAATATAGCTTTTCAAGAACAAGTCTACAAAAATTATTTTCCTTGGATTTAGAACTCTCAATTCAGAAATTTAGTCCAAACAATAAAACAATATGCAAACTCATGGTGAGCTTAATCAAGAAATAAATTTAAGTGGGTTTGCACTACATCCTATTTCCATTTCTACTATAGTAACTTTTCATTAAATTTTGATTAGATTTTGAAGCTCCTTAAGCACTTACTTATCTACTTGAAAAGAATATGTTGAAACATGTCAACTAATTTTCCATGCAGATGCATACACACCATATCAACTAAAAATAAAATGTTCATGCATGCACACTATAGTGATCAATTTTTGTAACTGGTGGATCTGGGTGTAATCATTTTTTCTAACTGTCTAATAAATACTATATATCTGTGCATACCCGTAGAGTTGTAATGTAATGCAATGCAATGTAGTGCAATGTATGGGATGAGAGTGTGAGATTGTAAGCCTATATTCAGTTGTTGTAATTCTCTATTGAATAATAAGAATATTGATTATCATTTCCTCATAGATGTTTCCCTTAAGAAGGGTTTTGCCATATAAATTTGTGCGTTCATTATGTGATGATTGTTTTTGTTTTTTGTTCATTAATCTCTATGTGTTTATGCTTATGTTTCCCAACATGTAGTATAAGAGTTGCGGTTTGTGAAGCAAATAGATATTCAAACCTGAGTTTTTTTTCATTGAAATTGTTGAAGATGGAGAATTCGGAGTAGTGGATGTCACTTTATGCCCTAAAGATCACTGAGCTTAGTTACAGGAGCATTAGTTTGTCCCGAACTTACAAAATCAAAAGTTCTAGGGACTAACACTCTCGAGGAAGAGCACCTGAGTGGGCCCAATGGTTAAAAACATGTGTTATCTCTGGGGAGGTCATAAGTTCAAAACCAGCGGGGGTAGGGATGCTCATATTGGCCCGTTGTGACAAGGCTGGAAGGGTAGACGACCCCTGGGATAGAGGTTCACTTCGGTGGGCCTCGAGACGTCTCGACCCCTGCTGATTCACAAGTTACTGGTATATCTGGCTTGCGGGTTGTTGGATATACTCTTGGGAGGTTGTTGTTCCCATGGTAAAAAAAAAACACTCCCGAGGACATACAAAGGGCGTGTCTACTAACCCTTAGGGACTAACGCTCCCTAGGCCATACAAAGGGTACGTTGTTTCGGGGAAAAACACTCCTCAGGCCATACAAAGGGCGCGTTAGTTGTAGAAACCTCAATATAGGTATGAAATCAAATGTTTTTTGTGGTTATGCACATGAGGTATGAAAATCACTTTTTGGTAAATTTAACAGGATATTCGCCTTGGTTAATAAACTATTTGTTTAAAGAGGTGGACATTTCTTTTTGGGAATAAAAGGTTTAAAGGAATATACTTCATGTAGAATCTCCTTTAATAAATGAGTGGAGGATTCTCTTATAAAAGTTTGAAGAGGTGGACGTATTTGTTTTTGGTAAACAAGTTTGAAGACATATATGTTTGTGGTTTGTTTTTAAAATTTTTTAATTAAAATTTGTATTTTGGGGTTTAATCTTGAATATAATATTATTCCTCCATTTTTAGAAGATCAGTTTATTATAAGTTGTGGTTTTGGGTTGTTTTGTGTTAATGGAAAACTTTTATAGTTCAAAGTTTGAGGTGGAGAAATTTAATGGAAAAAATAACTTTGAGCTATGGAAACTCAAGATGTGGGATCTGCTCATATAGCAAGAATTGCAAAAGGAATTGGAGGGAAAGAGTTTTTTTTTGGTAAGCATGACATACGAGGAATCGAAAGATATAGATGCAAGAGCCCTCAATACCATTTGTTTGTGTCTGGAAGATAAAGTTATGTTTGATATCGTCGGAGAGAAGACAACAACAGGCTTATGGAACATACTCCATCCACTGCAGTTTCTTTTGGAGGATCGTCATATTTTGTTACATTTATAGATGATTAATCGAGAAAGGTGTGGATATATTTACTTAAAAGAAAAGATGATGTATTTAATGTTTTTAAGAAATTTAGAGATTTGGTTGAAAATAGCACTAACAGGTCAATCAAGTGTTTAAGAACATATAATGGAGGTGAGTTCACATCTTTGGAATTTGAAAACTATTGCAATGAAGGTGGGATCAAAAGACATAAAACCTTGGTCTATAATCCTTAGCAAAATGGTGTTGTTGAACGCATGAATAAGACTTCTAAAGAGAGCAAGGAGCATGCTCAGTAATTCCAAGTTGCAAAAGGAGTTGTGGGCAGAAGCAGTTCTTACAACATGCTATTTGGTAAATCGGTCACCATCAACTACAATAAAATATAAGATTTTAGAAGAGGTATGGACATTTCGTTCATGTGATTATTCAAATTTGAGAATATTTGGTTGTGATGCTTATGCTCTTGTTTCTAAATATCAACGTTCTAAGTTAGATCTAGATCAAAAAAATATATCTTTGTTGGTTATGGTGATGGAGTTAAGGGATACATATTGTGGGATCCTACTGCCCACAAAATCATCATAAGCAGAGATGTAGTATTTGATGAATCTTCTGATCCATGTGGATATCAGTTGCCACCCACCTATTCCAACTGGCTCACATACAATTTCCATCTTGGAAGTTTTTTTCTAGCTTTTCAGGTCCTAAACTTTGAGGGCCATCTTGAGGCCCTAAACAACGTTTTTTTGGCTCACCATAGTCACACTATATACAAACTTAGAGTTTTATGACAAAATGTGTAGTTCTCAGATAGTCCTTTCCAACGGGCTATTGTGCACCTAAAACAAAGATTATATGCAAAATTTACAACCCCGAGAAGTTGGTGTACCAACTTACTCCATCGGGGCCCACATGAATTTGGCACTTCGTCTCCTAGGGTTAGGATTTTGGATGTCTAGGGTTTTTTGATTACTTCTTGATGCTAAAAAGGCTTGGAGACCTCATTGTAATGTGCTCAAGAAAATGTGCGTAGCTGCCACATCTCTTCTTAGAGATTAACTACCACCATTCAAGCAAGATTGTTTTCATTTTGCATTTTACAATTCAATAGATTTATTTATTGAATGGAAGTTAAGTTTCACTGTAAAAAAAAAATTCATTGTATCTTTGTTATTGTTCACTGTATCTCTATGTTAATGTTATAGATCTGTGTTTCATTTTGTTCCTCTCATAAATCTAGATCAGTGGTATCAAGTGGTCTACTCTTCATTTGTTTCTCTATGCATGTCCCCAACAAGGTCATGGTATAAGAAGTTGGGACTCAAACCAATTGATATTTTTCAATATCGGCCTCGCTGAACCCGATGTTCTCCCATGGGGGAAGAAAAGAGAGATGATGGGGTAGGAGATCCATTTAAATTGTTGCTCGAGGAAGCCCTCGTGTGACAGAGGAATGAGTTGATGGATAATTTTGCGCAAATCCTTCGACGACTTCCAACAGGCGATGCATCTTCCTAGAGCGGAAGCCCCACCCCCTTCAAGGTACATATCAATTTTGATATTCCTATATTTGAAGGTCAGATAGATGTGGATGTTGTAGACAAATGGTTAAACCTTCTAGAAGGGTTTTTTTTCCATAACTTTTTCGATAGAGAAAATATTACATTTGCACTTCTTAAGGTCATCCCTCATGTCAAAGATTGGTGGGATACTTTCTCTGAGAAAAAAGAAACATAGGAATCTCCATTATTGGTAGTTGCACCCACTTGGGGTTCTTTTAGGGATGCTATTAAGGAACAATACTACCATGTTTAAATTTATGACAACTTATATACAAGATGGACTGCACTGCGTTGGGGAAGGGATAGAACAGTGTCAGAGTTCACAAATGTCTTACATACCTTGTGCACCAAGATGGGTATCAAAGACTTTAAGTGACATATAGTGCTCAAGTACCACAGTGGTCTACATAGATACATCTAGAAAGAAATGGAATTTATGGACATCTCATCCTTGGGCACGACCTATCGATATGTTGTCAAAATCGAGAAGAAACTTAAGCAAAAGACATGGCAGTTTGGGTCTGTGAACCCCTCATTGTAGAAGTAGGGTAAAGGCATCCCCAAACCATAGAAAAAAGAAAAAAGAAAGGATGGAAAGCCTCAGGACAACCAGTATAAGCCGCAAATAAAGAAGGAAAATGGGAAGACGAAGAAATACATTGAATCAGGGATCATGGATTTTATGCCAGCGGTGTTATGCCATGGGATCATGGATGATTTTGAGCAAGATTCCAACTACCACCAGGTCCCAATAGATCATACCAATGTATTGAAGATTGCCTTCAAGTCCAAAGAAGGTCTTTTTGAATGGATGGTCATTCCCTTTGGCTTGACGAATGCCCCAATAACTTCCATGAGGATGATGGATGATATCTTGCGGCCTTTCACCAATTATTTTGTGGTGGTGTATTTGGATGACATCCTCATATTCAATAATATTTGGGCAAAACACTTGCAACATATTCAACAGGTTCTGCACACTCTACAACAACACAAGCTATATGCAAATTTGGAAAAAATATCCTTTTGTATGAATAGGGTCCAGTACCTAGAATACGTTGTTGATGAGCATGGGGTGCATGTCGGTCCAACCAAGATCCAGGTCATCCGTGACTGGCCATCCCCGACCACACTCACTGAGCTTCAAAGCTTCTTAGGCCTTGCCAATTTCTATCACGAATTCATGTTGGGATTCTCCCATATTGCATGGACCCTTAGCCAAGTGACCAGGGGTGTTGGTGTTGGGACTCATAAATGTCGTATTTTCATCCACTTTTCCCTTCATCATTCTTCACATTTCATCGCCCCATTAACCTTTCATGATATCATTTTCATAAATATATTTGGGTTTCACCTTATTATTTTCCACTTTATTCATTTTAGTATTAAAAGGGAATTTGTGATTAAATATTAGAAAATCAGGATGTTTTCATATATATCTCAAAAATGTGTGAGCTTTGTAATGTGGAGGAATATGTGAAGGATTAATTCAAAAATAATTCTCGAATACTTCCTCCAACATTTCAAGATTTGAGGATATAATTGAAGCCTATTTCAAGAAGGAGATCATGGGGAATGGATAACATATCTTATCTAAGATATATGAGAGATATGTGTGAGGATTTGAAGGGATCATATTTTGTAATAATGGGAAATTGGTTGAGAGAAAAGTGGATCTGTAATTATGAGATGCTTATCTTCTTTTCAAAACTCTCATGTATAAAAGAGAGTTCTCTCTCTTCATGAGGAGGGGGGAGTTGTTATGATGCAGATTGGATTCATGAAAACACTCTTTTTGTAAACCTACTTGTTGAAGATTAATGCAAGTCTGAATTCAATGATCTTGTGTCTTTTAGAAGTTAGCATCTGCTGATCTAAAAGATTCCATATTGGCATTGGCAAGGACCACCGATCTACCTTGGTAAGCTCACTGTAAATTATTAGTGTAGATTTTCATTTCATGTACCTTTTATTTTGATTTCATGTTATTTTGTTTTGATTTCACTATTAGAATTTGTTGCAAAGTGTGGCAATGTAGGAACAATTGGATCTCCATATTTCACCATACATGAGCTTTAATGGAGCATCCCACTACACTTAGCTTTCTTTTCCATAATTGATTAGGTTACACCTTGCTAACACATGCACAATCAAGACCTCCATCTCTCACCCTACATGCACCTATAATGGAATGTTGTGAATGCACAAAGTGTTAATTGTTGTTAGTTTAGTTGCTTCATGAGATAGAATCAAAGTTCATCTTTTCCTTTCATGAACCAGTAATGAACAGGTCCATCACTTGAGCAAGAGCTTTAGATCATATGCTTGTTTATGAGTTTTTCTTTCTGAATTTTGAAATGTGTGGAGAGTGTTATATTTGAAGTGTGAAAATAGAGTGTTGAGTTTTAAATGTCATTTATTTATGCTATACTAATCATACATAGATAAAATACATGTTTTCGACACATATAGTGCATCAACTCTACTTATTATGAATCTCAGATTGACATATAAATGAGTGAAATATACTAAACATATATTTACACCAACAGGTGGCAAGGAAAATTTCATGTGGGGCCAATCGCAATAGAAAGCATTTGATGATTTGAAGAAGCACTTGTGCTCAGCCCCGATGCTCCCAATACCCAACCTGCAACAACTTTTGAGATTGATACAAATGCTTTTGACTATGCTATGGATGCATTTCTCACTCATCATGGACATCCCATGGCCTATCATAGTGAGACATTATCAAACACCGTCCATAAGTGCCCCACTTACGAAAAATAAATGTACTTCATTGTATAAGTCTACCGCCAATGGAGGCATTACATTATCGGGAAGGAGACAATCATCCACACTAATCACAAGCCTCTGCATTTCATGCAGAAACAAGGCAAATTGCAGAATGACCGCCATCATAATTGGTCCACATACTTGCAACAATTCCATCTCAACATCAAGTATAAGACATGGAGCACCAACCACATCATTGACTATCTCAGTCGACCTCCAATTGCAACACTAAGCACCATGCTACACTCTTGTGGCCATGAGACCTCTGGATGGCCCCAACTCTACAAGAGAGATCCTAACTTCGCCACTACCTACCATATGATGGGAAAAAACATAGGTGTCACTGATTTACATATTTAGGATGGGTTGTTGTGCCATTTGGGCCATCTTTGCGTTCCATCAAGTGAGCATGTGAAGATGATTTGGGAAGCTCACTATAGTTAGATGGTAGCACACTTCAACATAGAAAAGACAGTGGAAGTGTTGCAGCAAGATTTATATTGGTCGAAACTTCGACCGAATGTCAACAAGTATATCAGGTCCTACACAACCTATGCCATTGCAAAATCATCCATTAAGAAACAAGGCATGTACACCCCTTTGCCTACTCCCAACAGTCCCTAGGAATCCATCTCGATGGACTACATGTCGAGCCTTCCTTCAACCAATCAAGGAAATGATTGTGTTTTTGTGGTTGTTGATCGATTTTCCAAGATGGTGATTTTGGTCACCTGCAAGAAGAGCATAACAATGGAGGCCACTACCAAGCTATTCTTCGAATGAGTGTGGGTACATTGTGGGATACCACAAATCATCGTCTTATGTCAGGACAGTCGGTTCCTCGACACATTCTGGTCGAGCCTCTAGTCATGGATGGACACCAAGCTCACCAAATCCACTACCTTCCACCCCCAAATGAATTGCCAAATCGAGGTCGTCAACAGGATGATCATGCATATATTTTTCATGTATAATTCCAATCATCCGTGCACATGGGATGAGATTCTTCCCTGTGTTTAGCACAGTTACAACAAAGCCATACATAACTCAACCAACCACAACCCTTTCAGGTGGGGTTGAGATTTCAATCATTGGGTCCCATGGATGTTGCACTACCCCTTGTGTCCACATAGGAAGAATCATCCCATGCTTAAACCGAAGCTGACAAAGACACCTGGTTCATTGAATCAATCCAACACATCTGCCAACAAGTTCAGGATATTTTGCAGAAGTCTAATGCCAAGTAAAAGTAGTGCCATGATCAACATCGGATGCCACACAAGTTTCAGGTGAGAGATAAATTTTGGTTGCACTTGGAGAAAGGACGCCTTATAGGGACCCATCAGAAGCTTTGTCCACTCCGCTATGGACCTTACACCATCACCAAGGTTGTGGGAGACAATTATTTTTAGCTCAACATTCCCCCCTTCCTTGGATTGCACCCAATGTTTAATGTGGACCTCCTTCGGCCATACTTTACACCATTATTGGACACCTCAGAGATAGAAAAATAGTTGACACCAACATAGATCAACCCTAAATGCATGGAAAAAGCATCCACTGATCAGATCATGGACACACAAATCAAGGGAACTTGCCAACAAAAGCTTCAACTTTATTGTGTTGTCAAAGCAGGGCAACTTCCACACCAAGGAAAGTGGCTCACCCAAGGCCAAATTCAACAGAAATTTCCTCATATGATGGGAGAAATCAATGCAATGGAGACCATTTCTTCCTAATGGGGGAGGATTGATTCAGTTGGATTCTGGTGGCTATCCACCTATTCCAACTGGCTCACATACAATTTTCATCTTGGTATTTTTTTTCTAGCTTTTCGAGTCCTAAACTTCTGAGGTCATTTTGAGGCCCTAAACAATGTTTTTCAGGCTTGCCACATTAACACTATGAACATAGTCAAATTATGATGGAAAAATGTGTAGTCCTTGAATATACCTTTCCAACGGGCTATCGTGTGCTTAAAACGAATATCGTATGCAAAAGTTATGACCCTAAGAAGTTGATGTACTAACTTACCCCATCGAGGTCCACATGAATTTTGGTGCTTCATCTCCTAGGGTTAGGTTTTTTATTTCAAGGGTTTTATGATTACTTCTTGATGCTAAAAAGGCCTAGAGGCCTCATTGTAATGTGCTTAGGAAAATATGTGTCGCTTCTGCATCTCTTCTCAAAGATTAGCTACCACCATTCGAGTAAGATTGTTTTCATTCTTCATTTTATAGTTTCAACATATTTCTTTATTGAATAGAAGTTAAGTTTCATTGTATCTTTGTTATTGTTCATTGTATCTATGTTTTAATGTTATAAATCTGTGTTTCATTTTGTTAAGCTCATAAATCAGGATCATCCTCACTCATAAAATCATATATGGTAGATTTTGAAATGAGACAAGAACAAGTACCACAAACTCAACAAGTTCAATTGGAGACTCAACCATCTTCAGGAAATAATGAGTATGAAGAAGTTCCAGAAAAAGAAGATGATGCAAAAAATATCTTGGAAACTATGGATATGCCTCAACCATATCTAAGGAGATCTACATGGTTCAGGAATCCTCCCACAAGGTATGACAATTATGTTTCATCTGTGGCTTTGGTTTCTAATGATGGAGAACCTAGTTTTTATCAGGAAGCAATGAAGGTATCTGAAAGTGTTAAATGGAAAGAAGATGTGAAAGAAGAAATAAATTCCTTATAGAGGAATAAAACATGGGACCTGGTAGAACTTTCAAAGGACAGGAAGGTTTCTGGTTTCAAGTGGGTCTACAAACTAAAAAAAGGTGTTGATGATAAAGATGAAAGGTATAAAGCAAGACTAGTAGCAGAAGGGTATTCTCAAAAGGAAGGTATTGATTTTCATGAAATATTTTCACCAGTTGTGAAGCTTGTTTCAATTCGTGTTGTATTAGCACTAGTTTCTTTACTTGATCTTGAGTTAAAGCAGCTAAATGTTAAAACAATGTTTCTACATGGAAATTTGGATGAGGATATATACCGAACAACCAGAAGGGTTTGTTCATGATCGCAATAAGAGGTTTGTTTGCAAACTCAAGAATTCATTGTATGGCATGAGGTAATCTCCTAGGAAATGCTACAAGAAGTTTGATTCCTTCATGGCGAGCCAAAATTTTACAAGAAGTGAATATGATCATTGTGTTTACTTTAAAAATTTGGAAAATGGCATATTCATTATTTTGGTGTTATATGTTGACGATATGCTTGTTGCAAGAAAAAGCATTGTCGAAATCAACATGTCAAAGGCTCAGTTGGCTAGGACGTTTGATATGAAGTATCTAGGAGCAACAAAACAAAGCTTGGGCATGGAGATACACAGAGACAAGAAAAATGGTAAGCTATGGTTATCACAATAGAAGTATGTGGAGAAAATGCTTATGAGATTCGGTATGAATAATGTGAAACCCATACAAATCCCTTTGGCTTCCCATTTCAATCTTTCTTCAAGTTTATGTCCTCATAATGATGAAGAAAAGGATTATATGTATTGTGTACCATATGCTAATGCAATAGGAAGTTTGATGTGTGAAATGGTGAGTACTAGACCAGATATTTCACATGTAGTTGGTGTTGTCAATAGATACATGGAAAATCCAAGTAAATAACATTGGAGAATAGTGAAATGGGTGCTTTGGTGTCTTAGGACAAGTAATTATTCTATCACCCATGATGGTTCCATTGATCCAGTTTGTGGTTACGTCGATTCAAATTTTGCAGATGACTTGGACAAAAGGAGATCCACTTCAAAATATGTCTTTACTCTTGCAAGAGGACCTGTTAGTTGGATGTCAAAGATTCAAAACATAGTTTCTTTATCTACTACAGAGGAAAAATATATGGTTGCCTCACATGCATGAAAGGAGGAAATTTGGTTAAAAGGTTTGTTGGGTGAGTTTGGAAGGATGTAGAAAAAGGTGAAAGTATTCTGCGATAGTCAAAGTGTTATTCATTTGACTAAAAATTCAACTTATCACAGTAAGACAAAGAATATTTCTATTAAATACCATTTTGTAAGACATGTTGTTGATGAAGGGGGAGTGGCTCTCGAAAAGGTCCATACAAAAGTCTATTTTGCAAACATGTTCACGAAACTAGTTTTGTTAGAGAAGCTACGATGGTGTTTGGCTTCTCTTGGCTTGCAAAAAATGTGATGAATTAATTCGGGCATGATATGTCAAGTAAATTACTTTCAAGGTGGAGATTGTTGAAACATGCCAACTAATTTCCCATGTGGATGCATGTACACTGTATCAGCTAAAAATAGAATGTGCATGCATGCACACTACAATGATCAATTTGTGTAATTGGTGTATCAAGTTGTAATCAGTTTGTCTAACTGTCTAATAGATACTATATATCTGCGCATACCTGTAGAGGTGTAATGCAATATAGTGTAGTGCAGTGTGTGGGATGAGAGTGTGAGATTGTAAGCCTCTATTCGGCTGATGTAATTCTCCTTTGAATAATAAGAATATTGATTATCATTGCTATGTGGATGTTTCCCTTAAGAAGGGTTTCACCACTTAAATCTATGTGTTCATTATGTGATTGATTGTTGTTGTGTCTTGTTATTTTTCCATTAATCTCTATGTGTCCATGCTTCCCAACAAAATCATCCTTGAAAATATTATGCTAAAAACATGATGATTATGTAATTTTCACTAACAGGTCGTGCAAAATTGAACCTTATGCTAATGGATATTTGAGTAATATACTTATTCTTGAGTTGCAAACTCTAAACACATTTATTTTATTTATTTTGTATATTTGTTTTATTTGTTTCTCATGTTTAACATCCATTGAAGACTCTAAGTTAATCATCTATTGAAAATACCATTTTACATAGATCTCAATCCAATCAATATCCATACAAAATTGCTTACTAATACATACATAAATTTTTAGAACACCTTAAATTTTACACAAGAAAAACCCTAAAATATCATAATTGTTAAAAAAATCCCTAAATATTTGGATAAGAACAAGTCTGCTCATTTGTGTGGACACTAAAAGTGAAACCAATAGATAGTAAATGTAAGTACATCACCATAAACATACAAACAACTTAATTAACATTAGGTTCTATATTTCTAATTTTCATGGAGAAATAAGATTTAGAAGAGAAAATCAGATTTAGAAATTGAAACACTTCGTTCCATTTTGAATTAACAAACTGATCACAAAGATCCATCAATAACAAAGAATCATACCCACTCTATTAACTTTTCTAGCCCTAAAACCCCCTAAAACCATGACCCCAAATTAACAAACTGATCACAGAAATCCATCAATAACAAAGAATCTTACCCACTCTATTAATTTTTCTAGCCCTCAACCCATGACCCCGAATTAACAAACTGATGATGATATCCATCAATAACAAAGAATCATACCCACTCTATTAACTTTTCTAGCCCTCAACCCGTGACCCCTGAATGCAGAATCATACCCACTCTATTAACTTTTCTAGCCCTCAACCCATGACCCCTGAATGCAAGGCAAAAACAGTTTACAAGCATTCAACAAACCATGCTATTCAACAAGGTCTCGCTAGGTAGAAATCCTAACCCCAAAAAATTGTAATAAATAGGGAAAATCATAAATGCTCACCTTAACACACTTGAAATCAAGACACTTCTGTTACGTCGACTTCAAATAAATTGATCCGCATTTTCAAACCTTGTTTGGCCAAAAGTTTACTGATCACAATAAGTCCATTTTCCATACACCGTTGAAAAATTACCTCCTCCTCTCTCTTCTGCATAAGAAACGATCACCTCGCGAGTGGATGAATTCCAGATATCTGCCATTTTCGTTACTGTGATTGGCTCCTCCACACAGCTTACTGATCCAAAAAACTTCGCCATTGCCTTCGATGAGAAGTCCTCTCTGTCATAACAAATGTCATAAGTTAGACACCCATGTCAATGGAGGATACAACATTGAACAAAACAATAACATTCAATATCTGCTCACCTGAGCTGGCTTGACTCTGGACATTTTTCTAAAATTATTGGAGAACGTTCAGGATAGTTTGGTGGAATAAGCAGGCGTAGTGGTTTTATTTGCATCTGTTGATGAAAATAATTATAACAAGGGATGTTATAATGGAAATATCAGCATGAGAAATAAGATCCAAGCAGTGCAAAGCAATACATTATGTTCAGATTTAAACAATACCTCAGGTGTAGATTTATACAGAGCCTTGTACTCTCGGCCCAATGATATAGCAAGGTAACAAAGATTCACAAATATTCCGTTTTGTGTATCAGCTTCAGTTACTGACTCGAGATTCATGTTCATGAAGGCGTTACGATTTTCCACCTCATCCTCGCTGATCTTGACACTAATGTCGATAATCTTATTTCTGACTGCTACTATTTCTTTCTCTACAAGCTCTACTAGCAACCGGATTTTCTTTTGGGTGCTCTCCTTATCTGTGCAATGGGATTCCTCTGGTGCATTAGCAAATCTGTTATACTCCGGTAAACATCCTTCTGGCTGTATAAAAGGGCTGTAATGATCAGTCAATACCGATTTCATCTCTGTCGCACAGACTCTAAAGGTATCTTGGTTCATTGATTTTATCTGATAAGTAGATATAATATTCCTAGTTAGAATTCAATTGCAATTTTATCAGGAAAAAATAATCTCCCCTTAGAGTTCACTTTGTTTCTATAAACGATTACCTGCTTTAGTAAACGTTCCAACGAATTCCCTGTTGCATACTCAGATTGAGGGGCTGTTAAATCAGGCTCGGCATCGTTGATAAGTCCAGCGGAACACAGATTTTGGTTAGCAGCATCCTGTGCAGGGCTACAGTAAGGACTAGAGGCAGAAGACTGTGCTTTCCCTAATTCTTCTTTATTAACCTCTTTCTCATCAAGTTTCGTTGAATCCCCTTCCCGGTTAACAACTTCCTTAACAGATCTAGAGGCTGTAAACTGAAATACATCAGATACTTTTTCCAACTGTTCATTCTGAGCTTCTTTCATGTCGAGTCGGATTGAACCCACATTCCTGTTCGAACATTCTTCAATGATAGCTTCTTCCATGTCATTTTTTATTGGACCCAGTTCGCTTTCTAAAGCACCTTGAAAAAGGCTGGAGGTAGGAGACTGGGTATTTTTCAATTCTTTAATATTATCCTTTTTCATGTCAATTTCGATTGAACCCATGTCCCTCTTAGCAGTATCTTGAGCAAGGACGGAGATAGAAGACCGAGTTTGCTCCAGTTTTGCATTAAGTAGAGTTTGCTTTGATTCTTGATTGTTAAATTGTCCCACCATTGAATTCTTATCCATTTCATCCTTGGGAACATTGGATTGCTTAGAGCGTTGATTAGAAGATTGTGGAACCAAATGAGGTTGTGGAGCAGGAAGCCTTGAATTTCTCTTCACCTCTTGCTGTTGGGGTTTGTCTTTCGACTTAGCAGCTTTTCTACGCTGTTTTGGCTGCCGACGAGTTACCTGGTTTTGTTCTTGTTGTGGCAAGCTAGGATGCTGCTGAAATTGTTGATGCTGATAATTATACTTATCAGTATTCATTGGATCCTGTAAACTTTGTTGTCGTTGCAGCTGTGTATTTTGTGGGTTCTGTGAATATTGCATTTGAGAGGGATCCTGTAAACCTTGTTGTCGTCGCAGCTGTGTATATTGTGGGTTCTGTGGATGTTGCAGTTGAGAGGGATGAGGAAACTGGTGCTGATGATGAAATTGCGGCGCAACATTCATTGGAAAAGCATTCTGCCGTTGATATGGATTTTGTGGTTGGATGTTGTAAGGACGCAATGGGGGATTAAATGTTGGATGCCCTTGGTATTGTGGATAATTGGGTTGCGGCTGATGGCCCATTAACGGGTGACTGGGGTTATTAGGCTGCTGCAGATGACCCATTAAGGGCTGATTGGGATTTCTGCCCTGGTGACCCATTAAGGGCTGACTGGGATTATTGGGCTGCTGAATCTGCTGTTGTTGATGGCCCATTAAGGGGTCACTAGGATTATTGGGGTTCTGATGGCCCCTTAAGGGCTGAGTAGGATTATTGTGCTGCTGATGGCCCATTAAGGGCTGAGTAGGATTATTGGGCAGCTGAGTGTTCTGTTGTTGATGGCCCATGAAGAGGTCACTATGATTATTGGGCTGCTGATGGCCCATTAAGGGGTGACTGGGATTATTACGCTGCTGCTGATAACGCATTAAGGGATGACTTGGAATATTGGGCTGCTGAATATGCTGTTGTTGATGGTCCATTAACGACTGGCTAGGATTATTGGGCTGCTGCTGATGAACCATTAGGTGCTGACTCAGATTATTCGGCTGTTGAAGTTGCTGATGATAATGACTCATCAAGGGCTGATTGGGAATATTGGGCGGCTGAATTTGTTGCTGCTGATGAGCCATTAACGGCTGACTGTGAAAAGCTGTTTGTATTGTTGGATGATGTAATTGTTGTAGCATTTGAATCTGATTACTATTTTTCACCCTCTGTTGTTCATAGAAACTAGCCATGTATCTTTCTTTATTAGTTTCTATTGTCTGCATTGAACCTTGAATATAATTGATATATGCATTCTGCAAGCAAATGGAGACGCTGTTAATAATTGTCGAATAAAGTAATGATCTATTTCATACATTTATCTCTACATTCTTTCAGACACATCTGAAAATCAATATACAATATCATATATTATTTTAGACGAGTATAAGAGAACAATAAAATACCCAATTCCCTGCCGAACTATCGAAACCAGTTTTCTCTATGAGTAACGCCAACTCATGAACTGTGTCCATGTCGCTGATCCGCAAAATTTTTGCAATATCATCCTTTCTGCACAAATAATCAACGTAAATTTAAAAAGTTAAATTTCATAATTTAAAAGAAAATTCACAAATTTAACCAAAAAATAAATTTTCTGAATAAAAGAGAGGAATTATTACATCTTTTCGTAGTTGTTCTGTCGACTGGAATTATCCATTGCACTGGACAATGAATTTTTTTTGAAGTCGGTTTGCAAGAGAAGAAGATATGATGAATTAAAAGTTGTAAACGACCAAAACTTTCTCA
>ML794992.1:414809-438844 GCA_009831015.1 Picea engelmannii | reverse complement strand
GATAGGTTGTTAATAACCATCTATGACTATATAATAAGCCCATATGCAATGTACAAAATGTAACTAAGGAATATAATAAGTAGTGGTGTTATTTTTTTATATGGTATTAGAGTGACATCGAGGTTCCTATTAAAGAAATATGTATTAATGTGTGTTGTTCATTCAGGTTGAAGAAGCTCAGTATTTGTTATCTATTAAGTCTAGTTTCTCAGAATGAGAGAGGAGTGTGAGTAAATTTTGGAGTTTGTTTTGTTGCATGCTTTTAATTTTTTTGTTGGTTGATTTGAATGTAGAAGGTGGGCGTAGAAAAATATGTTGGAATAATTGTGATCCCTAAATCTGTTGTACATAGACAGAGTCGAGCACTGGAGAAGGTATTCATACGATTTTGAATAATTGTTGTAAAAGGTAATCATATGCCCTTTGATAATCACTGGAGTTTGATTTAGAAAAGATTGTTAGAGTTTGATGAAGTTAGACCCTTTCACAATAATATAGTTCTATTCAACACGTTGAAAATCATATTTTCAACCATCAACTTAAATACTAGAGAATCACGAGAAGGCATTACAAGCTAGAAGAAAGATACCTTTTTCATAAAATGCTTTGAGGACAAAGCATCGTTGAAGGTACATGCAATGTAATGAACATAAATTTATAAATAAATAATAATAATAATTATTATTATTATAATTATAATTATAAATGAAATGACACCCATGTCATTTCCCAAGTTAATGTATTGATGCATGAGCATTGTCATCAAGAACACATGGAGAGACAACTCAGTGCCTTAGCGCACCTTTGAATCAATTCATAATCTTAACACTGACGTTTCCTACAAATCGTTTTTTGAACTAATTGAAAATTGAAGAAGATCAAAATGCTTGGGAGTTGAATGATCACGAGTGATATGGGAGTTTCACTCCTAGAATTTAATGTAACAAAACTTAATTGGTAGTTAGTTTTTTTTTTTCTGGAGTAGATAGACGTTGAAAATGGTGATTAGAAACCACTAGAGGAGTTAGAGGGAAAGGCTCAAGGAGTCCCTTTTTTATTTCATTGTAATGCATGCCCAGTAAAGGAGATAGAAGGTAGAGAAGAGAGGAGACGAGAGAGTTGAGACTCTGTTACAGTCCAGCCTGCACATATTGTAATCAGACATTCATGTTAATGAAAAATAAATAAAAAATCCGCATATGCTTATTTATGTGTTTATGTGTGTTTTATGAATGTTATCTGTGGTTATGTATGTTGTAGATGTGAGTTAGATTCCATCTGCAGGGAACATATAGACTTCACTATCTGTCTGTGAGTTTGTTGATTTGTTTTGGGTTCTTAGGCTAAATGCAAGGAGTGCATGACAGGGTGGTGGAAAATATGTGAGCCAACGCAATGAGTGTGCATCTAAATATCAAATCGAATTCAGAAGAGAATGTGCCAAGAGGGCACACCAGGATAAATACAGACCCAAGGAGATCCTCAGAGTTACTGAATAGATAACACAAGGAGTGAGCAAGAGTCAGACTTATTCCAAGTCCCAAATCTCAGGAGGAGAAACGCAGATGATACCCAAAGTCACCTGGCTCGCAGAAGGATCAAAGATCGAATCCCTCAAACACTTGAAATTTTCCAAGTTCTGGAGTCATCCAAGCTAAGGTTGAAGAGAAGTTACAGTAGCCACCAAATCTTCTTTTGGAGGAAGTTTGGACCATCATATCAGGGTCCAGAACGAAGGAGGAGCGCTTCAGGGAGAAGAATATATCCCATCCGTCGGATCTGAGCGCGAGGTCTGACAGTTGTGTGATCTAAAGGAAGTTGCACGAGGGATAACAGTGGAAGTCCTTCGGACTTTGCACATTCAAAAAATTTGAAGCGCAAAGGAGCAGGGACTCCCGAATTCCCGAGGCCTGAACTAAATCGGAACCATCCATTATCCGGAAGGACAGGTGGCGGAAGATCTGAAGCTCTGGAGCAGAAGTACTCTGGGAGTTCTCAGATAAGCAGAGTGTGAAAGTGTCAAAGTCTCGAAGCTATGAAGTAAATCCTAGTCATCGACGCTGGGAAGGGGCACGTGTCAACAGATCTGAAACCCCAGAGAAATAGAACTCCAGGAGATTTCTTTCGTGGAGTGTGAAGAACTCCCGAAGGTCTGAAGAGCAGAGTAGATCACAACCATCCATTGCGAAGGACACGTGGCTAGAGATCTGAAGGTCCATAGGTTTAACACTCCACGAAGAAGCAAATGAACGAGAGTGAAGAACTCTCGAAGTCAAAGGGAGCCGAAGATAGATCTGGACCATATATCCAAAGGAGGATACATGTCAGTGTATCACTCATTTAGAGAAGAAGCTATCCGAGAGGAAGGGGTAGCGCAACATCAAAATTTGTCGATGGTCGAAGTGCCAAAGTAAATCGTGACCATAGGATAAGGGAGGATGTGTGTCGTCATATCGACCATTCTGAAGATCATGAAATTCATAGATATTACAAGGGAGAATCGGTCGAAGCTGAAATAGATCTGGGTCATTGACAGTGGAAGATGTGTGTCAGGAGATCATGAACTTTGGAGGTTTGTTACTCTGGATATTTCGTGGAGTTGTGTTTCAAAAATTGTCGAAGCACTGGAGCCAGAAGAAATCAGGGTCGTTGATTGGAAAACGAGTGGGGGTCATCGAGCCCTCATGCGCCAAGTTAGAATTTCATGAGTTTGGAGTTCATGGGAATTGGCGAGCGGTGAGAGAAAACACCCGAAGTCTGAATCTTTGAAGCGCCCATTGAGTTGGCTCCTAGGCACAACCCAAGGTCATATGAAGGAAAGGATCTAATGAGGGAGGCTAGTGCCTGCTATTCAAATTATTCAAAGAGGTCGGGAAAGAGCCTGCAGGTTTGACAGAACCTGCACTCTGAAGGAAAGGGGACCTATGTAAATTGGTTTGGGGTCTAGAAAAGGTGCCAAAGAGTCGATATGACTCCCATTTATTGAATATCCTTGATGGGGAGGTTGCGCAGCCCTGAAGGGGAGAAGGGGGATCTGCATCAAGTGGTATCAGAGTGGTGTTCTGATCATTGGGGGAATTCAAATATTCCTGCATAACGGTCCAAGGGAGGCTAGTACGAGTGTTTCACATGAGGAGATGATGCAATAGGAATCAAATAGAGAGGCCATGGGGATGAATTCTTTTAAAACTAACTGTGTCTGTGAGGCAGGTGCAACAGAGGAAATACAACTAGCAAGGACTGTCAAAGAGGATGAGAAGGAGTAGACACAGATGTCTTCCCCAACAGAAAAAGAGGAGCATTCGGATGAATTGCTCACTCAATGGAAGCAAGAGCTGAATATGTTGGAGGATTGGTTGAACAATCCAAAACCAGGAAAGGACTGCCAGGATGCATTCATGCAAAGGGAGACAGGATGCCAGCACGAGGAGCAGTTGGAGGAAGCTGAAGATATGCTAATAAGGGAGATGACAGAAGTCAATCTGTCAAAGGAGAAAGTTGAGCGATGGCTCAGTGGTGAGACTGCAGAACTGAAATCTGCAGCAGAGTGGCCAGCTAGTGCCACAAGAGATGAAGATAACATGAAGGGTCAAATTTTTCAGATTGGTAAGGAGGAGAAAGAGCACACATTTCAATGTGCCTAAGAGATGGATAAAGAAGAGAATTTGGTGGAATTGCTCAAAAATTTCAGCCACGGGGATGAACATGAGACAATTGTAGAATTGGGATCTATAGCAGAAGGAGATGAGTATTCATAGGAATGGAAAAAAAAATTAGTCGGGAAGTTGATCAGGAGATAACTGCATAACTAAAAAATGCAGCAGAAGATAAGAGAGCAACAAATAGCATGGATTTTTTTTATCTGTGTGAAGAATTGAAGGTTCTGGAGAGAAGGGTAAAGATGCAAAGTCAACTAATCCAACAAGTTAGGTTGGAAGTTGATGAAAAGGAGATGAAACAAAATGGGATGAAGAAGAAGTGCCAACCAGTAGACCAGTTGGACAAAGAAATAGAGGAGATAAAGAGATTGATGTTGGAAGCAGCACAAGGAGAAGCCAATAGAGAAGTACGAGACATAAGAAAACTTGTAGGAGAAACAAGGAAGAAGAAGCAACAAGGAAAAGGAGCATATGGACATCTCCAAGAGAAGGTATGGAACCCTGGAGGATCTCAACAACAAAGAAAAGGGATCCATGAGCAGGAGATCATGATTTTCCTAGCAGTAAAGTATGATGCAGGAGTATCGTCAGCAAGCACACGTGGAGAGACAACTCAGTGCCTTAGTGTGCCTTTGAATCAATTCAGAAGATGAACACTGGTATTTCCTGCAAGTAGTTTTTTGAACTGATTGAAAACTAAAGAAGAAAAAAACGCTTGGGAGATGAATGATCACGAGTGATATGGGAGTTTCACTCCTAGACTTTAATGTAACGGAACTTAAGTGGTAGTCAGTTTTTTTTTCTGGAGTAGATAGGCGTTGAAAATGGTGATTAGAAACCACTAGAGGAGTTAGAGGGAAAGGCTCGAGGAGTCCCTTTTGTCTTTCATTGTAACACATGCCCAGTAGAGGCAGTAGAAGGTAGAGAAGAGAGGAGAGGAGAGAGATGAGACTCTATTATAGTATAGCATGCACATATTTTAATCAGACATTCATGTTAATGAAAAAAATAATTTTTTTTTGCATATGATTCTTTATGTGTTTATCTGTGTTTTATGAATGTTATTTGTGGTTATGTATGTTGTAGATGTGAGTTAGATTCCATCTACAGGGAACAGATAGACTTCACTATCCGTTTGTGAGTTTGCTGAGTTGTTATGGGTTCTTAGGCTAAATGCAAGGAGTGCATGACAGGGTGGTGGAAACTCTATGAGCCAATGCAAGGAGTGTGCATCTGAATATTAAATCGAATTCAGAAGAGAACGTGCCAAGAGGGCACACTAGGATAAATACAGACTCAAGGAGATCCTCATAGTTACTGAGTACTCTGGAGGAAGGACTATGCAAAGAGGGAACAAAGGAGAAACCTATAGTTACTGAACACTCTAAGGGAGAGGCTCTACAAGGAGTGCATTGAGAAGGCACCGGGAGTGTGCAAGAAGATTACTAGCAAATCTTCTAAGTCTGAAGTCATCTAAAGGACAATAAAGTGCAAGGAGTGCACAAGGGAGATGAACTTGTCTAAGTTTGAAAGATCAAGAGAAAGAGAGAAGAAAGTTCTAGGAGGGAACCATAAAATATTCTAAGGAAGTGGAAGGGCCGAGCCTCTTTGAAATTCTGAGTAAGTCCCAAAGCTTAGAAGAGATAGTGCAAGGAGTGCGCAAGAGTCAAACTTATTCCAAGTCTTGAAGCTCAGGAGGAGAAACACAGATGAGAACCAAAGTCACTGAGCTCACAGAAGGATAAAAGGTTGAAGCCCTCGAACACTTGAAATTTTCCAAGTTTGGGATTCATCCAAGCTAAGGCTGAAGAGAAGTTACAACAACCATCAGATCTTCTTTTGGAGGAAGTTTGGACCATCAGATTAGGGTCCAGAATGAAGGAAGAGTGTGTCAGGGAGAATAACTGAACCCATACATCAGATCTAAGCACAAGGTCTGACAACCGTCAGATCTAAAGGAAGTTTCACGAGGGATAACAGTGGAATTCCTTCGGACTTCGCACATTCAAGAAATTTGAAGCACAAAGGAGTAGGGACTCCCGAAGTCCTAAGGCTCGAAATAAATCAGAATCGTCCATTGTCCAAAGGGACAGGTGGCGGAATATTTGAAGCTTCGTAGCAAAATTACTCCAGGAGTTCTCGGATAAGTAGAGTGTGAAAGCGCCGAAGTCCCGGAGCTGTGAAGTAAATCATAGTCATCGACCCTGGGAAGGGGTACGTGTCAACACATATGAAACCCCAGAGAAATAACACTCTGGGAGATTTATTTCATGGAGTGTGAAGAACTCTCGAAGGTCCGAAGAGCGGAGTAGATTTCAACTGTCCATTATGAAGGACACGTGGCGAGAGATCTGAAGGCCCGGAGGTTTAACACTCTGGGAAGAAGCAAGTGAATGAGAGTGAAGAACTCTCGAAGCCAAAGGGAGCCGAAGATAGATCTGGACCGTAGATCTAGAGGAGTATATGTGTCAATGTATCTCTCATTCAGAGAAGAAGCTATCTTGGAGGAAGGGGTAGTGCAGCATCAAAAGTTGTCGAAGGTCGAAGTGCCAAAGTAAATAATGACCGTAGGATAAGTGACCGACCATTCCGAATATCGTGAACTTTAGAGATATTGCAAGGGAGAATCGGTCGAATTTGAAATAGATCTGGGTCATTGATAGTGGAGGACACGTGTCAGGAGATCATGAACTTTGAAGGTTTGTTACTCCATATATTTTGTGGATTCGTGTTTTGAAAATAACCGAAGCACCAGATCTCGAAGAAATCAGGGTCGTTGATTGGAAAAGGAGTGGGGGTCGTCGATCCCTCACGCGCCAAGTCGTAATTTCACAAGTTCGGAATTCAGAGTTCGGGGGAATTGGCGAGCAGTGAGAGAAAACACCCGAAGCCCGAATCTCTGAAGCACCCTTTGAGTTGGCGTCTGGGAACAACCCGAGTTCTAATGAAGGAAAGGATCTAACAAGGGAGGGTAGCACATGCTATTCAAATTCTTCAAAGATGCCAGGAAAGAGCCTGCGGGTTTGACAAAACCTGCAGTGTTTAGGAAAGGGGACCTATGTAAATTGGTTTGGAGTCTAGCAGATTCATCAAAGATTCAATCCGACTCCCATTTATTGAATATCCTTGACCAAGAGGTCGCGCAACCCCGAAGGGGAGAAGGGGGTTCCGCATCATGTTTTATTTACCAAATAATCGTTCCTTTGACTTATTCAACACTCAATCATTAAACATGTGTAATAGGGTTGGTGTGAGGTGTCACAACCCATAGTTATTGGGAGCATGGGGTTGAAGTAAAATCATCTTTGGGAAGAGTGAGAGTCAAGCAATCAAGGGAGAAGAAGGAAATTCGTATGGAAAAATAGGGGAGTTTTTACATGCATATTTTGGGCAACAAGGGAGGAGCTGAGTTCTGGGAAGAGCACCATCCATTTTGTTCTTAAGGAAAAGCATTGTTGTACTATGTTTATGCTAAAATTGAGGGATGTGTGCCTATAAAAATAGGTTGTAAGTCTACAGTGCGGTTTCATGTTGAGGAAATGGCTCAAGAGCCTTGTGAAGCCTGTTGTGAGCATTCCTGGAGCAACTAAGATTTCATGGAGTCCCCAACTGAGAGATTCTTGGACAACTGAGTGCACTAGAAGACTTGATAAATAAATGGTACAAAGCGATGGATTGAGGGCAGTGAAGGGGGTACATTCATTGGGTTGTGCGGGTTGTGGGGAAGAGAGTCGGTGGATTGGAACTATTGTTGAAGTAGAACCTAGGTTTTTCACTGATGAATGTGGAGATTGGACAACCAAGTGGGTTGGATCTCCTTATGGACTCATAGCCTCGGCTCAAGGGTGGCTTGTTGTTGAGATAAAATGAAAAACAATCCTATGGCTTGGAGGAATGTCCTTCGTACACATCCAACTGGTTTTTTTATAAACATATCAGTTTATGTTGTTTTTATAATGATTATTCCACTATGTAAATGTTAATTTGAATTATGTTATGTTTGTTGGGTATGTATGCATTCATGGTTTTTGTTATGTTGTTAATTGCATGAGTAAATCAACATGTCATTTCGCTGTAATTTTATGGGCCTACTTCTCCTTTGTTTATTTTATATGTATAGGGCGTTTTAATAATCATTTCAGCAAGTGGTAAGTTACACTGAGTACTTGAGGTAGTTCTGAGTACTGTGATTTCATTTATCTTAGAAAAATAGTGCTGAAAAGTAATCTCAGAAACTATGAAGTTTGTCCTCTTCACGGTTTGGTCATAAGGGGAATGAAAGGTCACTACGACCACCACAAATTCAACATAGGGTCTCTCTATGTAGTATAAATGGGTGGACAAGCTTGTATATGAATACAAAGACCTATTCACTTCACTTGTAGGGGTGTATGTACACTATCAGGTCAAACACCCCATTGATTTTATACTTGGTTCTCCCTTGCCCAATGGTCCAATATATAGACGCTCCATTTTGGAGAATGACAAAATAAATCATCAAATTCATGAGCTCATCCATAAGGCCTACATTTAACCAAGCTCCTCACCTTGTGGGAGTTCATTTGTGTTGGTGCAGAAGAAGGATGGAACATGACGACTCTGTATTGATTATAGATATCTGAATAAAATGATTATAGATAATCGATACATGATCCCATGGATTGATTATTTTCTTGACCAGCTGAAGAGTTCTAAGTTCTTCAGAAAGATCGATTTGAAGTCGAGATATCACTAGGTTATGATAGAATCAACTGATGTATGGAATATAACCTTCAAATATAAAGAAGGCATCTTTGAGTGGTTGGTCATGTCTTTTGGTTTGACTAATGATCCAATGAAATTCATGAGGATGATGGATGATATCTTGCATCCATTCAAAAAATATTTCATGGTGGTGTATTTGGATGGCATCCTCATCTTTGGTTGGACTTGGGTAGAGCACTTGCAACACATTCAACAAGTCTCGAGCACCTTGTGGCAACACAAGTTATACACTAACCTAGAGAAATGCTCATTTGGAATGTAGAGAATCTAATACTTAGGATACATTGTGGATGATCATGGGATGCATGTGGACCCAACCAAGATCCAAGGCATTCACGATTGGCCAACCCTGATGACTCTGATAGAGCTTCACAACTTCTTAGGAATTTCCAACTTCTACTGCAGGCTCGTGTTGGGGTTCTCTCATATATCTTGGCCCTTAAGTAAAGTGACCAAGGGGGGAGATACATTCAATTTTTTTTGGTTTGGATCATAGCAAAAATCATTCTAGGATCTGAAACACTGCCTTTGTTCTACATTTATCCTCACAGTGACAGATCTATAACAATCGTTCAAGACCAAGACAAATTCCTTAGACTATTTTATCAGTGTCGTCCTCACTCAATAGAGGAATCCAGTTTCCTATCATAGTGAAACACTATATGATGTTGTTCACAGGGATCCCACCTATGACAAGGAGATGTACTCCATTATGTAGGCATGCAGACAGTGGAAGAATTACATTCTGGGAAATGAAACAATCATCCACATTGATCAGAAGCCTAAATAGTTCACGGAGATGCAAGGGAAGTTAGAGAATGACCACCACCAGAAGTGGTCCACATACCTATAATAATTCCACTTGAATATCAAGTACAAGAAGGGCATCGCCAATCAATTTGTCGACTACCTCAATCAACCTCCAGTTGCAACACTAACCACTCTTCTCAACTCTTGTGAACATGAGACCTCAAGGTGGTCATAGTTATATGATAGTGATCCTAACTTCACAACAACATATCGAGCACTAGGTGCATTGTAACATCCCCAACCCTCCAGGCTGGGCCACATCACTACAACCTTAACTTATGCCTCTAGGATATTCTTTGTAGCAGCCCAATATCACTACTAGACCATTCTACTTCAAAAATCCTAGTATGTGGATACTATGTATAACGCTCCCTATTACAAGTAGACCGAAATACTGTGCACAATATTAAGGTACTATGCCCAAACCCATTTTGAGTCTCTCTCTACAAGTACACTTATTTTAATACAAATATAACAACGGAATAAATGTCACAATCTATTGCACACTTAGCCTTTCAGAACACATAAATATTGGTGTGCATGCAAACCCTCTGCAGACATAATACTAATGTACGTGCAATCAATCTGATGTTGCATGAATACTCTATCACCTTTGTGCATGTGAACTACTTCACTATGCACTCGGTGATTCATACTATGCCTTGGTATCTTTCAATCATGTCGCAGAGTTTAATTCAACAACAATACTTAATAATTGTCATACTTCTCATGTGCAATAATATTATACAGATTATTCATATATTTAGATAACAAGAAACACTTATAACTATCAGGCCCACATATGTCGCAACATACATGAAAAAACACACACACACACACACACACACACATATGCAGTAACATTTCATAGAATTAACCACAACATTCAAATGAAATTTCATACAGGAAGATAAACTCAGTTAACAATATGAACATTAGAGCACATAGTAGTTAAACAAGCATGTGAATGTCACTTATATTTTATGAAGAGTCACCAAATGGGTGTAGCACTCAAACATTCCTCCCAGTATAGACTTTGTCACTCATAATATTTCAACAACAGGTCACCCTCGGGTGGGGGCTTAAACTCTACAGGAAAAAGGGATCCTATTGTCAGGCTATGGTCTGATATTCAGAAAAAGACTTGGTCCAAGGTAAGTAACTACTGCAACTAGTCTACATTCCCTCATTCATGTTACGAGGAAAATCTCTCTGTGACTAGGGTGAACCACAACAGACAGAAATGACTGCAAAAATCAAATCTCTTCTCAAGTATGCTATGAAAAAAAATATGCTAGAAAGACAAGATAAAATCCTACCTCGTCCAGAAGTTTGATGAAGTCCATCATTGAGCACTTGACCCAAAGAAATACACCTTTAACCAGTCCTCAAAAACTAAGCAAAGCAAGCATATGGTGATATTATATAATGTTATCACATTCAATAGCATAATCCATTAATAAACATGACAAATACGCCCATGGAATAATAATTCAATATATTTGCAAGATATCAATTGGACGGGAAAAGAGTATTTCTATTAATAAATGATTAGCAGAAGTGAAAATGTTATAGACTTCCATGTCGGCATGGTTCGGAACCGAGAAACTAAGTTCCTTCTAGTTGGGCCTCCACCAAAGGCAATCTCATAAGAGAGAAACAATGAGGTTCTCAATCAATAAGGGAAGAGCTTGGGGTTTAACACTATGTTCAGACTTAAAGGACAAAGGGATGCATACTCAATATGAAGTAAATAATTCCTCCAGAGTAACTTTTCTCTCAAAGTTGAATTCTTTCTCCTCCTTCCATAGCTCGGAATTGGCCCATTTATAGCCTTCAAAATGGAACTGAACGACCGAGTCAAAATGTTTCCAGTATATGGAAGGCCAAGGATCATAGATCTCCTGTCGTGACATGGAAACCCGACATTAATTTTCATTTTCTGGCACAAATCCCGATGTGCACAGGCTATAGTGGAGCAGCCTGCATATACGCATGTTGTGTAGTAGGCAAGATGCGTACATGTGGAAAAATATTTATTTTTGTCTATGGATTTTATAAATAGGGAAGATAAGTTTGCATGGGAAAATGGAAAAAGGCCTTCAAGGAAAAATTGCATAGGGTGATGCAAATCTTTCTATAACAATTCCCCACATGCCTATCCCACCCCAGGAAGTGTACCCCTTCTCTGCTTAATAGTCCTTCGGCTTCCCCACTTCCCTTCTAGGGCTCCAACAATAGGTCAAACAGGAAGTCTCAGAGCCCTGTATCTAATGTCCAACGCACCAGGGAACATTCTCAGCAAATATCTCACTTGGAGAGAATGCTCGCATGCCTGACAACTTGCCTCTTCGGAAGTATAAAGTCTTCCCAAGATAAAGGTTAAGCAATGAGAGTAAGTTACAACAAAATACCCATTCCTTTGTAGAGGAAATCCATATGAATGATTTGGGAATGAGTGATTATGCCCCCAAATTACACTAAGGCCAGTAATGTATATTGCATGGTCATAACAAAAAACACATCACCTTCAGGACTAGATTTTAGATACTTGGTGACTCATTCCCTACCATAGGAAACTATGGATAAATACATATCCATAAATTAAACTTTCATAAATGTTAATAAAATATTCACTTGAGTAAAGATTCCCAGTTTTCCTTTTCCATGGAGTTTAACCCCCCTGTCTCTTTTCGTCTGAGTTGAGTATACACGTAGTGATATGATTATATTAAAAATATTGAGGTGATTACATTACAATACATGTGCATTTCCCTTTTTCATACAATATCACCACCCTCAAAACAAAAGCATATATACAAAGGCTCTCTGGCTTCAAAACAAAAGCATATATACAAAGGCTCTTTGGCCTCAAAACTACGCATTTAATCTGGTGTGCGCAAAACTTTGGGCTGTATGCACTCTTCCTTTGGTGTGTCATCCTCACACACTTACATAGATGCACACTACACTATGAAATGTGTGAATTATTTCTTTGATGCACAATCCTCGCATAATCACCAAACTATGGGATATGTGCAAAAAACTGAATCCAAGAGTTGATACCAACAACTCACCAACTTATATAAATATATACATTTATATTTACATTTACATTTGGGGTTCGTCCTAGGGGTATTACATGCATGCAACCTAGTTGCAAACTTTCATTTCTAGGATGGACTGCTATGTCAGCTGAGCCATCTTTGTGTTCCTTCAAGCAAGTGTGCAAAACTGATTTTGGAATCTCATTATAATTGTGTGGTAGGACACTTTGGCATGGAAAAAATAGTGGCAATACTACAAAAGTATTTTTTTTAGCTGAATCTTAGAAAATATGTCAACAAGTATATTAGATCATGCACTACTTGTGCCATCGCCAAACCCGCCATTAAGAAACATGGGCTATACACCCTTCTGCCTACTCCTGATATTCCTTGGGAGTCCATATCCATGGATAACATGTCCAATCTACCTTAAGCCAAACATGATAATGATTGTGTCTTCATCCTCGTTGATCGATTCTCCAATATGGCAGTTTTGACACCCTACAAGAAGAGTATCACAACTAAGACCACTACTAAGATCTTCTTCGAGTGTGTTTGCGTTCATTTCGGGATACCATGGAATATTATTTCAGATCATTATAAAATGTTCTTGAGTACATTATGGTCTGATATGTGGTCATTGATTGACACCAACCTCACCAAATCAACTTCCTTCCACCTTCAAATCAATGGACAAATGAAGGTAGTCAACAAGATGATTGTGCATATCCTTAGAATGTACAACTCCAAACATCCAAACACATGGGATGAAAGTATTCCTCATGTTCAACATAGCTACAATCAATCCCTTCATATCTCTACTAGCCATAACCCTTTTCAAGTGTGCTTGGGGTTCTAATCATTGAACCTAATTGAAGTAGCTATGGCCATTGCATCCACACATGAAGAATCTACCATACTAAAACTAAGGTTGATAAGGAAGCTAGATTTGTTGAAAGGATTTAGCACATCCTCCAACAAGTCCATGACATCTTGCAGAAAGTCAATGCCAAGTAAAAGCAGTGACATGACCAACATCAGGTTCCACACAGGTTTCAGGTTGGTGATAAGGTCTGGTTACATTTGCAAAAACATCACCTTGCAAAACCCCATTGTAAGATTCTATCACTTTGATATGGGCATTACACCATAACCAAGGATGTAGGTGAGAATGATTTTGAGCTAAGTATTCCCCCATTTATTGGCCTACATGTAGTATTTAACGTGGAGCTCCTTTGCCCATATTTTCCACCTCTACTAGACACCTCTGAGGTAGTTGAGCACTTGGCCCCTAAATAAATAAACCTTGATTTCTTTGAGAAGGATATAGTTGATCGAATCATGGATACATAGATGAAAGGCACCCACCAACATAATATACAACTCTACCGGGTTGTCAAAGTAGGGAAACTTCTTCACCAAGGCAAGTGGCTCACCAGGAGCCAAATTCAACAAACTTTTCCCCATCTGATGAGAAAAAATGATGCAATGGAGACCATTTCTTCCTAAGTTATGAGGATTGATCCAAGTGGATATCATTGAACACCCACCTCTTCCATCGACTCAATGGTTCTCTATCTTCTCGACAATTTTCTATGGTTTTTCGCATCCCAAACTTTCGAGGTTGTTTTGAGGCCCTAAATGGTGTTTTTTGGACTTTTGGGGGGCTAGGAATTGCCATGGTTTTCCCTATCCCCAACCAAAAATTGTAATTATCTGGATATTTCTTTCCAATGATCTATTGTGCACCCCAAATAGAGATCGTATGAAAAATTTGTGCCCCCGAGAAGTTGACGTATCAACTAACCACCTCGAGCCCTACAATATTTTTGATGTTTCATCTTCTAGGGTTAGGGTTTTGATGTTTTGAGTTTTTTCCTCGTTTTTTTTAGGATTCATGATAAAATACACTTTTCGGCCTCTTTGTAATCATCTTTTTGTGAATGAGAGTATCTGTCATCTCTTTCCTTCCAGAGATAAGCTACCATATTTCTAGCTAGTTTATGTTCTATATTATTCTTCTATTTTATTCATTAATAGTGTTGTGTTTCATTGTATTTCTATGTTCTCTATTATATTTTTGTTTGTATCCCATTTCATTCTCAATACAATCCATATCATTTTTGGTTTTAGCTTGCTTCATTTTTTGGTTCTTTGTCAATTTCATTTATTTTGTCTCTTATTGAGTTGTCATTATTCATTGTTGCTTTGCTACTATGTCTTGTTGAGCGGACCCTTGTTGAAATTATATTTATTTTTTTGGGGACCCCTGTTGATATTATGTTCTCATATTGTCTTAATCAGCCTATTCAATACTTGGTTTATTCATGTTGACCTACTCTTGTTGATTTCCTACACCACTTACATCTTCAACATCAAATTCCTCATTCTCGCACTTTCTTTTTTTATCAAGGTCGGATTAGTTGAAATTGGGTCCTTGGTTAAGTCAATCAAGTCCTTAGTTGGTGGTGTTTTTATTGATTCTTTTATTCACTGATTACTTGTAGGCAATGCTCCTAGTTTTGTCAACTTTTATATGGTAATTTTTGGGGTTTCAATGTTCTTCTTCTTTCTTTCCTTCAATTCTTCTTCTACTTGTTGATCCTTTTTCTATTGATTCTTTCTTATTTCTATATGAAACTAATTTTAAAAATTTATTATATTCTTAATTTACTCAATAGTATTCTCCTTAGAACATTCGATTACTTCATTACAGTCTTTACAAACACTTGATTTTATAAGTTATTTTCTATTCCTCATATGCTCCTTGGTCATTTTTCATGTTCCTTCATCCCATGTTGTTGAAACCCTCTTGGAAACCTGTATCAATTTATTTTTAATCTTATTTCTTCAAATTATGGCTCATTCAAAACTCTTCTTAAGGATATCAAGGTCATCCTTTGTCATCTCACTTTCATTTTGGGCAGTTGATTGATCAATCCTTTTCCCTATTGGCTTCTTTCAAATTAATTTTGATGTGGTTGTTTTATTTACTAGGGACTTGAACGAAGTTGCTTCTACTAACACAAATGGGATGTTAAAAAACTAAACTTCATTTTCTTCTTCTACTTCTCCATCCTTTAATGGCATACTAATTTGTTGAGTTGTTGATTGTGCTACTTCTGGCACAACAAATACTATGTTCGATTGTCTTGATATCTCATTGATGGTAAGGTAATAGTTGAGATCATTTGGTTCTCCTATATCTCAATACATATACCAAAATTTAATGAATTCAAGCCCTAAATTAATTTTCGTGACTAGGGGAAATGCTCTCCTAACATGTTGAGGGACTCTCCAGTGGTTCTAAGAAAATTTAATACTTTTCAACCATTCTCCAAATATATACTTTTGGTTGTTGTTCCCTTCCAAATAGATGAAAAAAACTAAAAGTTCCACACAAATGATGTATTGGTTAAGGTGAATATAAGATTTATGATTGGGAACACTTTCACCATAGAAATAAATATAAGTAAATATGGGTATCTGATATCCTTGCTTAATTCTTGATACTCTTCACAGTTAGTCTTCAAAATATTATCCACATGCTCTGTCCAATTGTATTATTCCTTCTTAAAAAATTCCATTATTATATTATAACATACTTAAAACAACATTTAATTCTCAACTAGAGCAATGCAAGCAAAGACCCACAATAATTCATGCCCACTTAACCTACTCTTCCTTAACCTGATCCATGACTAAACCATTTTATTTTTTAGTATTGGTTACTCTTGTGAATTTCTCAATCCAATTGATGGATTTAACCTTTTTGGTAATGCTCAGACCCAAAGTCGGGATTCCTATAATTCTTATAACTATATTTTCATTTATCTAGACTATCTCATCAAGCCATATATTCTGATTATGGTATTGGCTAATAATGAACTTGGTAGCTTCTTCTTTTATTTCTTAAAACCCTACAATATTAGAAGCACCTGAGTATGATCATATTTTTTCTTTATCCAACATGATGGTCTCATCTCTCCATTTTCCTCCTACCACTACCCATCTCTTATAATTCTACCAGTGACTATTCCTGGCATTCTCATTCATCATGTCATCTCTAGTGTGTTGTATACTAGCTTCCAGCTCTATCAATGGTTTCTTTTCGAATATCATTTTATTTGTTGGCTCTAGTATTCTTGATTTGATATTTGTTATTTATGGTGTAATTGTGCCCCTCATATTTGGTGTCATTTATTCATGTTTCTTAGCTAGTTTGACTTATTTTTCTTGACTAACTCTTTCTCCTGATATTTCAACACTTGTCCTTGAAAAAATATTTTGTTTGATGGTTTCTTTCACCCTAAACTCACTATTTATAATTTATCTCTCATTTATGTTGTGCTAGTAACTTATGTGAATGTCAATTTAGTAGTGCAATTCATTAACAACATGCCTTAACTCTGGTTCATGCAGTTGGCTTATTTTTCTTGTGTGATTGGTCAATCTACCTTTGAACTTTTTGTCAATTTTCAACTTATATTCATCAAGTTGTTTCTTTGTTTCAATTCTTCTCTAAATTCATGTTCATGTTTTTGTTCTGCCTTGTCCTTTGATTAGGATCCAAACATATCCTTTCTATTTTCAATTTCCTTATTTTTCCCATTTTTCTTCTTCTGTATTGAAACATTTCAAAATGTCCTACATAGTTTAGATCCCGAAAGCGCAAGTAGCAATTCCTTTCCTTTACTAAAATTATATTTTTATTTATTTTGTTAACCCCATGCTTGTCGAATTTCTTCTACGCTACAAAATCTATATGTTTCAATCCCAACTGACTATCAGAATCCTTGTGATGTCCTTCTCATTCTAGTCAAATTGGTTAAGGTTCAAATATTAAACAACCATATTGAGGAAAGTTATGTTTGAAAACATAGTTATTCCAATATAGGACAAACACCTTCATTAACCACTCACACAACCAAATAAAAAAGATCAACATGCCGATGTTATTACATGGTAAAACTCCTATGGGGAAACATACACAACCCAGCTAATGTGGCCACCTGGAGAAATTTATTATTGCAAAAGAAAATGTCGCAGAGAGATTTACAAGAGAGTTTTTCACAATCGATCATCAACAAATGACCCTCCATTCTCTTTAAATAGAGTTCATGGACCAATCGGGTGTTAAGCCACATATCATTGTAGTTGTTAAGATCGAGGATAATATGAGTCATCATATCACTCTATGTCGGGAACATATCGTGATCGTTGGATCACTCTATGTCGGGAACATATCGTGACCATCATATTACCTAACTGCAAATGCATACTAATGCATACTAAAGCAAAACACTAAGAAACACACTTTTACTTAATGACACATTAGACCAAGTTGATCTTAACTAACTCCTAAGTGTCTAAATATCCTAACATCCCCCCTTAAGAACAACTTGGGATAGGATTCAAGGATTTAAAAAGATGAAAAAATAGGAGAAGGAAGGAGGCATTAGAGTATACCCCTGCTTAATGACAACTTCTTGAACTCCTAACATAGATCGAAGTTTGGAAAACTTCGCTTATGTAAGAGACTTTGTGAAAATGTATGAAACTTGATCTTTTGTAGGGAAAAAGAGAACTTCAATAACTTGATCAGGAATGAGCTTTCTGATGAAGTGCATGTATAGCTCAATGTGTTTGTTGTGTTGATGTTGAACTGGATCTTTGGTGAGTTTGATAGCATTATGATTGTCACACCAAGGGGTGGTCAGATGATGCTACTGGAATGCAAACTATGAAAGGATATTTTGAAGCCACAAGGATTATTAACTTGCATTAACCGTTACTTAGTACTCTACTTCTACTGAAGAAAGAGAAATAGTATGTTGTTTCTTCCAGGCCCAAGTGATAGGTCATGAACCAAGGATAAAAACATAACATTAAGTATAATTTCGATCACTATGGTCACATGCCTAATCTAAACCAATGAAACCAACCAATAAAGGAGTCCCCCCCTGAACTGTAATGTATCCCAAAATGAACTATACCCAAGACATACCGAGGTATCCTTTTAATCGATTTCCAATGGCTTTCATGGGGTTTTTTCATATATCAGGGAACACTATCAACATCAAAAGAAATATCAGGACATGTATGAGTCAAATATAAGAGGCTACCAACTAACTGATGGTACAAAGTGGCATCAACTTCGAGATAAGTACAAGTGGAATCAAGTTTGACTCCAAAATGGAAGGGAGAAGAATTTTATTTATAATATTCCATGTGAAATAAGTGAAGAAGGTCACAAGCATACTTATACTAGGAAATAAATATTCCTTCCTTGGTTTGCAATACTTGGAGGCTAAGGAAATAGTGCAAAAATCTTAAGTCTGTCATTTCAATTTTTTTCTCAAGGATGGTTTTCACATGGTTTAAAAGTTTAGGGTCACCACTAATGAGGATAAGGTCATCAACATAAATAACAAGTATTATGACATGTCTTACTACTTTCTTAGTATAGATATTAGGGTTAGAATGGAATCTATAAAATCCGGTGTCAAGAAGACAATTGTCCATATTGGCATACCAAGCTCGAGGAGCTTGCTTAAGACCATAAAGAGATTTCTTAAGGAGACAAATGAGGATAGATTCATTTTGGACATAGCCAAGAGGTTTTTCCATGTATATTTATTCTTGCAAATCCCTATGCAAGAAGGTGGATTTGACATCCATCTGATGGACCTCCTATTTATGTGAGGGTGCAAGGCATAGAATAAGGTAGATGGAATTCATTTTGGAAATGGGGGGAAATTTTTCATTATAGTCAATTCCTTCAACTTGAGAGAACCCTTTGGAAAATAATTCGGCCTTGTGTCTTTCAACACTTCCATATTATTCATACTTTGTTATGGACACCCATTTACATCTGACAAGTTTTCTTCCTTTTGGAAGAGGTAAAAGATCACAAGTATCGTTCACCATTAAAGAGAGATACTCTTCATTCATTTTTGTGTCCCAATATGGATGACCTGAATCTTCTACAAATGTTTTTGGATCACGAGTCTCTGAAACTTGATCCAAAAGAGAAGAGGCTTTTTAGAACTGTGAATGTGTCTAACGCTTATATGAAGGATCACCAACAAGATCACCAGTTGCTTCTCAATTTGAATGGACTCATTTGGGAAGCTATGGTGTTGGTGTAGGTTCATGTTCAATGGACTCAATTTGGAGGAAGGTGAGCATGAGGAGGTGGATTTTCATCCTCAATGTCGTCATATAAAGAAGAAGAAACCAAAATAGGAACAAAACATGGCACAAATTCCAAAGATGTCTCGTATACCAAAAAAGGCACAAATTTAAAATTAGGCTCGCAGGCCAAGAGATTTTTATCAAATTTAACATCTCTTCTAATAACAATTTCTTTAGAATGATTTTGAAAAAGTTTGTAACCTTTGACATCTTCAAAATATCCAAAAAAAATACACTTCTCATTGTTAGGTTGGAAGGATTTCCTTTTCTCCTTAGGAATGTGATTCCATGCTACATTGCCAAATAAACAGAAGTAGATTACATTTAGATTAATTTTATTCCATTCTTCTTCTGGTGTTATATTTTTTAGAGCCTTTGTAGGAGTGCGGTTTATTATGTAATTTTCACAGTTACTGGTTTCCACCCAATAATTAAGACTTAATCCCTTCGATTGGATCATACAATTAGTCATTTATTTTAATGTGAAATTATTTCTCTCAGCAACACCATTTTGTTGTGGTGTATATGGAATAGTGTGTTTCATTTGGATGCCCTATGCAATACAGTAACTTGTAAAAACAAATTCACATATTCACCTCCATTATCTATTCTTAACCTTTGAAGTTTATGTCCATATTGTTTTTCTACAAGGTCTTTGTAGGATAAAAACTTTTCAAACAATTCGCTCTTAAGTTTCAATAAGTAAACCCAAGTGCGTCTAGAGAAGTCATCAATGAAAGTTAAGAAATACTTGCACCTAGAAAAAGAAGGAGAATAAAGAATACCACACAAGTCATTGTGAACAAGTTTCAAAGGGGATGAGGAGTTCCAAGAGGCACGTTTGTAAAAAATTCCTTGATGATGCTTTCCAAGAACAAAACTGACACAAACACCATATATGCAATAAACAAGAGGAAGGTCAGTCACCATATGTTGATTACATAGTTGTTGAAATGAGTGATAGTTTAGATGACCACACCACACATGCCAACGTTTTCTCAAGTCATCTCTATGAGAAACAAAAACTAATCGAAAATATGATGACCCAAAGTTGTCAAACTTGTACAACCTGGTAATATCATCAACATTTCTAGTTGCAAGAATATGCTTAGGATATTTTAGATCCTTGATTACAACTTGGTGAGATGAAAACTCTACAGTTTTACCTTCACCTGAATGAGTGATTTGATACATTGATATAAGGTTGTAGGAAATACGTGAAACACATAATACATCATTGAAATGACCATTATCTACCTAAACTATTCCATACCCTACAACACTAAGAGATGTATCATCACCAAGAAATTTTTCTTAGTGTTACATTCATTTAGAGCATAAAATATGGATTTATCCTTAACCATATGATAAGATGCCCCAGAATCAATAAGCCACTCATTAGAAGAATAAGTAGAAGTTGCATTGCAGGAGAAACCAGAAGCAGAAAGTGCATGTCCATGAGAAGAAGAAGAATATGAATCAATATTGATGTTGTGATTCTTCATCGCTGCTTCTATGGATTCCATATTCTTAAGAAATTTGGAATCCACATGAACATCCTTCCCACAAAATTTGCAATGTTTTTCAGTCTTATTAATTTTAGATTTTTCTCCTTTGTCACCATTGGGAGCAGAAGTTGGTTGAGAGGGTTTGGGACCCTTGTTTTTCTTGTTGTTGTGGTGAGGATGTTGCTTATTGGGATTCTTGGATTTATGTTTTTGGTTGAGACACTAAGGATTTTTTGGAGGTAACTGCAATGCTAATCACTCCAAGGTGCACAAGTTTATCTTTCTCTCTAATCAAAGCATCACAAAAATAATCAAGTGAGGGATTTTGGTAAGCACTCCTGAGAGCTTCTTTGGTGGCATAAAAGGTAGATACAAACATGGAATATGCACTACCAAGCTTAGAAATAATAATATAGATGCATTGGTCTTCCTTCATATCTATTTTACAGTCTATACATAAAATCCTCAATGTTTTGAACTTAGATAAATAATATTCAATGCAAGGAAAATCATTGGGACTTCAGGTCATTAACTGATTTTCTATCTAGTGGACTCAAATAATATTGTGTTTACCAAACACAACTTCAAGATTTTTCCAATATTTATCTAGGACATCAATTCCCTAAAGGTGAAACCTTAAATTAGGAGAGATGGACATTCCAATTAGTCCATGTGATTTGTCATTCTTAGTATCCCATTTGACTTTATTTTCATCATCATTGGGTTCTTGTTCTTTTCCCAAGGTAATCTGATACAATCCTTTACTTCTTAATACATCCTCCATATGGGATTTCCATGAGAAGTAGTTGGTACTAGTAAGAAAAATATCATTGGGATAAGCCATACTAAATATGTAGAGAATATGAATTTAGGGGATGAAATTGATGGTCTGAATGGAAAGTTCTCGAACAAATAGGTTGTTTAAAAAAAAGCACTGAAAACGGACTTTGGATGTGAAAGTTATATGCCCTTTTGAAAAAAGTCATAAACGGTAAGCAAAGAGAGATGTGGCAAGTAGAAGTTGGTCCATGAGGTGATGCTCCTCCTAATTGTGCCTATAAGCTCACTTTTAAATAAGTTACTTATGAAGTGACCCACTTTTAAAGAATAAGCGAGAATCACTACTTTGTAAATGAAAGTTGCATGCAAAAACAAAACTTAAAATAAGATATTAAAGTAACAAAAAATAGACTTGAACTCAAGACCTCTTACTAAGTAAAGTAATTTTCAACCAAGTGGATAGTGCAAAATACATTATAGTATTAAAAAGGAGGATTGGGGGTGTTGTTGTTGTTGTTGTGGAAGATGGCCTTGGAGTGTGTGCTCAATAAAAAAATATTTTCATGCATTTACACACACAAAAAAAATTCACTTCTCAATAACAACAAGGGTTAGGTCTCAATTAGCTTACCCAAAAAATGCAAAATTTTCCCTCTATTACTGATTTATTGAAATCGCATAGAGCACACAACAAAGAGCATACATATAAACGAAAACCCTTTCCGCTCTGTTTCTGATTTACCAAGATAGAAAAGAGAATAGTGAAAAGAGCATATGCCGATCGAAAAGAGTAGAAACCCAAAAATAAAAAACAAAAAATTGAAATAAAACCAAATATTATCTCTGTAAAAATTTAAAATGGTGTATTCCGGATTTACACCTCTGGATTTGATTGAAATGGCCATATCTTGGGAAAACAAAAACCTTTTAGAGTGAAACAAAAAGTGTTCCTAACTAAAATGAGTGCTCTAAACACAATGGAGTAGTTCTCTTAGCCCAAAAATGTATATAAATGACAGAAACCATAGATTTGGAAACATGGCTTCAAGCTCTTGATCTACGATAGGAGTGGGTATTCAAATGCACTCTAATACCATGTTCAAAAACACAAGTATTCCAATAGAGGATGAACACCTTCAGTAGCCACTCACACGACCAAATCAAAGATCCACACACAAATGTTTTTACATGGTAAAACTCTTGTGGGGAAACATCCATGAACCCAACCAACATGGCCACTTGGAGAAATTTATTAATGCAAAATAAAATGTTATAAAGATATTTACAAGAGAGTTTCTCACAATCAATCATCAACAAATGACCCTCCATTCTCTTTAAATAAAGATCATTGGCCAATTGGGTGCTAATCCATGGATCAATGTAGTTGTTAAGATTGAGAAGAATATGAGTCGTCAGATCACTCTATGTCAGGAATATATCGTGACCATCAAATTACCTAACTACAAATGCATACTAAAGAAACACACTAAGAAACACACGTTTACCTAACGACACATTAGAACAAGTTGATCTTAACTAAATCCTAAGTGTCTAAATACCCTAACAAGTTATCCAATTTACTTTCCCTAACTCTTTTATTTGGATTTTTCTTTTCAAATATTTTCCCACCAAAACTTTGGTTTTCAAACGAGTCCCTACCTAATTGTGCCAAAAGGGTTTTCACTATTGAGTCGCTTCTCTTGATTTTTTTTTCTTCTTTGAGGATTAAGGATGCTACCTCTTGAGTTTTGCACCATTGATTAATTTATTTTATAGTTTCTCTTGGAGTGTTTTAATATGTACAAATCCATTAGTACTTATGTCCTCAATCACATAAGGTCCAAGCCAAGTTGTTTCAATTTTTCTTCCCTTTCCCTTAATTACACTATCATATATGAGAACTAATTCTTGATTTACAAATTCTTTCTTTATCAAATGTCTATCATGCCAAGATTTTTGTTGTTTTTTTTTAATTCCATAATCTTCTAACTTGTTTAGCTAGTACAAATGGTCCTCCCTTGCTTGAACTAAATCAAATTTTAGAACTTTGGCCACTCTATCTACATCTTCTCTAAAGTGTAGTGATACTACTACTTCATGACCATATACCAATTTAAAGGGTGTTCATCTAGTCAAATTCTTATAAGTAGTTCTATATTCCCAAAGATAAGTAGTTCTAGTCCTTTAGATAAAATTTTATTAAATGATATGACTACTCCAATAGCTTGAGTATTATAAGGGGAAATTTTCTTTTGGTTTTCCAAAAAAAA
>ML794992.1:397690-414709 GCA_009831015.1 Picea engelmannii | reverse complement strand
TTGGGGTTTAACACTATGTTCAGACTTAAAGGACAAAGGGATGCATACTCAATATGAAGTAAATAATTCCTCCAGAGTAACTTTTCTCTCAAAGTTGAATTCTTTCTCCTCCTTCCATAGCTCGGAATTGGCCCATTTATAGCCTTCAAAATGGAACTGAACGACCGAGTCAAAATGTTTCCAGTATATGGAAGGCCAAGGATCATAGATCTCCTGTCGTGACATGGAAACCCGACATTAATTTTCATTTTCTGGCACAAATCCCGATGTGCACAGGCTATAGTGGAGCAGCCTGCATATACGCATGTTGTGTAGTAGGCAAGATGCGTACATGTGGAAAAATATTTATTTTTGTCTATGGATTTTATAAATAGGGAAGATAAGTTTGCATGGGAAAATGGAAAAAGGCCTTCAAGGAAAAATTGCATAGGGTGATGCAAATCTTTCTATAACAATTCCCCACATGCCTATCCCACCCCAGGAAGTGTACCCCTTCTCTGCTTAATAGTCCTTCGGCTTCCCCACTTCCCTTCTAGGGCTCCAACAATAGGTCAAACAGGAAGTCTCAGAGCCCTGTATCTAATGTCCAACGCACCAGGGAACATTCTCAGCAAATATCTCACTTGGAGAGAATGCTCGCATGCCTGACAACTTGCCTCTTCGGAAGTATAAAGTCTTCCCAAGATAAAGGTTAAGCAATGAGAGTAAGTTACAACAAAATACCCATTCCTTTGTAGAGGAAATCCATATGAATGATTTGGGAATGAGTGATTATGCCCCCAAATTACACTAAGGCCAGTAATGTATATTGCATGGTCATAACAAAAAACACATCACCTTCAGGACTAGATTTTAGATACTTGGTGACTCATTCCCTACCATAGGAAACTATGGATAAATACATATCCATAAATTAAACTTTCATAAATGTTAATAAAATATTCACTTGAGTAAAGATTCCCAGTTTTCCTTTTCCATGGAGTTTAACCCCCCTGTCTCTTTTCGTCTGAGTTGAGTATACACGTAGTGATATGATTATATTAAAAATATTGAGGTGATTACATTACAATACATGTGCATTTCCCTTTTTCATACAATATCACCACCCTCAAAACAAAAGCATATATACAAAGGCTCTCTGGCTTCAAAACAAAAGCATATATACAAAGGCTCTTTGGCCTCAAAACTACGCATTTAATCTGGTGTGCGCAAAACTTTGGGCTGTATGCACTCTTCCTTTGGTGTGTCATCCTCACACACTTACATAGATGCACACTACACTATGAAATGTGTGAATTATTTCTTTGATGCACAATCCTCGCATAATCACCAAACTATGGGATATGTGCAAAAAACTGAATCCAAGAGTTGATACCAACAACTCACCAACTTATATAAATATATACATTTATATTTACATTTACATTTGGGGTTCGTCCTAGGGGTATTACATGCATGCAACCTAGTTGCAAACTTTCATTTCTAGGATGGACTGCTATGTCAGCTGAGCCATCTTTGTGTTCCTTCAAGCAAGTGTGCAAAACTGATTTTGGAATCTCATTATAATTGTGTGGTAGGACACTTTGGCATGGAAAAAATAGTGGCAATACTACAAAAGTATTTTTTTTAGCTGAATCTTAGAAAATATGTCAACAAGTATATTAGATCATGCACTACTTGTGCCATCGCCAAACCCGCCATTAAGAAACATGGGCTATACACCCTTCTGCCTACTCCTGATATTCCTTGGGAGTCCATATCCATGGATAACATGTCCAATCTACCTTAAGCCAAACATGATAATGATTGTGTCTTCATCCTCGTTGATCGATTCTCCAATATGGCAGTTTTGACACCCTACAAGAAGAGTATCACAACTAAGACCACTACTAAGATCTTCTTCGAGTGTGTTTGCGTTCATTTCGGGATACCATGGAATATTATTTCAGATCATTATAAAATGTTCTTGAGTACATTATGGTCTGATATGTGGTCATTGATTGACACCAACCTCACCAAATCAACTTCCTTCCACCTTCAAATCAATGGACAAATGAAGGTAGTCAACAAGATGATTGTGCATATCCTTAGAATGTACAACTCCAAACATCCAAACACATGGGATGAAAGTATTCCTCATGTTCAACATAGCTACAATCAATCCCTTCATATCTCTACTAGCCATAACCCTTTTCAAGTGTGCTTGGGGTTCTAATCATTGAACCTAATTGAAGTAGCTATGGCCATTGCATCCACACATGAAGAATCTACCATACTAAAACTAAGGTTGATAAGGAAGCTAGATTTGTTGAAAGGATTTAGCACATCCTCCAACAAGTCCATGACATCTTGCAGAAAGTCAATGCCAAGTAAAAGCAGTGACATGACCAACATCAGGTTCCACACAGGTTTCAGGTTGGTGATAAGGTCTGGTTACATTTGCAAAAACATCACCTTGCAAAACCCCATTGTAAGATTCTATCACTTTGATATGGGCATTACACCATAACCAAGGATGTAGGTGAGAATGATTTTGAGCTAAGTATTCCCCCATTTATTGGCCTACATGTAGTATTTAACGTGGAGCTCCTTTGCCCATATTTTCCACCTCTACTAGACACCTCTGAGGTAGTTGAGCACTTGGCCCCTAAATAAATAAACCTTGATTTCTTTGAGAAGGATATAGTTGATCGAATCATGGATACATAGATGAAAGGCACCCACCAACATAATATACAACTCTACCGGGTTGTCAAAGTAGGGAAACTTCTTCACCAAGGCAAGTGGCTCACCAGGAGCCAAATTCAACAAACTTTTCCCCATCTGATGAGAAAAAATGATGCAATGGAGACCATTTCTTCCTAAGTTATGAGGATTGATCCAAGTGGATATCATTGAACACCCACCTCTTCCATCGACTCAATGGTTCTCTATCTTCTCGACAATTTTCTATGGTTTTTCGCATCCCAAACTTTCGAGGTTGTTTTGAGGCCCTAAATGGTGTTTTTTGGACTTTTGGGGGGCTAGGAATTGCCATGGTTTTCCCTATCCCCAACCAAAAATTGTAATTATCTGGATATTTCTTTCCAATGATCTATTGTGCACCCCAAATAGAGATCGTATGAAAAATTTGTGCCCCCGAGAAGTTGACGTATCAACTAACCACCTCGAGCCCTACAATATTTTTGATGTTTCATCTTCTAGGGTTAGGGTTTTGATGTTTTGAGTTTTTTCCTCGTTTTTTTTAGGATTCATGATAAAATACACTTTTCGGCCTCTTTGTAATCATCTTTTTGTGAATGAGAGTATCTGTCATCTCTTTCCTTCCAGAGATAAGCTACCATATTTCTAGCTAGTTTATGTTCTATATTATTCTTCTATTTTATTCATTAATAGTGTTGTGTTTCATTGTATTTCTATGTTCTCTATTATATTTTTGTTTGTATCCCATTTCATTCTCAATACAATCCATATCATTTTTGGTTTTAGCTTGCTTCATTTTTTGGTTCTTTGTCAATTTCATTTATTTTGTCTCTTATTGAGTTGTCATTATTCATTGTTGCTTTGCTACTATGTCTTGTTGAGCGGACCCTTGTTGAAATTATATTTATTTTTTTGGGGACCCCTGTTGATATTATGTTCTCATATTGTCTTAATCAGCCTATTCAATACTTGGTTTATTCATGTTGACCTACTCTTGTTGATTTCCTACACCACTTACATCTTCAACATCAAATTCCTCATTCTCGCACTTTCTTTTTTTATCAAGGTCGGATTAGTTGAAATTGGGTCCTTGGTTAAGTCAATCAAGTCCTTAGTTGGTGGTGTTTTTATTGATTCTTTTATTCACTGATTACTTGTAGGCAATGCTCCTAGTTTTGTCAACTTTTATATGGTAATTTTTGGGGTTTCAATGTTCTTCTTCTTTCTTTCCTTCAATTCTTCTTCTACTTGTTGATCCTTTTTCTATTGATTCTTTCTTATTTCTATATGAAACTAATTTTAAAAATTTATTATATTCTTAATTTACTCAATAGTATTCTCCTTAGAACATTCGATTACTTCATTACAGTCTTTACAAACACTTGATTTTATAAGTTATTTTCTATTCCTCATATGCTCCTTGGTCATTTTTCATGTTCCTTCATCCCATGTTGTTGAAACCCTCTTGGAAACCTGTATCAATTTATTTTTAATCTTATTTCTTCAAATTATGGCTCATTCAAAACTCTTCTTAAGGATATCAAGGTCATCCTTTGTCATCTCACTTTCATTTTGGGCAGTTGATTGATCAATCCTTTTCCCTATTGGCTTCTTTCAAATTAATTTTGATGTGGTTGTTTTATTTACTAGGGACTTGAACGAAGTTGCTTCTACTAACACAAATGGGATGTTAAAAAACTAAACTTCATTTTCTTCTTCTACTTCTCCATCCTTTAATGGCATACTAATTTGTTGAGTTGTTGATTGTGCTACTTCTGGCACAACAAATACTATGTTCGATTGTCTTGATATCTCATTGATGGTAAGGTAATAGTTGAGATCATTTGGTTCTCCTATATCTCAATACATATACCAAAATTTAATGAATTCAAGCCCTAAATTAATTTTCGTGACTAGGGGAAATGCTCTCCTAACATGTTGAGGGACTCTCCAGTGGTTCTAAGAAAATTTAATACTTTTCAACCATTCTCCAAATATATACTTTTGGTTGTTGTTCCCTTCCAAATAGATGAAAAAAACTAAAAGTTCCACACAAATGATGTATTGGTTAAGGTGAATATAAGATTTATGATTGGGAACACTTTCACCATAGAAATAAATATAAGTAAATATGGGTATCTGATATCCTTGCTTAATTCTTGATACTCTTCACAGTTAGTCTTCAAAATATTATCCACATGCTCTGTCCAATTGTATTATTCCTTCTTAAAAAATTCCATTATTATATTATAACATACTTAAAACAACATTTAATTCTCAACTAGAGCAATGCAAGCAAAGACCCACAATAATTCATGCCCACTTAACCTACTCTTCCTTAACCTGATCCATGACTAAACCATTTTATTTTTTAGTATTGGTTACTCTTGTGAATTTCTCAATCCAATTGATGGATTTAACCTTTTTGGTAATGCTCAGACCCAAAGTCGGGATTCCTATAATTCTTATAACTATATTTTCATTTATCTAGACTATCTCATCAAGCCATATATTCTGATTATGGTATTGGCTAATAATGAACTTGGTAGCTTCTTCTTTTATTTCTTAAAACCCTACAATATTAGAAGCACCTGAGTATGATCATATTTTTTCTTTATCCAACATGATGGTCTCATCTCTCCATTTTCCTCCTACCACTACCCATCTCTTATAATTCTACCAGTGACTATTCCTGGCATTCTCATTCATCATGTCATCTCTAGTGTGTTGTATACTAGCTTCCAGCTCTATCAATGGTTTCTTTTCGAATATCATTTTATTTGTTGGCTCTAGTATTCTTGATTTGATATTTGTTATTTATGGTGTAATTGTGCCCCTCATATTTGGTGTCATTTATTCATGTTTCTTAGCTAGTTTGACTTATTTTTCTTGACTAACTCTTTCTCCTGATATTTCAACACTTGTCCTTGAAAAAATATTTTGTTTGATGGTTTCTTTCACCCTAAACTCACTATTTATAATTTATCTCTCATTTATGTTGTGCTAGTAACTTATGTGAATGTCAATTTAGTAGTGCAATTCATTAACAACATGCCTTAACTCTGGTTCATGCAGTTGGCTTATTTTTCTTGTGTGATTGGTCAATCTACCTTTGAACTTTTTGTCAATTTTCAACTTATATTCATCAAGTTGTTTCTTTGTTTCAATTCTTCTCTAAATTCATGTTCATGTTTTTGTTCTGCCTTGTCCTTTGATTAGGATCCAAACATATCCTTTCTATTTTCAATTTCCTTATTTTTCCCATTTTTCTTCTTCTGTATTGAAACATTTCAAAATGTCCTACATAGTTTAGATCCCGAAAGCGCAAGTAGCAATTCCTTTCCTTTACTAAAATTATATTTTTATTTATTTTGTTAACCCCATGCTTGTCGAATTTCTTCTACGCTACAAAATCTATATGTTTCAATCCCAACTGACTATCAGAATCCTTGTGATGTCCTTCTCATTCTAGTCAAATTGGTTAAGGTTCAAATATTAAACAACCATATTGAGGAAAGTTATGTTTGAAAACATAGTTATTCCAATATAGGACAAACACCTTCATTAACCACTCACACAACCAAATAAAAAAGATCAACATGCCGATGTTATTACATGGTAAAACTCCTATGGGGAAACATACACAACCCAGCTAATGTGGCCACCTGGAGAAATTTATTATTGCAAAAGAAAATGTCGCAGAGAGATTTACAAGAGAGTTTTTCACAATCGATCATCAACAAATGACCCTCCATTCTCTTTAAATAGAGTTCATGGACCAATCGGGTGTTAAGCCACATATCATTGTAGTTGTTAAGATCGAGGATAATATGAGTCATCATATCACTCTATGTCGGGAACATATCGTGATCGTTGGATCACTCTATGTCGGGAACATATCGTGACCATCATATTACCTAACTGCAAATGCATACTAATGCATACTAAAGCAAAACACTAAGAAACACACTTTTACTTAATGACACATTAGACCAAGTTGATCTTAACTAACTCCTAAGTGTCTAAATATCCTAACATCCCCCCTTAAGAACAACTTGGGATAGGATTCAAGGATTTAAAAAGATGAAAAAATAGGAGAAGGAAGGAGGCATTAGAGTATACCCCTGCTTAATGACAACTTCTTGAACTCCTAACATAGATCGAAGTTTGGAAAACTTCGCTTATGTAAGAGACTTTGTGAAAATGTATGAAACTTGATCTTTTGTAGGGAAAAAGAGAACTTCAATAACTTGATCAGGAATGAGCTTTCTGATGAAGTGCATGTATAGCTCAATGTGTTTGTTGTGTTGATGTTGAACTGGATCTTTGGTGAGTTTGATAGCATTATGATTGTCACACCAAGGGGTGGTCAGATGATGCTACTGGAATGCAAACTATGAAAGGATATTTTGAAGCCACAAGGATTATTAACTTGCATTAACCGTTACTTAGTACTCTACTTCTACTGAAGAAAGAGAAATAGTATGTTGTTTCTTCCAGGCCCAAGTGATAGGTCATGAACCAAGGATAAAAACATAACATTAAGTATAATTTCGATCACTATGGTCACATGCCTAATCTAAACCAATGAAACCAACCAATAAAGGAGTCCCCCCCTGAACTGTAATGTATCCCAAAATGAACTATACCCAAGACATACCGAGGTATCCTTTTAATCGATTTCCAATGGCTTTCATGGGGTTTTTTCATATATCAGGGAACACTATCAACATCAAAAGAAATATCAGGACATGTATGAGTCAAATATAAGAGGCTACCAACTAACTGATGGTACAAAGTGGCATCAACTTCGAGATAAGTACAAGTGGAATCAAGTTTGACTCCAAAATGGAAGGGAGAAGAATTTTATTTATAATATTCCATGTGAAATAAGTGAAGAAGGTCACAAGCATACTTATACTAGGAAATAAATATTCCTTCCTTGGTTTGCAATACTTGGAGGCTAAGGAAATAGTGCAAAAATCTTAAGTCTGTCATTTCAATTTTTTTCTCAAGGATGGTTTTCACATGGTTTAAAAGTTTAGGGTCACCACTAATGAGGATAAGGTCATCAACATAAATAACAAGTATTATGACATGTCTTACTACTTTCTTAGTATAGATATTAGGGTTAGAATGGAATCTATAAAATCCGGTGTCAAGAAGACAATTGTCCATATTGGCATACCAAGCTCGAGGAGCTTGCTTAAGACCATAAAGAGATTTCTTAAGGAGACAAATGAGGATAGATTCATTTTGGACATAGCCAAGAGGTTTTTCCATGTATATTTATTCTTGCAAATCCCTATGCAAGAAGGTGGATTTGACATCCATCTGATGGACCTCCTATTTATGTGAGGGTGCAAGGCATAGAATAAGGTAGATGGAATTCATTTTGGAAATGGGGGGAAATTTTTCATTATAGTCAATTCCTTCAACTTGAGAGAACCCTTTGGAAAATAATTCGGCCTTGTGTCTTTCAACACTTCCATATTATTCATACTTTGTTATGGACACCCATTTACATCTGACAAGTTTTCTTCCTTTTGGAAGAGGTAAAAGATCACAAGTATCGTTCACCATTAAAGAGAGATACTCTTCATTCATTTTTGTGTCCCAATATGGATGACCTGAATCTTCTACAAATGTTTTTGGATCACGAGTCTCTGAAACTTGATCCAAAAGAGAAGAGGCTTTTTAGAACTGTGAATGTGTCTAACGCTTATATGAAGGATCACCAACAAGATCACCAGTTGCTTCTCAATTTGAATGGACTCATTTGGGAAGCTATGGTGTTGGTGTAGGTTCATGTTCAATGGACTCAATTTGGAGGAAGGTGAGCATGAGGAGGTGGATTTTCATCCTCAATGTCGTCATATAAAGAAGAAGAAACCAAAATAGGAACAAAACATGGCACAAATTCCAAAGATGTCTCGTATACCAAAAAAGGCACAAATTTAAAATTAGGCTCGCAGGCCAAGAGATTTTTATCAAATTTAACATCTCTTCTAATAACAATTTCTTTAGAATGATTTTGAAAAAGTTTGTAACCTTTGACATCTTCAAAATATCCAAAAAAAATACACTTCTCATTGTTAGGTTGGAAGGATTTCCTTTTCTCCTTAGGAATGTGATTCCATGCTACATTGCCAAATAAACAGAAGTAGATTACATTTAGATTAATTTTATTCCATTCTTCTTCTGGTGTTATATTTTTTAGAGCCTTTGTAGGAGTGCGGTTTATTATGTAATTTTCACAGTTACTGGTTTCCACCCAATAATTAAGACTTAATCCCTTCGATTGGATCATACAATTAGTCATTTATTTTAATGTGAAATTATTTCTCTCAGCAACACCATTTTGTTGTGGTGTATATGGAATAGTGTGTTTCATTTGGATGCCCTATGCAATACAGTAACTTGTAAAAACAAATTCACATATTCACCTCCATTATCTATTCTTAACCTTTGAAGTTTATGTCCATATTGTTTTTCTACAAGGTCTTTGTAGGATAAAAACTTTTCAAACAATTCGCTCTTAAGTTTCAATAAGTAAACCCAAGTGCGTCTAGAGAAGTCATCAATGAAAGTTAAGAAATACTTGCACCTAGAAAAAGAAGGAGAATAAAGAATACCACACAAGTCATTGTGAACAAGTTTCAAAGGGGATGAGGAGTTCCAAGAGGCACGTTTGTAAAAAATTCCTTGATGATGCTTTCCAAGAACAAAACTGACACAAACACCATATATGCAATAAACAAGAGGAAGGTCAGTCACCATATGTTGATTACATAGTTGTTGAAATGAGTGATAGTTTAGATGACCACACCACACATGCCAACGTTTTCTCAAGTCATCTCTATGAGAAACAAAAACTAATCGAAAATATGATGACCCAAAGTTGTCAAACTTGTACAACCTGGTAATATCATCAACATTTCTAGTTGCAAGAATATGCTTAGGATATTTTAGATCCTTGATTACAACTTGGTGAGATGAAAACTCTACAGTTTTACCTTCACCTGAATGAGTGATTTGATACATTGATATAAGGTTGTAGGAAATACGTGAAACACATAATACATCATTGAAATGACCATTATCTACCTAAACTATTCCATACCCTACAACACTAAGAGATGTATCATCACCAAGAAATTTTTCTTAGTGTTACATTCATTTAGAGCATAAAATATGGATTTATCCTTAACCATATGATAAGATGCCCCAGAATCAATAAGCCACTCATTAGAAGAATAAGTAGAAGTTGCATTGCAGGAGAAACCAGAAGCAGAAAGTGCATGTCCATGAGAAGAAGAAGAATATGAATCAATATTGATGTTGTGATTCTTCATCGCTGCTTCTATGGATTCCATATTCTTAAGAAATTTGGAATCCACATGAACATCCTTCCCACAAAATTTGCAATGTTTTTCAGTCTTATTAATTTTAGATTTTTCTCCTTTGTCACCATTGGGAGCAGAAGTTGGTTGAGAGGGTTTGGGACCCTTGTTTTTCTTGTTGTTGTGGTGAGGATGTTGCTTATTGGGATTCTTGGATTTATGTTTTTGGTTGAGACACTAAGGATTTTTTGGAGGTAACTGCAATGCTAATCACTCCAAGGTGCACAAGTTTATCTTTCTCTCTAATCAAAGCATCACAAAAATAATCAAGTGAGGGATTTTGGTAAGCACTCCTGAGAGCTTCTTTGGTGGCATAAAAGGTAGATACAAACATGGAATATGCACTACCAAGCTTAGAAATAATAATATAGATGCATTGGTCTTCCTTCATATCTATTTTACAGTCTATACATAAAATCCTCAATGTTTTGAACTTAGATAAATAATATTCAATGCAAGGAAAATCATTGGGACTTCAGGTCATTAACTGATTTTCTATCTAGTGGACTCAAATAATATTGTGTTTACCAAACACAACTTCAAGATTTTTCCAATATTTATCTAGGACATCAATTCCCTAAAGGTGAAACCTTAAATTAGGAGAGATGGACATTCCAATTAGTCCATGTGATTTGTCATTCTTAGTATCCCATTTGACTTTATTTTCATCATCATTGGGTTCTTGTTCTTTTCCCAAGGTAATCTGATACAATCCTTTACTTCTTAATACATCCTCCATATGGGATTTCCATGAGAAGTAGTTGGTACTAGTAAGAAAAATATCATTGGGATAAGCCATACTAAATATGTAGAGAATATGAATTTAGGGGATGAAATTGATGGTCTGAATGGAAAGTTCTCGAACAAATAGGTTGTTTAAAAAAAAGCACTGAAAACGGACTTTGGATGTGAAAGTTATATGCCCTTTTGAAAAAAGTCATAAACGGTAAGCAAAGAGAGATGTGGCAAGTAGAAGTTGGTCCATGAGGTGATGCTCCTCCTAATTGTGCCTATAAGCTCACTTTTAAATAAGTTACTTATGAAGTGACCCACTTTTAAAGAATAAGCGAGAATCACTACTTTGTAAATGAAAGTTGCATGCAAAAACAAAACTTAAAATAAGATATTAAAGTAACAAAAAATAGACTTGAACTCAAGACCTCTTACTAAGTAAAGTAATTTTCAACCAAGTGGATAGTGCAAAATACATTATAGTATTAAAAAGGAGGATTGGGGGTGTTGTTGTTGTTGTTGTGGAAGATGGCCTTGGAGTGTGTGCTCAATAAAAAAATATTTTCATGCATTTACACACACAAAAAAAATTCACTTCTCAATAACAACAAGGGTTAGGTCTCAATTAGCTTACCCAAAAAATGCAAAATTTTCCCTCTATTACTGATTTATTGAAATCGCATAGAGCACACAACAAAGAGCATACATATAAACGAAAACCCTTTCCGCTCTGTTTCTGATTTACCAAGATAGAAAAGAGAATAGTGAAAAGAGCATATGCCGATCGAAAAGAGTAGAAACCCAAAAATAAAAAACAAAAAATTGAAATAAAACCAAATATTATCTCTGTAAAAATTTAAAATGGTGTATTCCGGATTTACACCTCTGGATTTGATTGAAATGGCCATATCTTGGGAAAACAAAAACCTTTTAGAGTGAAACAAAAAGTGTTCCTAACTAAAATGAGTGCTCTAAACACAATGGAGTAGTTCTCTTAGCCCAAAAATGTATATAAATGACAGAAACCATAGATTTGGAAACATGGCTTCAAGCTCTTGATCTACGATAGGAGTGGGTATTCAAATGCACTCTAATACCATGTTCAAAAACACAAGTATTCCAATAGAGGATGAACACCTTCAGTAGCCACTCACACGACCAAATCAAAGATCCACACACAAATGTTTTTACATGGTAAAACTCTTGTGGGGAAACATCCATGAACCCAACCAACATGGCCACTTGGAGAAATTTATTAATGCAAAATAAAATGTTATAAAGATATTTACAAGAGAGTTTCTCACAATCAATCATCAACAAATGACCCTCCATTCTCTTTAAATAAAGATCATTGGCCAATTGGGTGCTAATCCATGGATCAATGTAGTTGTTAAGATTGAGAAGAATATGAGTCGTCAGATCACTCTATGTCAGGAATATATCGTGACCATCAAATTACCTAACTACAAATGCATACTAAAGAAACACACTAAGAAACACACGTTTACCTAACGACACATTAGAACAAGTTGATCTTAACTAAATCCTAAGTGTCTAAATACCCTAACAAGTTATCCAATTTACTTTCCCTAACTCTTTTATTTGGATTTTTCTTTTCAAATATTTTCCCACCAAAACTTTGGTTTTCAAACGAGTCCCTACCTAATTGTGCCAAAAGGGTTTTCACTATTGAGTCGCTTCTCTTGATTTTTTTTTCTTCTTTGAGGATTAAGGATGCTACCTCTTGAGTTTTGCACCATTGATTAATTTATTTTATAGTTTCTCTTGGAGTGTTTTAATATGTACAAATCCATTAGTACTTATGTCCTCAATCACATAAGGTCCAAGCCAAGTTGTTTCAATTTTTCTTCCCTTTCCCTTAATTACACTATCATATATGAGAACTAATTCTTGATTTACAAATTCTTTCTTTATCAAATGTCTATCATGCCAAGATTTTTGTTGTTTTTTTTTAATTCCATAATCTTCTAACTTGTTTAGCTAGTACAAATGGTCCTCCCTTGCTTGAACTAAATCAAATTTTAGAACTTTGGCCACTCTATCTACATCTTCTCTAAAGTGTAGTGATACTACTACTTCATGACCATATACCAATTTAAAGGGTGTTCATCTAGTCAAATTCTTATAAGTAGTTCTATATTCCCAAAGATAAGTAGTTCTAGTCCTTTAGATAAAATTTTATTAAATGATATGACTACTCCAATAGCTTGAGTATTATAAGGGGAAATTTTCTTTTGGTTTTCCAAAAAAAATTTCATAGGTATTTTTATGGTGTTACTCATAACATGTGTCCCTTGGTCACTTATTAAGATGAGCGGATATCCAAATATTGTGATGATATTTATGTTGCAACTTATTTGGTGAAACTGTAGCATCCCCAGCATCCAATTGAGTTATGCCACATAAAATTTTCGAATTGTATACAAAATTAAAACATATACACAAAGAAACTCTTGCAGAACTTATATATAAAACTTAAAATAGACAAATGCATTCTGCAAATGCATAGATTCATACATAATAATTATAAAAATACAGATGCAACACACACAAGAAAAAAACATAAAAATAAGTGCATACATAATAATGCAGCATGTAATTTAACACACAATTGACACTTATCTTGGTAAAAATATCATCAACTATGTGCAAACCTTCCACGCTCCTCCCAGCCTTAGACCACATTGTTCAAAAATCTCAGCAATGGGTCACCCCCGAGCTGGGAATAAACTCCACCCAGGTAAAGGGATTCCTAACCAGGTTGATGTATCTCAGACAATAGGAAATACTTCATCAAAGGTGCCAACTCGAACTAACAGCCTACAGTCCCTCATTCCCCACATGCCTATCCCACCCCAGAAAGTGTGCCCCTTCTCTGCTCAATAGTACTTTAGCTGCCCCACTTCCTTTTTGGGGCTTCAACAACAGGTCGGGTAGGAAGTCTCAGAGCCCTGTAGCTGCAGTTTGGCACCTTTAGGAAATCAATTCCCAACAATTCTCTAACCTAGAGAGAATTGTTCACGGGCCTGACAACCTGCCTCTTCAGTCCAGCTCCTAAGTCAACCAGGTACATGTATGGATACATGTGCATTAAGGTATGAAGGACAGTTGAATGAGTGAGTGAATGATGATGGAATGATGGAAAATGAACTAAGTTCAAACTATATGTAAGCATGTTCCCAACTAGACACTTGTCATGCTGGGAACTACTTTGGCCCACTTTCCCCCATCCTTAGAACTTAGTATAAAATAATTATCCATACTTTATACTTTAAGGAATATTAATATAATATTCCTTGTTGGCTTAATATCCCTAGCTTAGCCCATTATCCTTAACTTTTATCCCCCTTTCCCTAACCAATGGAGTTTAGTCCCCCATACTCTTTTATCGTGGTCGGTCTACACACAACGATGTATTATATTAATGATAAGACATATACAAAAATAGTCTCAGTGGCCTTTAACATCTAGGCTCTCTAGCCTAATTCAACATAGAAGCCTCCTATGATATAATAACTGTCTCAGTAGCCTATAAAACACAACATATACACAAAGGCTCTCTAGCCTCAAAATCGCTTGCACTTAAGTTTGTTGCGCACGACATCCTGGAATGTGCACAAATCATCATTTTAGTGCACAGTACATGTGTGCACTATACCATAGAAGGTGCATGCAAAATGATATCAAACAACTCACCAGCTTAAGTACATTTGAATTTATATTTACAATTGGGGTTCGGCCTAGGGGTATTACATTCCCTTCCCCTTATTTATGCATTGTCCTGAGTGCAATATATACACATATACAACCAAAATTTCAAAAATCCTCAAACATATGCGGGTATTCTTCCCGTATAGAATCCTCATGATCCCAAGTTGCATCTTTAAGAGCGTACCAGGTCCATTGGACCTTTACTATCTCTATGGATAGATTCCATAGCTTCTTGATCTTTTGGTCCAATATGCACACCGAATGCACTTGAAAGGCGCCTTCTTGCTCCTCCTGAATCACATTCCAATCAATGACATGATTAGCCTCAGGTATATATGTTTTGAACAATGATACATGGAATAAATTATGAATAAACATTGATGCAGGCAAGGCAAGAACGTATGCTACAATCCCAATCCTCTCTAGGATTTCAAATGGTCCACAATAGCGAGCTGCCAACTTTGAACAATTTCCCAATTTTAGGGAACTTCTGTTGGCCTTTAATTTCAAGAATACATGGTCACCCACTTTAAACTCCCTGTCAGTTCTTCCCTTATCAGCATAAATTTTTTTCATGTCATGGGAAGCCTTTAAATTTTGTTTTATTTTCAACATTTTCTCTTCCATTTCCCTGAGTAACTCTGGCCCCACTACTGCTCTATCTGATGGGTTGTCCCAGCTTACCGATGTGTTGCACCTTCTACCATAAAGTACCTCAAATGGGATCATCTTTAGAGATGCTTGGTACCCATTGTTATAAGAAAATTCTACTAAGTGTAGGTAGTCTTCCCATTTTGATGGTTTATCCATCACATACATCCTCAACATATCCTCAATCACTTGATTCACCCTCTCTGTCTATCCATCTGATTCTGGATAATAAGTTGTACTAAAATTTAAATTTGTTCCAAATACCTTAAATAATCCTTTCCAAAATTTTGTTGTAAATTTTGGATCTCTGTCAGACACAATTATATTGGGTATACCATGTAATAGAGAAATTTCTCTCATATAAATATCAGCAATGTTGGTTTCCTTGTGAGTGAGCTTTACTGGAATAAAATGGGAAGCTTTAGTAAGCTTATCCACCACTACCATAATAGAATCACGTTTCTTGTTTGTTCTGGGAAGTTTGGTAATGAAATCCATTGTTACAAATTCCCATTTCCACTCATGAATGGGTAATGGTTGTAGAAAACCAGTTGGGTTTCTATTCTCATCCTTGACCTTTTGACACTCCAAACATTTGGCAATAAAATGAACAACCTATTTCTTCATTCTTGGCCGTGTTATCGCACAGTTTGCAGACACAAGAAAGGCCAAGGAAAGTAGGTCAAACTGGAAAAACATGAACCTTCCCGACCCAATGTCACCACAATGGGGAGATTATTTCTATTTAGGGGGGCTAGGCCCAGGGGAGATGTCCCCGGTAACCTGAGGTTTTGAAAGGGAAAAGGCTAGTAGTACAAAGACAAAGTTCCCCCTCACAGATTACCACCAATCAAATACTCCCAACTAAACAACCAATAATAGAGTATAACTGTAACACATCCACTATCATAATTTAAAATTTTTGGGTTAATTTCCCACAATTGAGAAGTTCCCACAAACCTGCCTTAGCGAAATGCCAATCCCTGGTTCACTATCGGGATTCACGGTTTCTAATGTCAAAACTCATTCACCCCCATGACTCGCGATCCTCCAAATCCCTATGCACTCCTTACACATTAGCCCTCTATGCTATACAGTAGTCTATGTGACCACTTACCATAAGACCACCGCCGTATAACCTCCCATCGAGGCTACGGCATTTGTGATGACGCAAAACACATGTCCACGGGAATTGCGAATTCCCGATTCGCGACGCGCCTTTCTGATCACGCTAGCCCCATTGGTTTAGCCCCTGGTCCACATGACCAACTCCGTGATCACTACCTTGTCCCCATCGGGGCTACGGGGTTTCCCATATCACAAGACCCATGTCCACGGGACCCGCAGTATCCCGATTCCCGATTCTCTTTGGGTGCTTGACACGCGTCCTTCCTACAGCTCCGTCCTTCTCCGCTAGTGGGTTTGATAGCTGGCTCCCACTCATTGGGGTTTCGCGGTTCGCGATTCCGTATTGCAAGAATTCCTTGCATTCGTAAACCCCGATATGCTGAACCCTGACTATGTTAGATCCACTGACACGCGTCCCTCAAATGATGGACAGTCCTGATTGTATCGGAGAATTGCATATCGCGATTTCCTTGTACACAAATCTCTTGTCTCCGGGAATCCCGATTCCCGATCTCCGACTCTTCGGGATCCTTTTCCACGTGTCCCTTGTATCAACGGCTCATGAGGATATCGGGATTTCGCATATCGCGGTTTTGTAATGTAAGGGTTTCATGTCCTTGAAATCCCCGATACACCGATTCCCGATTTTCCGAACTCCGACTTTCTGGGA
>ML794992.1:375760-391000 GCA_009831015.1 Picea engelmannii | reverse complement strand
TTTCCACGTGTCCCTTGTATCAACGGCTCATGAGGATATCGGGATTTCGCATATCGCGGTTTTGTAATGTAAGGGTTTCATGTCCTTGAAATCCCCGATACACCGATTCCCGATTTTCCGAACTCCGACTTTCTGGGATCTCTTGCCACATGTCCCTGTTGTTTGGACGGTTCAGATCCTATCGGGAGATCGCGGATCGTGATCCCCTGTTAACCAATTTCCTTACCATCGAAAACTCCGATGAACAAAACGCCGACGGCGCACGATCCTTTGCCACCTGTCCTCGCAGACGGGCGGTCCGGATTGATTCTCGGGGTTTCGGGACTTATGATGTCCTGGTTCTCATGGCCTCGAGAACTCCGATTTCCCGATCCACGACTCTACGGGATCCTCTGACACGCGTCCTCGAACAATGGACGGTTCAGATCTGATCGGGAAATCGCGTATCGTGATTCCAATATGTAACGGTTTTATACTCCCCAAATCTCCGATAGTAAAATCCCGACGCCTCCCAAACGCTGATACGTGTCCTGCCGGGATCAACGGCTAGGATCCATTCTCTGCACACTAGGGTTTAACTCCGGCACATATTCTCCAGATCCAACGGCTGACGGGTAATTGGACCGAGATCTAACGGCCTAGATTCGTTCTTTTGGGTCTTGGGGTTTACGCACCCAATTTCACGTTGCTCACGATGATAGAGGACAAAGGGGCAAGGTATGTAATGCCTTCGTTACTCCCGTCAATCTAATGGTCATGAATGACTATGGGTCCTCCGAAGAGATCTCATCCGTCGACTTATTTCATCTCGCAACATTACTATCCTGGAACCTTAACAGGATCGTTTCTCCTCATACCGGGTTAATAAGGCCTGTGCGTTCGAGTCCTTATTCTGGGTCCTTGGTGAACCTTTCCAAGGGGGAAATCTCTGTGATGAGATTCCTACCGGGGCATTCCTGGAAGCAGGTAAAGGAAGACAGCTTCCCGAGAACGGCTGGGCATGATTAGATTCATCTATCAACATAAGTCGAGCACGGTTTCCTCCGTGTTAAGCATATATTAACTCATTCGTATCAAGCACTACGCGGACACTCACATGATGAAACCATTTACAATTTCACAGCTCTATGAGCCAATAACTACTCCTCATTATCAATTATTGCACAGATATTCTTACACAAGAGATATTTACAATTATACAAGTCTATGAACATATGTGACAACATATAAATGTCAAAACACAATATAAGCAAAATACTTATCAAAATAACTTCAGCAATGGAAGCAACTGCTGAGAGGGGTGCTTGTTTCCACCCAACCGTAGGCGTAGCGACTCCTACTGGATTTACCACTAGCCACCCCCGAGCTGAGACCACGATGTCCTGAGACCTGCGTCTCTCTGTCTGCCAGTGCCCAGGAGCGAAGGTTGCAATCCTTCCACCTGCGATCACTCACTCTGCGTAGAAAATTGCCAGAGTTCCCCTCGCGTCTGCCCTCTCAATCGCCTCTGCCATACGCCTTATCCTCTCGCGAGGTTGTGTGTGGCGCGATTTCCCTCGCACTGATCAGACCTGACGGCTCTACGGATGGGCGGCTCACCATCCCATCCCTCATCAATCCATCCATCTGCCTACCAATCTGCGAGCCATTAATTTTCAGGGCCAGCGAGCCGCTTTTGGTTCTCCGGGCCAGTGGAGTCCAAATACGGTATTTAATTCTCGGTGGAAGTTAATGCGACCTTTTCAGGTGCCTTCCATCGCCATCGTGGTCTCTCTTTCTGCACATCCCCTCTCAGCAATTCTGTAATATAAATTCATAATGTTATTTACATTTTTATCCTGCTTTAGCATGGTAATTCCTGTATTGGGATTAATTACAAATTTGGGAGAAACAGGGTGTTACAATAACCAAAGAAAAGAAAAGCACCTTCTTGAGACAACACAACAAGGAAACTAATACGTGCAATCTTGGTTAGTACTTCATGTAAATCAATGACTATCTGATATCTGATATAAGAAGTTCAAAAAGTAAATATTGCCGAAGTCAATGTTTGCAAAATGGCAATGATAAATATGTCACTTGTCAATAAATATAAGAATGATATGGCATCCAATATAATCAATCAATTTTTAGTCTAACGAATGACCTCAACTACCATTCAATTGCTTACAAAGTGAAATGTTGTTGCACCAAGATGAAATAACCAAGGGTGACGTCAGCAACTTAGGGTTTTTTTTTTTAAATAAAAAGGGGGTGGGACCTGTTATATTACTTTAACCAAAATGTACAAAAACGATCTACTTGGGATGCCAGTTGTCCCGCCTGAATAGGAAACCGGGACAGCTGGACAACCCCTTCCAAATGTCATCCTGGTCTCAAAATAACTAAGTTTTTCCCTGCCACGTCCCACCCGGAGGAAACCAGGATGGGCAGTTTCGAAAATGCAACTAAGTATCATGAGTTTTATCTAAAAAGACTGTAAACTAGAAGGCTCAAAGCCGAGCTAATAACAAGATAGGAAAACAAAAACCAAGCCTAGACTTTCATTGACCTACTATCCATCGCTCTTGAGTTGTTCCTATGTCATCTTCCATCCAACTGGGAAGGCGTATGCACGCGCACAAGTTGGACATTGGCGCCTCGGATGTGTCCGGGAGTGGGCTGCGAAGTACATATCCAGTCGTTGTTCAATCCTTGCCAACCGAAAGGTCTGGTCCCCCAGCAGGCTTCTGATCTCAAAGATAAGGCTGAGGCATTCCCAGTTAGTTGAGGGTGGCTGCTCCTGACTGTTGCCTTCACTGAAGTCCTTGTCATGCCCAGGTCTCTCCTCTTCTATATAGCAGGGGGGGTGGGGTGCTTCGGTACTGTCGGCTTGGGGGGCTACGTTGTCGCTAGCTGATGAGAGCCGTCTTCCTTGACCAAAGTCTGAAGGCGGGTGCCAATTTTTGGGTACAATAAACAACAGGTGTTTCGGAATGCTCTCTGGTATGCCTCCTTCAGGAATCTCTTCGACCACATACGCCATGGGTGGTGTGTGTGGTCTCGCTTTCCTCCATCGAGTGGCCATGGCGAGAGCTGCCTCAAATTGTTGTTTTCGCTTCCTCCTGGACTTCGTGGCATACCATGCCGCTCCCCTTCGTGGAGTCCCACGCAGTCTCAGCATGATGGAGGTCTGATGGAATTTCCAATTGCTCCCCCGAGAGGTCGCTCTACTTCCTATCGTGCAAGGAATTCTATGCTATGTCACCTGCACCTGCGAGTTCTCAGAGAGACGACAATAATTTTGTTGTTCTGCTGGAGCGAGAGTGGCCCAGAGCTGTTGGTTCTCCCCTCCAACGATTCGAGCTATGAAAAGTAGAAAGAACCGAGCCTTCATGGCTATAATGGCCACTTGAATGGTGCTAGCCAGACTGGTACAACTCCCGCGATCGAGAGGCCTCATCGGGTTAGTGCCTTCGCGAGAATTCATGGCAGGATTGAATTGTGAGGGGACGCTAGTCGGTAGATGTATTAATGGGACGTCTTGACTGGCTCCCACGTGGCTCCCTTTCTCTACGTGTCACCCCATCCGGGGCTTGAAGGTCTTCTGTGGCTAGTGTATGACACCGATTGAAGATCTCTGAATCTGGTGGCAGTCGGGTCTCCCAACAGTAGTGTTCCATCTCCCTCTCCACTGCCACATTTTCTAGACAGTCCGCCACTTTGTTAGCTTCCCTTCTTACATGAGAGGTGGTGATGTTGTATTGAGGTTGAAGTAGGTGTCTAAAATCTTCAAGCAGGTATTGAGTCTCCAACTTGGCGAAGCTTTGTCAGGGTTGCCTCCATGCATTATCTTAGTTGTTAGCCCTATAATGACTTGCGAATCTCCTTCTAGGATTATTTGATGATAACCTTTGTCCATGGATGCTTGGAGGCCTCGGAGTAATCCAGTTAGCTCGGCTACATTGTTGGTTGTGTCTCCTAAAAATCCCACTTCCAGCCCAAGTATTACCCCGGTGGAGTCTCTGAGCACGGCCCCATATCCTGATGTTCCTGGATTGCCTTTAGATGCGCCATCAAAGTTTACTTTGATGAAGCGCTCTGGGGGGGATGTCCAGCTGGTTGGGATTGTTGATGGATTCTGAGGAGGTTTTGCCCCCAATTGTTTGTTAAAGATAGGCTGCCAGTTTTGTAGAATGCCTCGCTCCTCTGGGATGCATTGCAGATCTTCTTCTGTCCATGATTTGCTTCTGATTGTTTCTTTAATGAGGGATCTGATTGTCTCCCAGGTAGTTGCTGGCTCGGTGGGTTGGGAGCGGAAAATTCTCTTATTTATTTCCTTCCAGATTTTCCAGAGGATGAATCCTGGTAGCAACTGCCAAATTAGATTCAGTATGGGGTTGCTATAATTGCTATGATCCCAGTTTTCTATTGTGTTATTAATGCTGCTGCGGTCTTGGTTGGATCGGCGCATGGATTGCGCTCCGTGATCCCAAATCTGTTGACTGTAGTGGCATCCATTAAAGAGATGCTCTTTGGTTTCCTCCTATTGGCAGCATAAGGCACAAATGGATGGTCCTATGAAGCCTCTTTTCCTTAAGTTGTCCCACGTTAGGGCTCTTTTATGCACCACGAGCCATAAAAAGGTGGAGACTTTAGGCCAAAGAGCCGGATTCCAAACTTTACTCCAGATGTGTTATTTTCTTTGTTCTTGATATTGACCCTGCAGTAGATAGGCTTCCTTTATGCTGAAGGTGTCGGCTGTTGAGTATCCCCATCTCAGAATATCTGGTCCCTCTCTTGTGAGAATTTTCCTGCGTTTAGCTTGAGTGTGCCAACCCTGCAGGTTGAGATTATCCGGGATCTCGAGCTCTTGATGTGAGAGTTTCCATTGTCACCATTTGGAATGTCGCGATTGAGGTTTCCAGAAATTTCTGACTTTGAGGGCATTGTTCCCAAGGGGGCCGTGTTGGAGGTCGGCTAGTTCCTCCATGGCGTCCAGTGGTTTGAGTGCTGCCATGAATCCTACCAAAACAGGGCGCTTGCGCCGTCTCTGATTTCCCAAAAGGCATGCTCCTGTATCAGCTTGCGATTCTGCCAAGCTGTGTTCCAAATATGCGAGCCCTGTAGTTGATTGTTGTGGCGGATTAGCTGGTCCTCCGGTGTGATTGGGGCGTATTTTCGTTTCCATAGTTGTGCCCAGGCTGCTGTTGGATTTTTGAGATATCTCCACCATATTTTAGCCCCCATTACCTGATTGAGCTTCCCTGGATCTCTTAGTCCCAGTCCTCCCTGAATTTTTGTCTTGCAAAGTGTTTCCCAGCTGACTAGCGCCCATTTCTTATTGGGCTGATGACCACTCCAGAGGAAGTTTTGCTGAAGGTTTCTGATGGCTTTAATGATATTTTTGGGTGCGGCTAAGGCTGTGAACAGGTAGGTAGGTATTTCTTGCAGTATTGATCTGATAAGGACCAATCTGGAGGCGATATTGAGAGGTCGAAAGGTCCAGTTGCTCAGCCTATTCGAGATAGAGAGAAGGAGGCTGTCCCATGAGATGGAGCGAATTGTCGATCCTGCAAGGGGGACTCCAAGATAATTGGATGGAAGGGAGCTCCTAGGTATCCCCAGAAGTCTGGAAATGTGGATCTGGACGTAGGACGGGGTGTTAAAGAAGAAAAGTTTGGACTTGTCCAAATTGAGCACCATGCCTGAGGCTTCAGAGAAGTCTGACAAAATGGAATTGAGTTTGATGGCTTCCCTGGCCGTGGGAGAGTTCATAAGTAATGTGTCATCTACAAATTGGCTGTGAGAGGGTACTGGCTGGATGTTGTGCATGGGAAGGCCTTTGAGGGAACCTTCCCGAACTGCTGCCTGGATATAATGTCCCAGGCCTTCTGCCATGAGTACAAACAAAAAGGGAGAGAGGGGATCCCCCTGTCGTATGCCTCTTTTCGGTGAAAACGGTTGGGAGGGTACCGTGTTGACCAGAATGGAGAAGAAAGCAGAGGAGGTGAGGTTTAAGATCCAATTTGTCCACCCCTGATCGAATCCAAAAGAGTCTAGGATAGCTCTAAGGTACTTCCAATTGGCTCGGTCGAAGGCTTTGGAGAGATCGAGTTTGATGAGCATACCTGGAGTTCGAGTGGTTTTAAGGGAGTGGATGATCTCGTGTGCCAGGATAACACTGTCCATGATTTGTCTCCCTTCTACATACCCCGCTTGCTCCTTTGAGATGACGAAAGGTAGAATGGGTTTTAGACGATTGGTTATGACCTTCGTGATAATTTTGTAGATCACGTTGCACAAGGCTATGGGTTTGAATTGTTTGGGGTTCGTGACTCTTTCTTCCTTCGGGATGAGGGTGAGAAAAGTAGCGTTTAGAGCTGGTAGTACCAGTCTTGATGCTTGTGATTCTTCTACCACCTCCCATACCTCGTATTTGATCAGGTCCCAGCAGTAGTGGAAGAAGTCCGTGGTGAAGCCGTCCGGTCAGGGGGCTTTTCCTGGAGGCATGTTTTTGACTTCTTGAGTGACTTCTTCCTGGGTAATGGGCCGTGTCAGCGCTGCATTTTTCTCTGGAGTGACCAGCGACGGTATGTGCTCCGTGACCCTCTGAATGGCCTCCGTTCTGTCGACATTTGGTTCCGTGAGCAGGTCCTGATAGTACCTGAGAAGCTCTTCTTCGATTTTGGCATGCTCCCTGATGATGTTGCCTTGAATGTCTTCCAGGTGGGTAATCATGTTGACATGTCTTCTGTGTATCATAGCTCTGTGAAAAAAATTTGTGTTCCTCTCCCCTTCCTTGAGCCACTACACCCGGGATTTCTGTTTCCATAAAATTTCCTCTTGCTTCCTTCTTTCTTCGAGTTGTTCCTGTAATTGGGCCTCTTCTTCCATTAGTTCTGCAGTTCTGAAGCCAGAGATAAAAGTTTTTTGGATGTCCCCCAATCGACTTTCTAAAGCCCTGATGCTTTGGAGTATATCGCCAAAACAATTTTCATTCCATTGTTTCAGCCTTTGTTTGAAGTTTTTAAGGCGCTATTGGAACTTGTACATTTTGGATCCGTGATCTATTTCCGCTTGTGCCCACCAGGATTTAGCAAGTCGCTGAAAGTCCGGATGCTGCAACCAGAATTTCTCAAAGAGAAATGGCTTGTATCTAGGTGGGTCTTCCAGATTTAGCTGCAGCGCTATAGGCCAGTGATCTGAGCCTGCTTTTGGTAGAATGAGGCTCTCCAAACAGGAGCCTGATTCCAATAGCTCTTCAGTGACTAAGAAACGATCCAACCGACAGGCAACATGCTGATTGCCCGATCTGCGATTGGACCAAGTGAAAGTGCCATTGCTGGTTTCTATATCTACCAAATTTAGATTGTCTATAAGGGTTCGGAACTTACCACTGTCTTGTTCTAGCTTCTTGGTGCCCCCTGTTTTCTCCTCCAGCGTCAAGATCATGTTGAAGTCACCTCCTAGGATCCAGTTTGGTGTTGCAGTCAGGGTTTTGATCAGTTCCAGCCGCTGCATAAAAATATCTTTTTCCTGATGGTGGTGAGGCCCGTAGACATTGGTGATGGCTCCTTCCTGATTCGATCCAATGACCTCGAAATGGGCAGTTATTGTGCTTATCGTTGTGAAGGGTTTGCTGATTGTGATGCTTTTCGGGTCTCATAGGATGGCTAGGCCCCCTGAGGCCCCTATTGAATCTATTGTTAAAGAGTTGCATGCTCTCCATATATGGTGAAAGATAGCCTCGGCTTCTGCTCCTCGGCATTTGGTTTCCTGTAGCATCAGGATGTCCGGTTTTTCTGCTATGATGCAGTCTCGTAGAGTCCTTTGCTTGGATCTACCGTTCAATCCTATGATGTTCCAGGTGATGACTTTCATCTTTAAGAGGGGGTGGCGGAATGGAGGTATCCCTCCGAGAGCTTGTGGATCTGACCCGAGTTAATCATTAAATTGTCGGCTTCCTTGATCAGTTGGTGCGCCGATTTCCGCCCTCTTCTTTTGTTCTCTCGAGGGATTCTCTTCGAACCAGAGCTCAGGTCCGTTGCTATGCCCAGGCATGTCGTGGATCCAGCTGAGGAGTTTAGAAAGACTTTGTGGACTTTGCGCAATTGTTCTTCGGGGAGGGTGTGCAGATCTTTTTGGTTGAGCGCTTCCTCCATCTTTTCCAGGTCTATTCCTGCCAGGTCTCGGTCGTCAATCAGCATTGGGGTGTCTCCGTCCCCTTCTCCTCTATCTTTTGTGTGGGTTTCCCCTGCTGCAGGATTGGGGTTGATAATGGGGCTGTTTGTTGGCTTCTGTTGAGGGTCCTTAAGTGGATCTTGGATTTCCTCTTCTTCCGGCAGTTGGTCCAATATCTCGTATGAGTTTTTGGTTGCGATTTTTTGACTGGTATCTGGGATTTTCTTTCTCAGGGGGTTCCGCCTCCTTGAGGTGACGGTGGTAAAGCCGTCCTTCGGTGGATTATCACTTGCCTTTGCAGCTTGTTTGATGAGTGGGCAGTCCCGAAATAGGTGGCCATGCTCATGGCATCTCCTGCACCTAAAAGGGATGTGCTCATAATATAGGGTTTGTATCCAGTCCTCGTCCTGGTATTCAAGGGTCACCGATCCAGGGATTGCTTTGGAGATGTTCATGTATACACAAATCCTGGCATAAGATGTGTATTTTCTCTGCTTCGTGGCTTCCGAGGATTTGACGTATTGTCCAAGGGTATTGCCTATACCCATAAGGATCTCTTCCAACCAGAACTCCTGTGGGAGGGAGTATAGACGTATCCATACGGGGGCCATGGTGAAATCTTCTTTGTCCGGGCTGAATCTTTCCATCCAGAAACGTAGAAACAACCCTGCAGAGTTGAAGAAGTATGGTCCATTCTCAAAGATCTTGTCCTTATCCTCAAGATTGTATAAAATGATGGTGAAGAAACCCTTGGAGCTGAGTTGCACCTCATAATCTCCTTTGGGATTCCACCAATGCTTAATCCACTTGTTAAGGTCCCTCTCTGTGGGCCAAAGGCCCAGGAATTTCCCAATGAGGGCATGTTCTTTCATAAATTGTGTGTGCTCTCCAACCCTAGTTGAACTAATGAGATATCTCGGAGGTTTTTCGAGTTGTGGAATGCATTTACCTGGCTCCCAAATCCATGGTGGCTTGGGCTGGGATGTTCGTGCTTCAGTATCCCCTTCAAGGGAGGTGATAGCCCCTTTTAGGGCAAATGAGACACCAAGAAGCAAAACATTAGCCCCCAAGGGCTTCTCCAACATGCCACACGTGCCACTGCCACACGTGCCACTGCTGCCCAATCTACTTCCAAAAGCATCCATGAAGTTGGATGATGTCATGGTGAAGATGGAGACGTCCCAAGCCTTCCAAGGTTGGCGTTCCACTGAAAAGGGGTCATTCCCCCCAGGTCTAGTCCTGTCGGAGTGCCTCTGATGGAACATCCTCTTCCTCTCTAGTGAAAAAGCCTTGATCCATCTCCATCCTGTCTCCACCCCTTGATGGGGCCTCAACATCCATATGGTGGGCTCTTCAGCCCCATGGAGGTACGAACTGGTTATCTCCCCATGTGTACCGGTCCAAATGGTACCTGTCTGTCGGGCATGGTCCTGCACATCAAAAGCTACACCCTCCATGGGCTCATCAGTCATTGGGATCATAGCAATGTTACTCACATATCATCATCAATATTATTAAACATATGCATAAAAACCCTAATACATCAGTCGATAGATCAAAGACATTACAAAAACCTACAATACAAGATTGGAGAAAAAGACAAGACGTCCTATTGGGCTAGTGTCCACAAGAAAAGGAAAGTTCCCAGGAAGATTTCATCCAAGCCATGTAAGTGAGGTGATGTGGCTAGGGGATGTCTAGACATGTGGGTGCAGTGAGGGCCAAGGATGCATAATGTTATCTTTGGGTGCCTTTGTAGAAGGCGAGTTGTACCTGTCATGGATGCATTTTTTCCAAGCCCGTTCTTGCCTTTATTCTTTTCTTGATTTATTCTTTTATTTTCTTTTTCTTCTTCTTTTTATTCAAGGGATAACCATAGGACACTTCCTTGGCATGGTGACCAGAGCTGAGAGTGTTACCCACAAGTACTTTCATAGAGATGAGAAGGTTGGCTCGTGATGAGACCCCCTTTCCCTTGGCCATGCAACCAAAAGTCACTGCTCTGGCGTGGTAACCAGATGGTGGCAATGTCATACTGTTAGGTACCCATGAACCTAATAGGTTGGCTTGTGATGAGACCCCCTATCCTCTGACTAGGTCTTGTTTGTTATTTTCTAGGTCCCTCTTGTTTCTTGCTGAGAGGCCTTTTATTTCCTTCTCAGGGATCCCTGGGTGAAGCATCTCGAGGTTTCATTTTTAGGCTTTTGTCTTTTACCAGTTGCTTTTACCTTCTGGGCCTTTAGCCCCTTCTTCCCATGAGATAAAGTGGAATCCTGCAAATAGGTCAACCCAATGCCCGGACAAGGGGAATGGGATAAATGAGCGGGAGACAAGATGAAGCAGTGGTGCTATGATGGGAGCGGATGATGGCTTTTCAAAACCCCCCCCAGTGGGAAGCCAAGACCTATGGGCATAGGCTTGCTAGGGCACCCTATCAATTTTCCCAAGCATGGTCAAGTGGGCTAATGTAAGATCCAAGCAGTTGTTAGAGATAAAAGGAATCAGATGCATATATTTAAAGGTTTCAATGATAAAAAGTGACACATACCATGATACCTGGACCAATTACCTCATGGACCAAGAACCTCTTCCGATACAAGACCAAGCCAATCGTGATGGATGATGTTGCTGCTGACAAGACAAATATGATGAAAGAAGAAAAGGATGGGCCCTCTAGGGCCATGCTCAGGTAAATACTTCTCTCGGTACTCCATGTCTAGGACCTATGGGCCTCGAGACATGATCTCCTAGTTATCCCTAAAAAGCGGGGATAACATCTCGCTCCAACTCAGGGACATGTGCTCACCATAGAGTGCATGAGAACCTCAGTATCTCTGGCATAGCCTGCAGACCTGCTCAATCTTGATAGGGGCCTCAGTAACAAAAATGGGGTGGTAATGCCACCCCAACATACATAGATATATATACTAAAATGATGCAATCAATGAGTAAGAAGATGAAAGAAAACTTCTTACCTGTACTTACCTGTTGGCTGGAATGTTGGGTGTAGTCAAACAACCAGTGAAGCCAACCCAACAACGTTCCTCGATACCTGCCTTTGTGCTTCATCATAAACCAAAATAGTGATAAATTGAGCAAAAAAATGTCATGGGTTAGAATATATATCATATCATCGGAAATATCAAAGTCTAACTCATGGAGGCGGGTGGTAGGGAAAAAGTGATCCCAATGCATACTCTCAGGAGAGTGCTCAATCCATCTCAAGAATGGATTGTCAAAATTCAAAGGTTCAGGAGACTAATTCGAGGAATCAGAAAGTTGGCTACCTTGGAAGTCTTCACAACTTGAGGCTCGAGGAGGGATTAGCAAAAAATGAAAGGATGACTGACCATTCCTAAAGGGGAGGTTGGAAAACTGTGATAATAGGATTCTTCTTGAGGCACTCAACTTTCCCCTAAAATGCAGAATGAGGTTTTGCCTTACAGGAGACTTGGGATAAGGGACATGTTTCCAAACCACACCTTTAGTGACATAGCGAGGCAAAGTGATCAAAGGGGGGTGGAAAATATTATCACAAGCATCCTGCTTCGGGGAAGTAACTTCCTCATTTTTATCAACATCTAAGCATAACGTTGGTTGATAACTTTCTTCATAGGATAAATCTAAGTGCTCAGATGGATAGTCATCAAAGTCCTCAAGGTATGACCGAAAATTAATCAAAGAGCGTAGCATCAAGTCATCCTTGGGTGTCTTAATAGAGTCAAGTTCTTGTTGCCAAATGTCAAAATCATTAGTAACTTCATGTGATAAATGTGAAGGCAACTTTTGGAAAGGACCATCAATGTCATACACAGGATCAACATCATATCCAATCATATCCCATCTATGTTTCCCGACATGTATGAATTCATCAAAATTTTCAACAAAGTCATTATCTTCATCATAATGTGAAGGGGTTAAAACATCCGAAACTTCTTCACTTTCCACATCATAAGATAGAGAATCATTAAAAATTTGGAAAGGGAAGTAACTCACCTTGCTCGCTCCTTCCTTTGCAGGAGCTTCATCATCTTCTAGTTTGTCCAAGGGCTCCATTTTTTCTTCACTGTTTGAGTCATAGAATAAGGCATCATCAAAAATTTTGGGAGGAAAATAACTTATCTCATTCTCTTCATTTTTTGCAGATGGAATAGGATCTTGGAGAGCTTTGTCGGATGGAGGAGAAGTTATTGGTGCTTCATCCTCATAATCCTCTTTTCTAGTTACATCTTCACTGCATTCTTTTGGATTATGGGAGAGGTCTTTCTCCTCTTTAAGGGATTGATAATGGTCTTCGTAAACCTCATCTTTTATATCAGAGGATTCTTGGTATTGATCATGATATGCCCCCCTGAGATCTTCTACAATCTCAATGGTGAATCCTTTGTCGTCTAAGGATACCATGGGGTTTTGAAGGACATATTCATACGTTTGGCAATGTGGCTTAGTAAGGTCTATAAACCTACCAATGAGGTGTATGAAAGATGATATACCCCTGTCCTTGCAACAACTCCTAAAAAAATCTTGTAAGTAGGATGGCAGAGTGAGTAAGAACAATTTTATAAGAGCATCCTCCCCTCCCAACTTTATCTCTCTCAAATACTCCAAAATATTTACGATGTGAGGAGTTGGGAGGCCCAAAAACGTTGGAGAGTTGTTTAGCCATTTTGTATCAAAGAAATTTGGGTATCCTTGAAAACTTCTGAAATCAATACTCGGATACATTTGTTCCCTGTGTGCCATGATCCCATAACTTGGAAATATCACAAATTTTGAGAGTAAGGTGGCACCCTGAAAAATTAGTCGAGTCGCCAGATATTTTTCCTGAAACTATCAGAGGATAAGGGAAAACACCCTAGTGGAGTCGCCAGGTAAGCTTGTTAGATAAAAATCTAGAGGCAAGGCTTACCGAAAAGATTTTTTGTTTGAGGAGAAATGACTCAGTGTCCCCGGCAACAGTGCCAAAATGTTATCGCACAATTTGTAGACACAAGAAAGGCCAAGGAAAGTAGGTCAAACTAGAGAAACAAGAACCTTCCCCACCCAATGTCACCACAATGGGGAGATTCTTTCTATTTAGGGAGGCTAGGCCCAGGGGAGACGTCCCCAGTAACCTGAGGTTTTGAAAGGGCAAAGGCTAATAGTACAAAGACAAAGTTCCCCTTCACAGATTACCACCAATCAGATAGTACCAGCTAAACAACCAATAATAGAGTATAACCAGAGAAAATAAAAGCACCTTCTTGAGACAACACAACAAGAAAACTAATACGTGCAATATTGGTTAGTACTTCATGTAAATCAATGACTATCTGATATCCGATATAAGCAGTGCAAAAAGTAAATATTGATGAAGTCAATGTTTGCAAAATGGCAATGATAAATATGTCACTTGTCAATAAATACAAGAATGATATGGCATCCAATATAATCAATCAATATTTAGTCTAACGAATGCCCTCAACTACCATTCAATTTCTTACAAAGTGAAATGTTGCTGCACCAAGATGAAATAACCAAGGGTGACGTCAACAACTTAGGGTTAGTAGTTTAGGGTTAGTGTAGTTAGGGTTTGAAATCAAAAGAGTTTGAGAGTGTTTGGATCAAGGTCTACTTCAACGCTGGAGGTCTTAGATCAGTGCCTTAGGGTTAATGGAGTCATAGGTGAAGAACACAAAAGTTGAAGGAGAACAGATTTTAAATGACTAGAGGGATAAGATTTAAAGTGCTGCTAAAGCAGGGATCCAAAATCATAACCCTAGGGGAGAGAGGCTCACTCTGGTTTTGCTAAAGCAATGCCTCGTGCTCTCTCCTCCTTCCCGGCAAACAACTATCTCAAATGAAAATCAAAGTCAAGACAAGAGGGTTTAAAGAGGGAGAGTGTTGCTAAGGCAAGGCTCTTTCATCAAACCCTAAAAGAAGATGGCCCTAGGCATAGATAACCTAGGCCTGGGACGTCCTCTTCCTCTTGAACTCAAAAGGTATGGCTAGCTTAAGGGAAGAAGAAAAAGGAGTGTAGTTATGGCTAGGCTCTCTTATTCTTCTTCAATGGCTAAAAGTTTTTCTATCAGGGGACATGAGACAATGACCTACTTGTGTGTTTGTCCCCTAGGGTTTTGATTCAAAAATATTTATAAATAGATGTAAGAAATTAAACTACAACCATTCAATCAAGAAGTTTTGCAGAAAAATACTTACAAATCATCAAGAAAATAATAATGCAAACCCTAGTTGTAACACCTTCCTTCAAGAAAAACACCATAGAATGCCAAAAATCTCTTCCTTCAACAAGTGTGCCTTCCTCAAATCAGCCAATAACCCAAATGGGGCATAGATTTCAGACCTCACCAAGTGGTGAATGAAAGTTGATGATAAAATGAGAGTCAAAACCCTCAATATATAGTGTATCAATAACCTAATTTTACTTTTTTAGGTCATAAAAAGGCCGACAATGTCATAATACCAAAATAATATTGTTTTTTAATTAAATTGTCAAATTAAAAACCTAATTGAGCTGCAAAGAGAGTAGAATCCCCTTCAAGGGAGGGGCTAGGCCCTTTTAGGGCAAATGAGACACCAAGGAGCAAAATGTTAGCCCCCAAGGGCTTCTCCAACATGTCACACATGCCATTGTTGCCCAGTCTACCTCCAAAAGCATCCATGAAGCTGGATGATTTCATGGTGAAGATGGAGATGTCCAAAGCCTTCCAAGGTTGGCATTCCACTGAAAAGGGGTCATTCCCCCCAGGTCTAGTCTTGTTGGAGTGCCTCTGATGGAACGTCCTCTTCCTCTCTGGTGCAAAATCCCTGATCCATATCTATCCTATATCTACCCCCGGATGGGGCCTCAACATCCATATGGTGGGCTCTTCATCCCCATGGAGGTCCGAACTGGTCATCTCCCCATGTGTATCAGTCCAAATGGCACCTGTCCATCGGGCATAGTCTTTCACATCAAAAGCTACGCCCTCCATGGGCTCATCAGTCACCGGGATCATAGCAATGTTAATCACATCTCATCATCAATATTATTAAACATATGCATAAAAACCCTAATACATCAGTCAATAGCTCAAA
>ML794992.1:364508-375631 GCA_009831015.1 Picea engelmannii | reverse complement strand
AGTGTCCACAAGAAAAGGAAAGTTCCCAGGAAGATTTCATCCAAGCCATGTAAGTGAGGTGATGTGGCTAGGGGATGTCCAGACATGTGGGTGTAGTGAGGGCCAAGGATGCATAATGTTATCTGTGGGTGCCTTTGTAGAAGGTGAGCTGTACCTGTCATGGATACATTTTTTCAAATCCCGTTCTTGCCTTTATTCTTATCTTTCTTTATTATTTTATTTTCTTTTTCTTCTTCTTTTTACTCAAGAGCTAACCAGAGGACACTGCCTTGGCATGGTGACCAGAGCTGACAGTGTTACCCACAAGTACTTTTACAGAGATGAGAAGGTTGGCTCGTGATGAGACCCCCTTTCCCTTGGCCATGCAACCAAACATCAATGACCTAGCGTGGTAACCAGATGGTGGCAATGTCATATTGTTAGGTACCCATGAACCTAATAGGTTAGCTCGTGATGAGACCCCCTATCCTTTGACTAGGTCTTGTTTGTTATTTTCCATGTCCCTCTTGTTTCTTGCTGAGAGGCCTTTTATTGCCTTCTCGGGGATCCCTGGGCGAAGCATCTCAAGGTTTCATTTTTAGGCTTTTGTCTTTTACCAGTTGCTTTTACCTTCTGGGCCTTTTGCCCCTTCTTCCCACGAGATAAGGTGGAATCCTGCAAATAGGTCAACCCAATGCTCGGACAAGGGGAATGGGATAAATGAGCGGGAGATAAGATGAAATAGTGGTGCTATGATGGGAGCGGATGATGGCTTTTCAAAAATCCCCCTAGTGGCAAACCAAGACCTATGGGCACAGGCTTGCTAGGGCACCCTATCAATTTTCCCAAGCATGGTCAAGTGGGCTAATGTAAGATCCAAGTAGTTGTTAGAGATAAAAGGAATCAGATGCATATATTTAAAGGTTTCAATGATCAAAAGTGACACATACCATGATACCTGGACCAATTACCTCATGGAGAAAGAACCTCTTCCGATACAAGACCAAGTCGATGGTGATGGATGTTGTTGCTGCTGATAAGACAAATATGATGGAAGACGAAAAGGATGGGCCCTCCAGGGCCATGCTTAGGTAAATCATGCTCTCGATACTCCATGTCTAGGACCTGTGGGCCTCGAGACATGATCTCCTAGTTATCCCTAAAACGTGGGGATAACAGGCCAATAATATTATCTCTTGACAACTGCAATAATTTTCTGATAACCTAGATGCCCAACATAAGCTACATTATGCATTTCTCTCAATATCAAAATTTTCAATTCTTGGGAATTTGGCAAGAAATTGACAGGACAAACACCATTCAAAATGGTGTACGAACAAGAAGTTGTGGTGCCATTAGAATTTTTCATGCCTAGTCTGCGCGTAGCAGCAATTACAAACATGACAGAATGAGGCGCAGTACAGGAAAGGATAAATTAGTTGATGATCATGGAGGAAGATAGGATTCTAGTAGGGTTCCACCAAGAAGTCCAGAAAGAAAGAGAAAAATCTTGGCATGACAGACATATCAAGAGGAAGGGTTTCAAGTAAGGACATCTAGTCTTGATGTACGAAAAAAAATCCCTTCATCACCCAGGAAAACTCAAAATGGACTTGTTAGGACCATACGAAGTAAAGACTGTCACAGATGGGGGAGCTTTACAATTGAAGTATTTAGGAGGAAAAAAACTCAGAGGGATGATCAATGGGAGTCAACTGAAGTTTTACAGGGCCAATTGACCCCCAGGCAAATAAAAATAAAAATAATAATAATATATATATATATATATAGAGAGAGAGAGAGAGAGGGAAGATACTGTGCCAAAAATATGAACATTTAACAAAGGCATAGTGCACCGAGAAATGAAGGAGTGTGCACACTAGGGAGTGCCAACATGGCGGAGGAAAAGGCCAACGGTCACTACAAGTGGGAAAGAAGAAACAATGGGAAAGTAGGACACGAAAAACAACCGCCAATGGACGACGACTATCAAACTTAAATAACAAAATTGACTGACGGGACATCGCATTAATTGCGCCAACTGGCGATGGAAAGGGAATTCAATAGAAAGTATGTGGGAGGCACCGGTTCAATTAAAACGCAATGGGGAAATGTCTCCAAGAAGCTTCATTGAATCAATATATAAACTAGTACACGAGATTGGGAAGGTTATTGTGCAAGTGAGAAAAGAAGAGAGCAATAGAGAATACAGAGCCGAGAGTGAAGTTTCCAGAGCTTACAAAGGCCACCACATTCGGAGGACAACAACCTAAACACCATGACACCACCCAAACAAGGAGAACCAAACCAAACTAGCCGACGACCCCGAAGAAATGCCTAAGCCTCATCACAAGGACATGAAAGAGAACATCAACCACTTCAGCCTCCAGAAGTCATCAATGTGGACGGAATCTCATTGCCCGATATGACACCAAGAAGCCCCACACCTATTGTGGAGGAAACCCAGTAGATAGCACCCATGGGAATGGACATGGATGTACCAGAAGGGGGATAGGGACAACAAGCTGAGGATGCAAACAATCATTCACACTCTGGAAACCTGAAGAGCACCTGATACTTAATGGGATGGTCTCGAACCAGAAGGAAACAACCATGCCAGAAAGATTACACACAACCAAGCCGGAACAACCACAGGAGGGCACAGTGGAAGATGTCACCGGTCGACCAGATGAGTATGCAGAAGAAAGAACAATGGAGGTAGGAACCTCGAGTTAGCCACCACAGCCGAAGGGCAAGCAGGTGGTACCAAGGTCACCGTGAAGGCAAGCCACCACAACCATTTTCTTGTCGTGCATTCCATAAGGGGTATGTATAATAGGAAATATGTTAGGCCACATGGAGAAATTGAGGTACTCATACCATGACATGACAAACACAGACAAGTTCCCAGAGTTCGCCAAGCAAGTCTACCTACATATTGTGGGTATAGGACCCTTTGGTGAACCAATTAATCAACCAGTCCAATGGGCAGCGGGACTGGCCAAAAATGGGATTCTAGGCTTGTTGGCCATAACACACTTTGGGAGGGGACAATATCCAAACAACTACGTCAAGCAACTGATGGTAGTCACCCATGCAAGATACTTGTGGCTGGAACAATTTGTCTCAATATATGTAGAGATTATTTCATACATCACAGGGATGCCATCACAGGGTGGGGATCCCATGTAGTTCCTTGAGTACAAGACGAAGGAGAAATCACTGGCCGAGGAAATGAAGAAGAAATATGGTACTGAAAGGAGGTTGCACAGAATCATCATCAAGCGTATTAGTGACGCCGCAACAAGAATGACCACAAAAATTATGGCAGGCAAATTACTCAAGAAATGTCGCAAGGAGGAAGTCTCGGCCGGGGTTGTTTCAGTTGCAACACAGTGTGCAGAGGAAACCACACCCAGTTGGGCCCCTTATTTGTTGAATATGTTCCTGGACGACTGCAAGGACATGCAGGATCTGGGGAAAATTTTCATTATTCATGGCTACTCATCCTGATATCCTTGATCAGACGGAAGGAGCTGAAGTATTCATTCTTTTCCACTAGACCCAATCTCTGCCATAGAGCATGATACTTATTATTGGGGTCTACTTCAGACCCCAATATTAGAAAGGTGAATACAACCATATTTGAAGGATATCTCAGTGACCTACAGGACAACATCACCAACACTTGGAGGGTGACATCGAAAGAAATCACACAGTATCAGGGCATAGTGAATTTCAAAGCCACTAGACATGCAATGTGGATCCAGGCACAAAAATATCCTGACAATCAATGGCTACAACTGTGCTACTGCATCAAGGAGGCACACATAGAGATGGACATTATGGATTGAGATGATAACTGGAGGATTCCAGTCCTCATTCGAGAAATACTTGAAAAAATCGAGGAGGAGGAGGTAAGATAGGAACAGACACATTCTGAAGAGATAACAGTGCCCAAGAAACCAAGGACGGGTCAAAACAAGGTGCAACAAGAAAAAAGGGGGGCACCCAAGAAAGGAACCTAGGCAGGGATGAAGAACAACACACAGGCGCCACATGTATAGGAGAAACAGGCTGAGACAACACATGGAACCACATCAAGTGCTACTCAACAGAAGCAAGGCCAGACTAAGAGGCCATTCATCTAGATGGGGGGCGTGCGCAAGAAGGCAAAGGCACACATAATTCCCCCAAAATACACGATCACCCATGATGATGTGGACATGGTGGCCCAAATGGTCTAGGATCACACAGTCGAGGATTTCGATAATGCTCAACGCCAAAGGGACAAGATTGAAGAAGAGGTGTCATACATGCAACAACTCCTCCAGTAGCTCAGAGAAGCACAGACAGCCGACAACATCATAGGAACAGTCCCATCAACATCATAGATAGGACGTGAATTTGGATCAAGTGAGTAGGATAGGATCCAGACGACAGCACAACCGAGCTCAACATTTCACGTCGCACCTAACATGTTGCACATGGATGAAATTGTGGGGCAGACACCCCTAAAGGACTTGTCCCAAATACAGTTGGTATTGACGTGGATACCAACCAAGCCCTTGTATAAACTGCAAGTCAATGTCACACAGGAGGTACAATCATGCGCACACATAGATGTAGTGGAATTCCAGCAGGAAAAGGACAATTAGGACAAGCTGGAATTGGTACTCGAGCAGGCTAAGCTTGAGACCAAATATGAAAAAGACCGCGCGGATAGGCTGGAGAAGGAATTGGTCATAGCCTATGAGAAAATCCCAAAGAGCGTGCAGACGATTGAACTCACGGTGACACATAATATTGATAAGATTGTGTTGATAGTCAATCAATACAAATAGGAGATTGAGCACCTCCGAAAGCAGCTCACTTACCACTCCACCAGAGGTGAAGGATCAAAGGAAGCAGGAGGCAATAGTGTAGATAAAGGATATAGAGTGACAAGTCCACATGGTGGCCGACTTGTTCAAGAAAGCAACATAACTCTGGAGGAAGTTGGAAGAGGATCAACAGGTCCAGTAGTGGGACCAGGAAGAATAAAAGATAAGCGTATCTATCCATGACCTCAAGCAGAGGCATAAGACAATTCCAATCACAAAGCGCATCAAAGGATCTTAGGATATGAAGAAACTGCAGGAAAAACTCATAGCTACGCGGACATAGAAAAAGGAGCTTAGGGCTCAAATGGAATTGCTCCAGGAGCGGGAAATAGAGGTCATTGCACAAGTGGAAGAAGAAAAAAAAAAATGGCACAAACCCAGGCAGAGTGCGCAGGGATGGTCAGTGATGAGATTGCGTTGCAGGTATTGGACACACTCAAGGAGAAGACATCACAAGCCCAAATACAAGCAATGGAGCTCACAGAGAAGTTCCAAGCAATTGCAAGAGAGATCGATGAAGCACACTTGGTTTAGGTGGTTCGGGACGAGCCACATGAAAGTGTTGGGGGCCTCTTGGAGGCAGTTCGAATCAGAAAGAAAGGTTATTTTTGGAAGAGAAGCATGCAAGAGGAAAGAGACAGCTGGAAAGAAAAGCATCACATGCGCATGCATGGAAGACCTAACGACGCTAGGGTTAGGTTTTTTGTAATACATTGTAATGGCCGGTGAGTTGAAGATAATTAGAAGAGATATATACATAGAGATCGGGGATAAAAAGAGAGAGAGAGAGGCGAGATATGTGAAGAAAGTAAGGATGGTACCAGTTAATAGGGAGCTAGGAAGGGCATGAGCTAATCTATCTCAAGGTTTAGATCACAAGATGAGGAGACTGGTGTGATATAGTCAGCCTCACAGGGATCGAGGAGCATGTGAGAAGCAATAAGAACTAAGATTGTAACCATGAACTACATGGAGATTTCCAAACTATAATAAAATACTTACAGCCAGATCTTTGTGGATGTAGCCCAACAGGGGTTGAACCATGGTAACACTTTGTTATGTGACTGAATGAATGTGTTTTTACATCTTATTAGTTGTTGAATGATGAATGAATGAAGTAACTAAGTAAATCATTTGTACCACATGCATGCATAGAATGAATGTCATACTAGATGTTAAATGAACTAAATAAAGGTTAAGGTGCAGATCTTTCTCAGTCTCAGGTTGCAAACACCTGAGTATTGCAGCCACCCATAGAGTTATCTCAGGTGATACTACACAGTAAACTCTGCGTACTCTGTTGCATTCTAGGTGACCAAAGGGGCTGATAATATTTAAGTTATTTTTTTGGGAAGCTTCTTAGTTATGAACTAGGGTCAATCTGTAATGGTAATTAGATAAAAGGGAATGGAAAACCAACAATAGTGAATAGATAATCATGAACAAAACATCAACCATGTGCATCCTGTGCCATATTGTCTTCCAACCATGCACAACACCCATGTACATCAACCATGTACATCAATACCATACAATATACCATAAGATATCATCAATGGAGTGTATCAACCATATGCCAAGAACATGTGCCAACTGTGTACCAACCATATGCCTCAAACAAGTGTCATATAACTCATAATATGCCTCTACCATGAACCAAGTGCCACAACCATGTATCTCAACCATCAATATATCAACCAAGCATCATAACAAGTGTCTCACCTATATCATCCCATACATCATTTACCAAATCAAGTGCATAAACTATTCACCAAAATTCAACAAGATGAACCACAATCAAGATGTGTTCACATACATGTATGTCATATCAACCATAAACCATGTGCCAATCATACTGCTAGAAAGTTCCTCAACCAATGTACCAAGTATGTACCAATCATGTATCAATTATAGATCAAGCTATGACTCATCAATGATGTACAACATAACCACCTCATCAAATCATCAACTACAAGTCCCAATATGTAACTCAACCACATGCCAAATGCATGCACCAAGATATCCAACAAATATTCCTCTAACAATACATCACAAGATATGTCAATGGAGCTCACATATGTACCATCCATGTACTACAACAAATATGCCTCAAAACCATTCACTACAACAAGTACTAAGAAACCAATAGTACCTCTAAACATGTACCAAAAGTGTGTCTCAATAGATCAATGATATACCTCTAGCTATCACCACATCAACATGATATATCCCATAAACAATATTCCATAACTTCACTGAGAGAATACATAACATAACCAACATTGTTCCTTAAATGAAAATGATTAAATCCACACTCTAGAGTTAGTACCATGCATCCAAGATAGAAATCAATCATATTCTCCAATACTCAATTACATATTATCACCATATATTCATCAAACAAGAATGTAATCATGAAAACCTGCAAAAAACCATCTCAAATCCTGAAAAACAGAGTTATACCATCAAACCATGTTGCAACTCATATGTACACTCCTCTTCTTGAGGATTTTACCATAGATACATGACCTATTCCATAGACAACTCACATATGTATGTGACCTTTCTATAGGTCACCTTGCATATGTACGATACTTCTCTCACATGAGCCTGTGTATGCCTCAAAAAAAGTAAATATTTCCTGATTCTTTGTCCCTTCATTCATGTCTGGATTTTCAGTTTTCTCCATCCACTTCTGAGAGTGTCTTGTTCTCTAAGTACTAGTTCTTTCATCTTCAACCTTGTCACTCTTCCATGCTATTCTTTCCATATCATTTCCTCATGGATTGTCTTCTTGTGTTCCAACAATCTTCAGATTTGTGGCCAAACCCATTGCAGCTGTAGCATCTCATGGTGTGGAAATGTGCAACAATGTGTCCCACAAGGTTACATATCCAACATCTTATCATGTTATTGAATATTCTAACATATTTCCTTGCATAATGTGTGCAATCCAAAGCTTTGTGACCATATTGATTACATGTGAAACAATGACCCTTGAAAACATTTTCATACCTTTGATTTTGTGTCAACCTTGAAGGTGTCTCTCTTCTGAATTTTCTTTGAGGTGTAGGACGTGCTTCTTGATGTCTTCCTTGTTCTAATATTCTGAAGGTTTCCTTGCTTTGTGTATATGTTTGAATTGCATCTTTGATTCCACCTTTTGAGAATGGAGGACTTACCTCATGCTTCTTAGAAGTGCTAGCTTCAAAGTGTGTTGCTTCCTTGTTGTATCCAAGACCAGGTTTATCATTTGGTGATCTTTGACTATCCAATATTTCATACAGGATTGTTTAGTTGTTCATGAACCCTTTTGCCTTCTCTTCTTTCCTTATGATATCAACAATTTTGGATTCCAACTTATGACATGATTCTTCCTTTTCATTTACTTGATTCTTTAATAGTTCCTCTATCCTTTTGGATTCTTCAATTTGTGGCTTTAGATTGACATTGAATTCAAGGATTTTGCTAACCTCATCATATACCTTCTTCTTTTCTTCTACTTGACCAATTATTTCATTCTTTATTCGTTTAATTTCTTCTTCTTTTTCTTCTAATTGAGTATTTTTACTTTCTTCTTATTCTTTGAGCATTTTCTTTAGTGCCCATGGTAGGCCCTGGGCACTTTTCTAGGATTTTCTTAATGTATTTTTCAAGATACTCAAAGGAAGTTGAACTATTTCCTATTTCATAGATAACATCATCCAAATCAGATAAAACCTTATATTTATGCTTCACCAAATATTCCTTTTCATCTATAAGATAACTGTCAATTGATTCCACACAAACTAATTCTAGATTTTCTTCTTCATTTGTACAAGAACATTTAACATCATCACACCTAGAATTATTGCAATAGAGGATTTTGTAGAGTCTTTACCTTAATTGTCCTTGATGGAATTTTCTTCTTTGTCTTGATATACCTTCTCTAGCTCCATCCATAGGTCTGTGGCGAAGGTACACTTTCCTATGCTTTCTTTTACAGAACCTGAGAGTCCATTCAAGATGGTCTTGAATTCTACTGCATTTTTCTTCTTTTCTTCCTTTTGGGTTGCACCTTTTGTCTGATTCCTTGAGGGAACTGATCCACCAACAACCATGTTCCAAACACCTACTCTTGTTTCCTTCAAATACCCTTTCATTTCTATTCTCCATGTTGAATAATATATCTTATCAAATATTGGAACTTCATCATCCATTTGTGTGTCCATGGATCTCCTTCAAGATTGTTAATGCTTATAGTGAAGGCTTGCTCCGATACCAATTGTTGGACACATCGACCACACTAAGAGGGGGGTAAATCAGTGTGAGGATATTTTTACAACTTCTTACAAAACTTTAGTTAGCCATCACCATTCATAGCATCATTACTCATTACTTATATTCGCACTTAGTTGCTTGCATGTAAACACATCTCAATGACATATATTAACAATAAAGAACTATGCACCATCACAATAAAGAACACCAAATATATGTATAAGTTTGTCTTGTATTATAGACTACAATCCTTGGGGTTTATCATCACCAAATTAAATGAGCACCAACTCAAAGAGAGAACCAACTCTCAATGCAAGACTCAGTCTGAAAATCTCATCACCAACTAAGAAGAGGAATCCAATCCTCAAGTACAAGACCCAGGTTGTAGACAGAAATAAATCTGTCAAACTATACCAACAGTCCATACCAAGATAAGTGCATCAACTATGGATAACACAACTTGTCACAACAACCTGTCACCTCAACCTATCTCATCAATCTCGTCATCCAAATCTATTCTACTCAAAAGGATCAATCATCAAGTCAACTCTCAAGCAAAGGCATAAGACAATTCCAATCACAGAGCGCGTCAAAGGAGCTCAGGATATAAAGAAATTACAGGAAAAACTCATAGCTATGCAGACACAAAAAAAGGAGCTTCTAGCTCAAATGGAACCGCTCCAGGAGCGGGAAGCATAAGTCATTGCAGAAGCGGAAGAAGAAAAAATGAACATGGCACAAACCCAGGTAGAGTGCGCGGGGATGGTCAGCGATGAGATTGCATTGCAGGTATTGGATGCACTCAAGGAAAATATTGCACAAGCCCAAATGCAAGCAATGGAGCTCATAGAGAATTTCCAAGCGATTGGAACAGAGATCGATGAAGCACACCAAGTTTAGGTGGCTCGGGACAAGCCACATTTAAGTGTTGGGGGCATGTTGGAGGCAGGCCAAATCAGAAAGAAAGGCTATTTTTGGAAGAGAAGCATGCAAGAGGAAAGAGATAGTTGGAAGGAAAAGCATCACACGTGCATGCATGGAATACCTAATTACGCTAGGGTTAAGGTTTTTGTAATAAATTGCAATGGATGGTGAGTTGAAGATAATTAGAAGATATATATGCATAGAGCTCTTGGAGAAAAAGAGAGAGAGAGGCGAGATATGTGAAGAAAGTAAGGATGGTACAAGTTAATAGGGAGCTAGGAAGGGCATGAGCTAATCTATATCGAGGGTTAGATCATAGGATGAGGATCCTAGTGTTATATAGTCAACCTCACAGGGATCGAGGAGCCTGTGAGAAGCAAGAAGAACTAATATTGTAACAATGCACAACATGGATATTTCCAAACTATAATAAAATCCTTAGAGCCAGATCTTTGTGGATGTAGCCCGGGAGGGGGTGAACCATGGTAACATTGTGTTATGTGACTGAATGAATGTGTTTTTTCATCTGATTAGTTGATGAATGATGAATGAATGAAGTAAATAAGTAAATCATTTGTACCAAATGCATGCATAGAATGAATGTCATACTAGATGTTAAATGAACTGAATAAAGGTTAAGGTGCAGATCTCGCTTAGTATCATCTTGCAAACACCTGAGTATTGCAGCCACCCATAGAGCTATCTCAGGTGAGACTGCGCAGTACACTTTGTGTACTGTGTTTCCTTCTAGGTGACCAAAGGGGCCGATAGTCTTTAAGGGATTTTGTTGGGAATCTTCTTAGTTATGAACCGGGGTCAATCTGTAATGGTAATTAGATAAAAAGGAATGGAAAACCAACAACAATGAATAGATAATCATGAAAAAAATATAAACCATGTACATCATGTGCCATTTTGTGTTCCAACCATGCACAACACCCATGTACATCAATACCATACAATATACCATAAGATATCATCAATGGAGTGTATCAACCATATGCCAAGAACATGTGCCAACTGTGTACCAACCATATGCCTCAAACAAGTGTCATATAACTCATAATATGCCTCTAC
>ML794992.1:288979-325291 GCA_009831015.1 Picea engelmannii | reverse complement strand
TTTTACAGTCTCTGTACATTTCTTTCATTAATAGAAATCGTGTATTACTGTATCTCTGTGTTTATGGTTGCATCTCTGATATATTTCTGTTATATTACTGGATATACGCGATATCTATGTGCATTTCTTTATTATATCTCCGCCCTCATTTCGTGCCGAAAATAATCTGGATCAAATACACTCAGATGTTTGCGATCCAATGCCAGTCAGATATTTAGGAGGATCTCTCTACTATGTAACCTTCATAGATGACTATTCAAGAAAGATGTGGTTGTATCTACTAAAATCAAAAGACAAAGTATTCAACAAGTTCCAAGAATTCAAGGAAGAAATAGAAAACCTTACGAACGAGAATATCAAGACATTAAGAACAGATAATGGAGGGGAATACACCTCGAAGGAGTTCGTTGCATTCTGAAAATTAGCAGGGATTAGGAGGGAATTGATTGTTCCTCATAATCCTCAACAAAATAGTGTAGCATAAAGAAAGAACAGATCTATCGAAGAAACGATAAAAGCCCTATTGAACGATCAAGATCTATCCATGTTTCTATGGGGAGAAGCAACAATGATGGCAATATATGTACAGAACAGAAGCTCTCATTTCATATTGAATTACATGACACCAGAAGAAGCATTCTCAGGTAAGAAACCTAACGTAGAAAATCTAAGAATATTTGGATGTCCAGTTTACTCTCATATTCCCAAAGATAAAAGGAACAAACTAGAACCCTCAGGAAAGAAGGGGATATTTGTGGGATATAATGATTCATCCAAAGCCTATAAAATATATATTCCAGAACAACACAAAATAGAAGTAAGCAGAGACGTAATGTTCAATGAAAATATGGCCTTCAGAAAATCTATTGAAGAAACTATAGAAGAAGACGAAATTGAAGAACCAAATGAAGAAAACACAGAAAGCGAAAATAACGAAAAGGATCAACCTGATCATCCTATGGAGCCATGTGAGAACACTGATCCAGATAATATGCCAAAGAGAAAGAAATGACCATCTTGGCTTGAAGCCACATTACAAGATGCAGAAAGAATCAAGGTTCCAGAAGGAACATCTAGGAAGAGTAAAAGACCGAAAAGATTCTCAAGTTATGCAGCATACATGACGAAGCTTCTAGATGAAGGACCTACTACATTCAAAGAAACAGTCCAAAAGGGACAATGGAAAGAATCTATGGAGGAAGAACATCAGTCCATTATGAAAAATGAAGTATGGGAAATTGTACCCAGACCTAAAGAGAAATCAATGGTAACCTCAAAATGGGTATACAAGATCAAACATGCAACAGACGGAAGCATGGATAAATACAAGGAAAGATTTGTGGCTGGAGGGTTCTCCCAGAAGGAGGGAGAAGATTATGATGAAACCTTTGCTCTGGTGGCAAGGTATACCTCCATCAGAGCTATCATATCTCTTGTTTCTTCCATGGGATAGAATCTACACCAGATGGATGTCAAGACAACCTTTCTCAATGGAGCTATTGAAGAAGAAGTGTATATTGAACAACCTCAAGGATTCTAGGTACATTCTAGAGACACTCACGTTTGCATATTGAAGAAAGCTCTATATGGACTCAAGCAAGCTCCAAGGACTTGGTACGCTGGAATGGACAACTATCTAACAAGACTTGGTTTCTCCAAAACTCATGCAGATCCAAACCTTTATTACAAAGTCGTGGATAACGCACTTTTGATTCTACTATTATATGTTGATGATCTATTCATAACAAGTGAAGAATCTCTAATCATCCAATGCAAGAAGGATATAGCCTCTGAATTTGATATGAAAGATCTAGGTCTCATGCACTATTACTTGGGACTAGAAGTATGGCAGAAGCATGGTGAATTATTCCTTGGACAAGGAAAGTACGCAATAAAGATCCTTCAGAAGTTTGGAATGATGGACTGTAAATCCATGGACACTCCTATGAATGCGGATATAAGAAAAGTGAAAGTCCCAGATTCTGATCTAATAGATCCATCTCTATATCAGTAGTTAATTGGATCATTGATGTATTTGGTAAATACTTGACCAGATATTTGCTTTGTTGTAAATACATTAAGTCAGTTCTAGGTGGAACCTAGACAAGACCATTGGATAGATGCAAAGCATGTCCTAAGAAATATTTGTAGGATAAGAAACTATGGCTTGAGATATACCACATCCAGTGATATCCAACTTCATGGATTCACAGACTCTGATTGGGCAGGAAGTGCAGAAGATAGAAAGAGTACCTCAGGTATGTGTTTCATCTTGGGCTCCGCTATGATATCTTGGGGCAGCAGGAAACAAAATTTTGTCACACTCAATACAACAGAAGCAGAGTATATGGCAGCTTGTGAAGCATGCACAGAAGCAGTATGGCTAAGGAAGTTAATCTTTGATTTATTTGATCAGACTCCAAAATCGACCATAATATATTGTGATAATCAGAGTTGCATAAGATTATCCAAACATCCAGTGTTTCATGAAAGGTCGGAGCACATTGAGATCAAATACTACTTTATTTGAGATAAATTCCAAGAAGGAGAGGTAAAGCTCGAGTATATCCCCACTGATGACTAGACAACAGATATCCTCACAAAAACTCTATCCAGAATCAAGTTTTCATATTTCCGAGAGAAGATGGGGATCGTGGAAATAACTCCCTTAGATGAAAGAGAAGATTCTCCAAGCTAGAGAAGGTACGGAAAAATATTCTTGAAGAACATTTATTTTTGTGATTTAAATAACTCTCCAGTTAGGAGGGAGCACTGAAAACATTATTTATTTTTGTAATTGAAAATTAGTCCAGATTGGACAGATGCTTTCCTGTTCAGAAAGTGGATTGATATTTATGACGGACAGTGGCTTCCCATTGTAGTTAACATGGGAGGCATACTGATTGTTGATGTATCATAGACAAGGACTTCCCATTTTGGTTAACATGGGGAGTGGTCTAGGACAATCATTCTTCTTGGCAGTCACTCTGAGTAGTGGTCAAGTAGAATGGTCTGCCTTACCGGGAAGTCATTCTTTCGAAGTTCACAGTTGTGAGCAGTTTCGAAGAATGGTCCTTTTTGGAGGTTGATGCAGGACAGACATTCCTTAGGGAAGACTCATTCTCTCCATGTTACACTCTATTTAGTGTCGGGGGAATGGCCCAGGGTAGAGAATGGTCCGGACAATTATTCCTTAGGGCAGACTCATTCTCTCCAGGTTACACTTTGTTTAGTGTCGGAGGAATGGCCCAGGGTGGGGAATAGTCTAGGCTCGGCAATCAAGGACAGTCATTCCTTAGGGTTTATACATTATCTCCAGGGTGCACTTTAATTAGTGTAGGAGGAGTGGCCCAGGGTGAGGAATGGTCCAAACATTTCTTAGGGTTTATACATTCTGTCCAGGGTGCACTTTAATTAGTGTAGGAAGAATGGCCCAAGGTGAGAAATGATCCAGGCTCAAAAATCAGAAATAATCCTTCTTCCTTCTTTGAGAAGAATGGGGAAGATAGCCCATTGTTTATATTCTATACTGAGGGCAGATATTATTTCATATCTCACAGACGTGAGTGAAAGATTGGCCCAAATGATTCATTTTTTATCATAACATTGTTTCTATGCAGGTTGCTATCAGATGTTTGTTATGAAGAATATATGAAAGTAGATATAGTACTGTGGTGGATTTGTTCCACTATTTGTGATTATGTTTCACAGTTTGAGTAGTTGCATACTACCTGAATAGACACAGGTGTGTTCTATTAATTGATATTGTACCAGTTGTCATAGGAGATTATCCAGTTGGATAATAATGACGGTGCTCGTAGTACTACCAGTTGAATGGTCTGTTGTGCTCAAGACCATACCTCCCTAGCTAGGAGGGAGTGTTAATATTATGGTAGCTTCGAGAGGTATGAACCTCTATTGTGACCTATGACGAGATTAGAATACTCTGAAAGGAAGCAAAGAATTGAAGGAAACCCTAGACAAGTTGTCGGCTGGATAAATACATTTAATATGAATTTATTGATACCCAGAAGGAGAAGTCGGCCCCAGTTAGCCTGCCCATTTCACTATAAATACAGGGCGCCAGTTCTCATTATTCATCATCTCATCAGTTGCAGAGAGAGACAAATATGCGCAGGCAGTTGCAGTTTTGGTGCGCAAGTTTCTGGGAGAGTTGGGAAAGTGAGCACTAGCTTCTAGGTGGGATCATCTGTTCAACTTAGTTTATATTCTTGATTGGTGCATTAGCCTCTCTTGGCTATTGAATTGCTACCAGGATTCTCTTCTTGTTCAAGGTCAAGGTGCTTGGAGGGTGGCTTCGGCCAGTGGTTGGGTGATGAGGGTATCGTCAATGGTAAAATGAGCACAATCTTCTATATTCTAACAACTTTCCCTTATCCATCTCTTTCTCCATTTCTCCGCCTCTTTTCAATGCTTCCCCCCTTCCCCCGTGCACATAGGGAAGTTTAGTTTTCTAATTCCATAGTCATTACACCGTTGTTATACAGTAAAATCTTGATTGAAGTATACAACGATCTGATATACCTACCTCTAGGTCCATTTAGAAACTCCTGATCTAATGTGTTGTAATACTTTGCGGTATCTACTGCAAATTCTGTGATAGACTCTACAACAATATGGTCTAACCAGAAATCTACCGCATGCATGAATTTGTTGTTATCTTGTTGTAACTTCACGATCTCCACAGGATTCCACTTGAGCTATCTGATTCGATTTGTAGGATGGTTGTATTTTAACCTTAATAGTCACTCTTGCAACACATGTGGGAACTCACAGAAAAATACCTCATGCAGGTCTCTAAAAATGTACTTGTTTAGATATTTGTGCGGTGTTATCTTAGGGTTTCTAGTATCCTTCTGCACAAATTCAAGTTACTTTTTTTTCAACCATCTTTTTATCTCCGCCTTCGTTGGATTTCATGGTTTGAACATTCCCTTTTTATACCTTCATTCTCTGCATGATTCTTCTACGGATCCCATTCACTCAATCCCATGCAGGTCTAGTTGGCAATAGAACCATTTGTTGGTTATTACTCCTTCTTTATACTTATTGGGCTGACCCAGGTTCATATCTGAACAGGTTTCCAACAAAACCCTCTAAAACTATCGACCCTCATGGTAAACTAGAAGGCAACGCAGGACACATAATGTACTGCACAGTCTCACCCGAGATAGTTCTATGGGTGACTACAAAGCTCAAGTGATTGCAGTCTGGAAAGAGTGGGGATCATGGGTTGGATTTGATCTTCTTCATGCCTTACACTGGTTAATCAATATATTATTCTAAGATCCATTAATCTGTGAAATTGATGCATGAATTCTAATAGATCTAACTGACCACATATGTGTAAATCAATCATAAATATGAATTAAAGATGATCATCCATTAACAGAAATTAAACATACATTCATTCATCACACAGTACACAATTTCTACCATGGTTCACCCCCTTCTGGGATAAGTCCACAAAGATCTGGGCTCTTAGGCTCTTTTATTATTTTTGCTGCAAAATATGGTACCTTGCGCACTACATCTCTGATCATACAATCATGAACAAGGTTCCAAAATCTCTGTGAGTTGGACTAGATCACACCATTCTCCTCATCATGTGATATAACCCTCAATATCTCACTACTTTACTCTCCTACATCTCAACAACTTAAAAAAATGTATCACAATAGCTCAAAACCCGAACGACTACTGGGAATATACTTTGCCCAATAGTACTCTCTCACAAACCGCTATCCCTTGACCTAGACCTCCTAGGTTCTTATTTATACTATTTTACATCTTATCAGTCATTACCATCCCTTACAAAAACCCTAACCCTAACATGGTTAGGTTTTCCTGCATGCACGCCTAACATGTTTTCCTCCTTTGCATGCAGATTTTCCCCGCACGTGTTGTTTTTCCTACCAGTTGTGTTTTTCCAAATTAAGATTTACTTTCCAAAAATGGACTTTTCCTCAAAATCGGCATGCACCCAACATGTAACCTCTGACTATATTAGAATATTCTAAACACCAGATAAATCCTAAACATATGTGTAAAAACCCTAAAAGACAAGTTGGATCAATAAAATATTTATTATTAAACTATTAGCTTATAAAAGGACAAGCTAACCAAGAAAAGTGACAAGAACCACTATAAATAAGAGATGATCTATATCATGTGTATTGTTGGCCCTTGACCAAGTTTTGGAGATTATTGGTCAGGTTTGACCTAGTTTGGGACTTCAACAGGCTGGTCAAAGGCGGAGCGCAAGTCAAAGCAGAGATAGCGGGATCTTAGCCCCTTTTTAGGGCAATTTTGGGTTTTGGACTTATGTAACGGGTATGGGGATGTCATCCCATGGGTTTACCCATGTTCAGGTCCTTTTGTAATGTATAAATAGATAACTAAGTGAAGTAGTAAAAGGGAGGGGTAGAGAGGGAGAAGGTTGTTGTAGATTGAAGTGCTAAGTGCAAGTGTTGTAAGAGGCTCTGTGCTCAGTGTATGTTGATTGTCTATAGTGCTATGTGAATAGACTGTAGAAGGCTTTGTGTTGTAACCTAGCCCGGGGAAGGGGAATTTGGTGAGGTGCACATAGATCCCCTGGCCTCTGTGGAGTAGGATTTTGATGCTTGGTGCCTATAATAAGCTTGACAGAAGATAATAGAAAGAAGAAGATTTGGTGGACGTAGCCCCATGCTGGGGTGAACCATGTATATCCTATGTTCTAATTTCTATGTTCATTATGACTATTTTTTTCATGTGATTTATGCTTAGATGGATAAGATATGATATCTTAGTGCTTAGTGATGTGAATGAATGCTAGATCTGATCTATTTCCAGATCCTAAATTCTTAGATGTCTTAAATCTGATTGAATACTACACTTCTCTGTAATTAGGGTTTTATCAGCGAAGAAACCAAGGGTTGAATACTAATGAATGGTAATTGCTAAGTGCTTTGCTATAATATTGTGATAAAAAATATGTGTCCCAACTAGGTTGCAGACACTTGAGTCCTGCAACCACCCCTGCCTCTACCTTGGGTGAGACTTCATCTGCTTCGCAGGTGTTGCCAAAAGGGTCGGTAGTTAGGGTTTTGTTGGTGCGTTGTTGAATCGTTGAACCCCGGGTCTTCCCTGTGCTAACAAATGGTTTCATTACCGGGAACTGAAACTGTGATTGTTGGGAACTAAGGAAAAGAAATAGCTATGTGCATAGATCTGTTTCTTTAGTGCATAGTATTCCACTTGACTTGTGAAGCTCTGTGCTAAGAAGAGAAGTCCAATCTGAAGAAAAGAGGCAAGATCTGAAAGTTGGGTTCTCTTAAAAAGGTAAGAGTAGTGAAAATTTTAAGATCTGAAAGCTTTCTGTTTTGTTGAAAGTAAGTTAAGTGAAAATTTTTGTTTCGAAATTATGGATCTAGGTATATTTGATAAATTTTGTCCTAGCCTGAAAACTAGGGCACAACTAGAAGAAAGAAGATTCGATATAAGTAGATCTGATAGATATGTGATTCCTATACATAGAAATAATGTTTGTACTAACAAATGGATGCAGGATCCTAGAAAGAATTTTTTGCAAGCTAGCTACTATGATCCTAGTGCGCAGTACAAGAAAAACTGGGGATAATTTAAGAGAAAGAGAGTATTAACCCTTTGTTACAGTTGCAGAAGACCATGACATCTTGCTAATGATTGCCTTGATAGAATACCTAGTTGTCTTTGTTGTAAAGCTATGGACCATAAAGTTCTGGATTTCCCTAGAATGATTGCTAAGCTTGAAAGAATGAATATGGAATGAGAAAAACATGAGAAAGACCCAGAAATTAAAACTATGGCAGAACCCCAGAAAGAATCAGAGATTGTATTGTTACAAATAAAAGAACCATGAACGATCAGAGAGACACCAATCTATCAAAGGTTTTAAAAGACAAAGAGTCCATAGAAGCAATAATAGGAGACTTAGACATAGACTGTGATCTAGATGAGGAAACATAGGTGAATATCATGACAGAAAGAACTTGGGAAATTTTTGGAAATCCTGCTATGATTCCTTCATTAGGAAGATTAGGAATGTTTAAAGAGAAGTTGATAACCCTATGTGGAAGACTTACCCATACATCTATGAGTGCTCATGGAACTTCCACAGAGGAAGAATTTGAGATCATTAGATTTGTTGAGAAGAACGCCCCATTTGCTATGTTGCTAGGAAAAACCTGGATTGAGAAAGATCGGATTCAAAGAAAAGAAGAAGAAGCCCTAGAACAGAAAAAGAAAGAATTAAAGGATTTCATGATTGGGAGAATAACACACTTGATAGAAGAACATGAAAACAATTTGAAGCTACTAAGGACCAGATATCTATATGACGAAGATAAAAGAACACAAGAATACTTGAAGAACTCATCCACACAGGAAAGCAGAGCACCTACCCCAAACAAAGAAGAAGTATTACACTCGAACCCTATGGAAGATCATCAACAATGAGAAGTTACTATAACAAGAGAAGATAAGAATCAAAATGGGAAGAGGAACCCAATGACTCAAATTACATGAAAGAAGGCTAGAAAACTCAGTAAGAAGAAAGCCAAGTTAGAAAAATTGCAAGAAGCCCCAGATAGAACTTCGCAGAAGGAAGGTTTCTAGAATTTGAACTTCGTCAGAATATCAGAACAACGAAGATTGGCACTTTGATGTGGCAGAGCGATATAACTGTTGGAGGCATTATGACCATTAGACCAATGCTCCTGAATGGTTAAGAAAGCAGTTAAATTGGAAGAAATCATTACAATATTTCCTATTTATCTCGTCGAACATTATACCGAGAACACTTTTGCAAACAATGATTCCTTGAGCCCACAGAGAGTTGACTGCTACCATGCTGTGTTCATCGAGACTTCACCACCCATCCTATTTCATTGAGTGTTTTTTGATCAACTTGAGGTACCCAATCTCGAGCATGCATGTCGAACGACATTACCACAGTAGAGAAGTCAGTAGAGGAAATTTTAATCGATCTAATGGCAGAGAAAGTGATGTCTACAGGAGTTCAATCTTTGTCGATGAGAGGAGTGAAAGCCTCTCCATTGACTGCATGCGGATCTAGATGTTAGGATCCTAACCCTCACATAGGTAGAACAATATATCCAGATGTAATAAAGGTCAATATTAATAAGGCCTTGCAATAAAATAGAATAAGTCGAATGTAAGAAGACCTAATAGAAGCTTCTGCTTCTAGAAGGATCTTCCTCTAGATGCTTCTTTTGATAAACATATTTAGTATAAATAGGAGTCAATGGTATGATAGCCCTATCTTGGATATTATTATAATAGAGCTCTACTCGACTGGAGGTTGCCCCCTTGAAGAGGCCCGTGAACATTGCTTTCAGAATCAAAGTGTTATTTATGTTGTTATTCTTATATCATTTCAGTGCTATTGTGGTGATTGTTCTGGTTATAATGTTGTTATTCTGCCATTTCTAGCATTTTATTTATGTTCTGCATACTTTTTATATCTAGTATATTACAAGTGGTATCAGAGCACTTTCCTCGGCGAAAATTGTGGGTAATTTTTTTTTTTAGGGTAGAGACGTATTCCGACGTCTTTAAGCCACAGAGATCTGTCATTACGCACATAAACCCATTGTTGAGGGATTCATACACGTAGGAAATACAAGTGGTACTTAAGTGCACATATTTTGGCCACCCTTGTAACCCATGTTGGTACGCCTTCGAGTGGTAGTGCATCAGACAACACCTGTGTATGGATCGGCCTACATTACCTGAATCCCTCTTTAGATAAATTGATCGGCCACCTGACTGCTATAGTTCCACCGAGGACAACACTCAGGAAGATACTCTCTAGTAGTTGGGTAGTCGGGTAGTACAGATAATGTACGGTATAGCATCCTTAGTTAGTACCCTTAGAAATTGGGTCGAGTACTATTGTTGGACCCCGCACGTATATCAGAGAGCTATAGCACAGGGAAAACCCTTTTCTGTAGAACCCTTGAATACCTAACCCTTGGGGACATAAACATAAACAAATTAAAACAAACAAGATCTATTGCCACACAACTGTGTTCGGGTTTCCAAATCACTACACATTTATTCTTGGTTAAGAATTTGGGCATTTCATCATTGCAGTATTCTTCAGACCGGAGTATAACTCCGCAGGTGTAAAAAAAAAAAGTCTGGATTTTTTTTCACCATTATTTGAGACCTATTCCATTGGATTCATCTATTTTCCCTTATCACATTCATACATATCATTTTTAGGAAACAATTTGGACCCAACCCGCCCCCTTTCAGTTCCCTCATCCTCATGGCCCATACCCATAGCCAAGACTTGGAAGCTCCCTTCAATAACTTGCAATCTAGTCTCACTGAGACCCAACAAGAAGTGAAACAACTCAGTGCTAATGTTGCTGCCATCAATACAACCATGCAGTCCTCAATGGAGGAAATCAAATAAGACCTGACCACCCAGCTTGAATCTATCTTTTCGACACTATGCACCAAGCTACATATCCCTACAGATAACCCTTCCTCTGACTCACCTCCACATACTGAAGTTGAACATTCCTCTCATTCCCATAAATTTCAGCACCATCACTTTCAACGTGACCTACGCCTTCCATGGGTGGATGTGACCAAATTTGATGGCTCAGACCCCACTGGTTGGGTAACCCAAATGGAACATTATTTCTCTTTATACGGAATTACAAATGACTTGGCCAAACTCTGGTATGGTGTTCTCCATTTATATCAAGAACGTTGGCAATGGTGGCAATGGAGAAAAACTTATCATCAAGGGTATATTGCTTGGACACACTTTGTGGAAGAGATTTATGAATGCCTTTGACACTAACACCAACCATTTGGGCCATTTGGCAAAGTTGAAACAATCAGAAACAATGGAAGAATTTATAGTTGCCTTTGAGCGCCTAGTTTTTCGTATAGAGGGCATGTATGATGCCTTTTCTGAGAATGTTTTATCAGTGGCCTCAAGGATGAGATTTGGGCCCATGTCCTCATGGCTCGGACTCAAAGTTAGGCAAAGGCTACTAAAAGAGCTAAAGAAGTAGAACAGGTTGTATCTTCTCAAAACCGGAAACCCTCATTTATCCCTCGCACTAAACCAGTAAATCCCACTACTCCCTCCGCTCCACTAAAGATCCAAAAATTGACCAGGGCTGAAATGGTTGAACGCCAACTCAAAGGCCTTTGTTATAATTGTGATGACAAATATTTCTTGGGCCACAAGTATAAGGAACAAAAAAAAATTATGGCCATCTCCGAGGATATTTCAGAAGAGGATGTTGAAACTCCCCTTGTGTCTGAGTCACCTAAAACCACTGGCATAACCCCTCCCTCAGACCCTCCTGAAGTAGAACCGGTCATTTCCCTCAATTCTCTCACCAGCCTCTCCGCTCCCCAAAACCTCAAGCTAATCAGTTACATCAAGCATCAGAAGGTTATCATTCTAGTTGATAGTGGAAGCACCCATAATTTTATTCATCGTCGCATTGCCCAAGAAACTCATTGCTACATCCATGTCGTCAATAATTTCCAAATCATGATTACCAATGGTGGCTCCATGAAATGTGGAGAGCGTTGTGAAAATGTGCGTCTCCAAATTGGTGACTACCACCTGAAATCTCATATGTTTTCTATCGACATGGGCGGTTGTGACATTGTGTTGGGTGTAGACTGGCTAAGGGATTTAGGTCCCATTCTAATGGATTTTAAGGAATTAACCGTGCAATTCGACTAGGAGGTCCACCAATATAAGTTCCAATTCATCATCGTCAGTTCACCTGAGATCATTAGTTCCCATCACATGGAAAAGATGCTTAGAAAAGGCCATTCTGGTGTTATTGCCCAACTCCATGTCATACAAGCAACATAGATACCCTCGGTGCCGCAAGACCTCCAAGCCATCCTTTCTAAACATCAAGCGGTCTTTTCCACTCCTCAGGGACTCCCTCCTTCTCATGGTGTTCGTGATCATTCCATTCCCCTTGTACCCGGAAGCCTTCCTCCCAATATTTGTTCGTATCATCACCCCTTTTCCCCAAAAAATGAAATTGAGAAAACGGTCCAGGAACTCCTTAATGCAGGCGTTATCCACCCTAGTACGAGCCCCTACTCTTCTCATGTGGTCATGGTATTGAATAAAGAAGGTTCTTGGAAAATGTGTCCTGACTTCCGTGCCCTCAACAAACTTACCATTAAAGACAAATTTCCCATTCCTGTCATTGATGACCTCTTGGATGAATTGAGTGGCACCCAATTCTTTACTAAACTTGATCTTCGTTCGGGATACCACCAGATACGTATGAAAGAGGCATACATTCCCAAGATTTCCTTTAGAACTCATGAGGGCCACTATGCGTTTTTGGTCATGCCCTTTGGCTTGTGTAATGCCCCCTCCACCTTCCAAAGCCTCATGAATCATGTCTTTCGTCCTTTTCTCCATGATTTTGTCTTAGTTTTATTTGATGATATCCTCATGTATAGAAAAACCTAGACATACCATCTTGCTCATGTGGATCGAGTTCTCCATCTACTCTCTCAGCACCAACGTTTCCTGAAACATTCTAAATGTTCTTTTGGGGCCTCAGAAGTAGAGTACTTGGGTCATCTGGTTGGAAAGGATGACATCAGGGTGGATCCTAAAAATATTGAAGCTATGCAATACTGGCCTCACCCAAAGAATCTCAAAAGCTTGCATGGATTTCGGGGCTTAACAGGTTATTATCGCAAATTTGTTAAGAATTATGGAAATATTGTAGCACCTCTCACTGCTCTCCTAAAAAAGAAATCTTTCACTTGCACTCGAGTCGTTTCTCAAGCATTTCAAACCTTGAATATGGCCATGTGAACCACTCCAGTCTTGACCCTTCCTGATTTCACAAAGACCTTTGTCTTGGAATGTGATGCTTCAGGGAAAGGAATTGGTGTTTTCCTTATGCAAGAGGGTCGGCCTTTGGCCTTTACTAGCAAGAAACTATTTTAAAGAAATATGGGCAAATCAATCTATGAAAAGGAAATGTTGGCTATTATGCATGCCTTTGATCTATGGCGTCCTTATCTATTGGGGCAATGCTTTCAAATTAAGACAGACTATCAAATCCTCAAGTATTTTCTGGAACAACGCATTTCCTCCCTAGAGTAACAAAAATGGGTGACTAAGCTCTTTGGATATTATTATGAGATCATTTACAGGAAAGGAAAAGGAAATGTGGTTGCAGATGCACTTTCCTGAAAATATGAAGATGAAGGATCCCTTTTTTCTCTTTCCTTCATTGTACCAGATTGGCTCCAAGCCGTTCGCTAGGAATGGCTACAAGATCCCAAAATTTTGCATTTGATCCAACAATTGCAGTCCAATGCTCCAGCTTCCCCAGGGTACTCTTGGCTCCATGATGAGCTTCGATACAAAGGTCGTTTGTATTTAAGTAAACAATCAAAGCTTAAATCCACAGTTCTTTCTTAACTTCATGCTACACCCACAGCAGGCCACTCCAAGTTCACCAAAACCTATGACAGGGTCAAACGTTCTTTTTTCTGGGATGGTATGAAACAGGACATTCGTAATTTTGTAGCTGAATGTAATGTGTGTCAATGCAACAAGGGAGAATCAATCAAATCTCTAGGCACACTACAACCACTTCTAATTCCACCTGCTATTTGGATGGATATCTCTATGGATTTTATTACAGGCTTTCCCAAATCGGGAAATAAATCAGTCATCATGGTGGTTGTTGATCACCTTTCCAAGTATTCTCATTTATACACTCTTCAACACCCATTTACAGCATCCACGGTGGCTCAAATTTTCATGGATCGGGTCTTCAAGATTCATGGCATGCCGCACTCTATTGTTTATGATCGCGACCCAAATTTCACAAGCAATTTTTCGCAAGAATTGTTCAAGCTACAAGGCACCCAATTTCATATCAACACAAATTATCATCCCTAGACTGATGGTCAAATAGAAGTTGTCAAAAAATGTTTGGAAACATATTTGAGGTGTTTTGCCTCAGAAAAGAAAAATCAGTGGGCTCTGTTAGTGATAATTCTTGTCCCGGGCTCGAGATCATCCAGGTATGCACATTGCGCAGGAAGCGCCCAAGCGCAACACGAGAGAATCCCTTTTTCAGTAGCGAGTCAAGCGAGCGAGCAAAGTTTTGTTGTCGACAGCCGAGATCCAGCCTACAAAGTTAATCGACAGTCATCGGGTTTTCGGGGCTGTCAAGTTGCCCGGGGTTTAGCACGAAGGGCAGCACCAATGGTTCAAAGTAAATCTGGATCGTCCGATCTCATTGGGACAGGTGGCAGCCAGTCGGCGTATCGGGGATCGGTGATTCAGGAGACAAGGAGCTGTCTATTCATCACATTTGAAATCACCGATCAACGAAGCTCCGAATGTGCCTTTGGCGCCTAGCCCAGGGTCTTAGCCCCAGGTCACATCAAGCGAGCCTGCAAAATGGGGGGAGCCCCCTATATAATAGCGTACTCTCTGGGTCATTCATCCGAGGGACACGTGGCACACATCCATGTCACTTCGGCATTCGGGAGTTCGAGGGGTACGTGCTCCTTGTCCCTTAACTTATCGAATCCCTGAACCCCGAAATCTCGATAGCGCCCAGAATCGGGCCCGTGGTTTTGGCACCTGGTCGTAAATGAGCAAGCCTGGAGGAGGGGCTCTTATGTTTGAAATTTTTCCACTCAGGTCCCAAAGCGCCGAAAAACCATCTCAGTCGTTCATTTTGGAGGGATGCGTGGCGACCGTTAGTTCCTCCCAGCATTTCTCCCATCGTGACTTTGAAAGAGAAAGATCTTAATCCTTTCTCATCCACGAACCCTAAAGCATCGACAACACTCTGGTAGATAGGCGTAGGGTCACAGCCTGTGGTCACTCTAGGGAGTAGAAGGCATTGTACGGGGAAGCCAAAGGCACCGAATTTAGATTCAAAGAGAGGGGGCACTACATTCTCCAGGCGTCGATTCGACATGAAATCCCAGTAGCTGCCAAGAATGAATGCAGAAAAAGAGAGGGTGGTTGAGGCCTCTCCTCAGTCATTAATTGCAAAGTATGGATGTCTCGGCTGAGGGCCTGCCCAAGATGGTCCTCTTTACTGGTTCTTTTCATGAAATCTGCACCGAGACCTCAAATCGTCAGGAAAGCCTGCACATGCTAGCTCGACACTTAATAGCTTAGCTAATCCCCTTGCTGGAGTCGCGCGCAGTTAAGATGGCGTCTGTCATAGGCGCACGATCATCCAGTCTGCATGTGCAGACTGTGAGATGACATGCAGACAGAATGTTTTTAATGCAGCATCTTTTTTTTGCTGCTGTTGTTGTTTTGAGTATATGTAGGCATTTTTTCCATTTGGTAAGGATCGATGGTTGAGCAAGACTCCCAGTTGTAAAAACTTTAATGAAGAATTGTGTTCTGGTTATTTCTGGACTCTTGAGACTTCCTTCCTGATGAATGTTAGTTTCTTTCATGTCTTTGTATATACTGTATTAGAGCAGCTCGGAATTGGAGGATCCAATCGAGTTGTGACTGTTATAGGATGATGAATGTTGGATCACTGTAATAGTTGTGTTGTTCTAAACAGTCCCTGTGAACTTCTTAGCATTGAATGACTTGGAATTGGAGGATCTAGTCAAGTCTCCCTTTCAGTTTCTTGAATCCCTGAACCAAGCGGATCTTGTATTCAGAGTTTTTCCTCTACGAGATACCAAAAGGCCTGTTGCCTGAGATAGTTTGTTCATTCTTCTCCCAAGTCTTCTGCCTACCCATCTTTAAATCAACTCCCTAACTGAAGTTGGGTCAAGACCTCCTTTGTTCCTTGATTATCAGATACAGTTCCTATTTTGAAGTGATACCTGTTCGAGTCTCTACCCATTTGATCACCCATCTATCAAACCGTGACATAAAAATTGATGGGCGTTGGGCTCTGCTCCTACAAGCAATCCAGGAGTGACTTCCAGCGCTAACATTTTTGGCGCTGTTTCTGGGGATGAAGTTGAAGATTTTCCCTGGGCAGAACAACATTGAGCTTCTAATTCTGAAGGTGCATCAGACATCAGAGCCCTTAAAGATTGCTACTGTGCACCTGGCGACTCCACTGTGGTGACTCCATTGTTTCCACATCGTTGTTTCAGCTGTGACTACTATTAGCACACCTGAAAGATGACCCTAAGGAGCTTTCTCGAGAAGGTTTCAGCAGCTTCTTTCTCAGCCTGAGAAGCTTCCTGGGGTAACAACAATGTTAAGATCTGGCCTTTGATGGTGAACAAGGACCAGACACACTTGAAGCTGCGCATCTTTCACCTAGTGAATCCATGATTCGAGGATCAATTGGTGACTCCACTGGTTCGATATGGAGAAAATTCTGGCTCAAAGGTTTGCTTTCTATGACTTTTCTCAGATAGTTAGTTTTCCTAATGCACTTCCTGATAGAGACATCTGGGAAGATTTCCTCCCCGAATTTCACGCAAAGAGTTGGGAGGTACCAGCTGAGCATTTACTGGACTTCCATGAAGCTATTCACCGACACAATATCATTCATGAGGATGTCCAGATTAAGATCTTCAGGTATTCATTGAAGGGAGCTACTCTTGAGTGGTGTCGATCTCTTCCCGCTGTGAGCATCCGCTATTTAACAGGTTTTCATACATCTTTCAATTATTTTTGTAAAGATTACTATCCAGCTGATTGTTTGTATGAAAATTGTTGTGAAGAATTTTCTTTTCTTCGAGAAGCCTTTGCTGGCCCTGCAGACCATGTCTGCGATGAAGCCCTTACTATGGAGGAAATCATCTGTTGTGAAAAAATTGAGGTGTTGAATGATATGAGTGGTGTTAGCTCGAGAATGGAAGCATCTGACATCATATTGGATGCGTCTGTTCTTTTGGATGTTCATAAAGATCAACACGCCTCTTGTGGAGATTATGAGTTTGTAGAGAAGATGTGGTCCATGGTAGGTGGCTCACCTAAATGTCAGATTGAAGCAAATATTCCTAGCAACCCGGTTTCTGAGGACGGAGACCTTCCCGTTTGTAAAGAAGAGATTATTGTGGAAGAGGTTTCCTCCCTTTTTCTCCAGGGAGTTTCTCATGATATATGTTTACCTGGGATTAACGAGGAAAAGATTACGTATGAGTAGCCAGAAGCAGCGGGTCCCACTATCCCTGAAACGGATATTTTTGACGGGATCACCATTCTGGAGGAGGATCATATCCATGAAGGACAGGCCCTTTTTGATGAATATTATAGTGATGATGAGCAGCAAGCTTATCCTGCATTCGGTCACTATGAATATACTGAAGAGCCAGTCGACAAGCAAAATCACCCCATGGTCCCTGTTTATGATGAATATGAATCGGACCTGGAGGAGAGCCAACAAGAAGAGGAAAAAGAACCAGAGGGGCAGTCTGCCCTTTGTTTAGAATCAATCAGTGAGCATCCACCACCTGAGATCAGCAAGCCTACTTCAGTTATTCACCCGCCTATGGTTATCGGAGACATTCGGCCGCGTGTGAACAACTATGTAGCAGAAGAGGCTTTATGTCACCAGTTCCTTGGAAATGGCCACTCATTCGATGACCCTGTCCGCAAGTACATGGAGTGTCATTTCCCCTATGCCTTGGAGCCGCCCTATTTCATCTCAACTCCAACTTGTAAGGAGGAGTTGAAGAGTGTAACTGTTCTACTGTCACGGTTACATCATCTGTTGGTGATCATCGACAGGAGGAAGGAGCTTCTATCCAGGAAGTTGCTTGAATGGCTATGGTGGAAGTTTTCTTTCACCTAGCCCATGTAAAATATTTTATTAGCATTAGGATTGTATATAAATAATCTCCCTTTGAGCATGTAGCTTTATTTTGTTACTTTTATTTTTCGGCCTATATTTTCAGCAGCGGGATGTTTTGAGCATGACTCCATAGCCCAACAGCAAGGCACTGAAGCTACGAAATGAGTTCTTAGAGCATCGCAGGGACGACTCTATCCCCCATGGAACCTAATGTTAGCGATAATTCTTGTCCTGGGCTCGAGAGCATCCACGTCTACACATTGCGCAGGAAGCGCCCAAGCGCAGCATGGGAGAATCCCTTTTTCAGTAGCGAGTCAAGCGAGCGAGCAAAGTTTTGTTGTCGGCAGCCGAGATCCAGCCTACAAAGTTAATCGACGGTCATCAGGTTTTCGGGGCTATCAAGTTGCCCGGGGTTTAGCACGAAGGGCAGCGCCAATGGTTCAAAGTAAATCTGGATCGTTCAATCTCGTTGGGATAGGTGGCAGCCAGTCAGAGTATTGGGGATCGGTGATTCAGGAGACAAGGAGTTTTCCATTCATTACATTTGAAATCGCCGATCAGCGAAGCTCCGAATGTGCCTTCGGCACCTAGCCCAGGGTCTTAGCCCCAGGTCACATCAAGCGAGCCTGCAAAATGGGGGGAGCCCCCTATATAATAGCGTACTATTTGGGTCATTCATCTAAGGTACACATGGCACACATCCGTGTCACGTCGGCATTTTGGAGTTCGAGGGGTACGCGCTCCTCGTCCCTTAACTTCTCGAAGCCCCAAACCCCGAAATGCCAATATCACCCAGAATCGGGCCCGTGGTTTTGGCACCTAGTCGTAAAGGAGAAAGCCTGGAGGAGGGGCGCTTATGTTTGACATTTGGCCACTCGGGTCCCAAAGCGCCGAAAAACCATCTCAGTCATTCATTTTGGAGGGACGCGTGGCGACCGTTAGGTCCTCCTGGCATTTTGCCCATCGCGACTTTGAAAGAGAAAGATCTTAATCCTTTCTCATCCACGAACCCCGAAGCACCGATAGCACTCTGGTAGATAGGCGTAGGATCACAGCCCGTGGTCACTCTAGGGAGTAGAAGGGGCTGTACGGGGAAGCCAAAGGCGCCGAATTTAGATTCAAAGAGAGGGGGCACTACATTCTCCAGGCGTCGATTCGACGTGAAATCCCAGTAGCTGCCAGGAATGAATGCAGAAAAAGAGAGGGTGGTTGAGGCCTCTCCTTAGTCATTAATTGCAAAGTATGGATGTCTCGGCTGAGGGCCTGCCCAAGATGGTCCTCTGTACTGGTTCTTTTCATGAAAGTTGCGCCGAGACATCAACTCGTCAGGAAATCCTGCACACGCTAGCTTGACACTTAATAGCTCAGCTACTCCCCTTGTTGGAGCCGTGCGCAGTTAAGATGGCGTCTGTCATAGGCGCACAATCATCCAGTCTGCATGTGCAGACTGTCAGATGACATGCAGACGCAATGTTTTTAATGCAGCGTCTTGTTTTTGTTGTTGTTGTTGTTTTGAGTATATGTAGGCATTTTTTCCATTTGGTAAGGATCGATGGTGGAGAAAGACTCCCAGTTGTAAAATCTTTAATGAAGAATTGTGTTCTGGTTATTTCTGGACTCTTGAGACTTCTTGCCTGATGAATGTTAGTTTCTTTCACGTCTTTGTATATACTGTATTAGAGCAGCTCACAATTGGAGGATCCAGTCGAGTTGTGACTGTTATAGGATGATGAATGTTGGATCACTGTAATAGTTGTGTTGTTCTAAATAGTCCCTGTGAACTTCTTAGCACTGAATGACTTGGAATTGGAGGATCCAGTCAAGTCTCCCTTTCAGTTTCTTGAAGCATTGAACCAAGCGGATCTTGTATTCAGATTTTTTCCTCTACGAGCTACCGAAGGCCTGTTGCCTGAGATAGTTTGTTCATTCTTCTCCCAAGTATTTCGCCTGCCCATCTTTAAATCAACTCCCTGACTGAAGTTGGGTCAAGACCTCCTTTGTTCCTTGATTATCATATACAGTTCCTATTTTGAAGCAATACCTGTTCGAGTCTCTACCCATTTGATCACCCATCTATCAAACCCTGACATAAAAAATGATGCGCGTTGGGCTCTTCTCCTGCAAGCAATCCAGGAGCGACTTCCAGCACTAACAGGCTCAATGGTTACCCCTAGCTTAATGGTGGTACAACACTTCATACCATACAGCTACATGCATGACTCCTTTTAAAGCAGTATATGGATAGAAGCCACCTTCAGTTCTCTCATACTTACCTAGTGTCTCGAAGGTCCAGATGGTTAACCAAACACTTACAGTTCAAGAGGCTATTCTCTGTACCCTCAAAGAGAATTTGGTCATGGAACAGAATCATATGAAGCAACAAGCAGATCATGGTTGCTCTGAACGTCAATTTGCAGAAGGCGATTAAGTGTTTCTTCGACTGCAACCTTACAAGAAAAATTCCCTCAAGGCCGAGCATTGTCAGAAGCTAGTGCCCAAATTTTATGGTCCTTATATCATTCTCAAGCATGTGGGATAGGTGGCCTATCAGTTAGATTTTCGTAGTCATTAGAAGCTACATCATGTTTTTCATGTTTCATGCTTAAAGAAGGTGATTGGAACTAAGTGCCAAATTCAAACCAACCTTCCTGAGTTAGCCGAAGAAGGATCCATTTGGCTACAGCCACAAGTATTTTTAGACCAGTGTGAGCGTCCCATGTGTCAAAGAAACATCAAGGAATTGTTAGTCTAGTGGAAATATACAACTCTAGCAGATGCCACTTGGGAACCAACTACCATTCTGCAGCAATTTCCACATCTCAAGCCTTGAAGACAAGGTTGTTTTTAAGGGGGAAGACATGTTAGGATCCTAACCCGCACATAGGTAGAACAATATATTCGAATGTAATAAAGGTCAATATTAATAAGGCCTTGCAATAAAATAGAATAAGTTGAATGTAAGAAGACCTAATAGAAGCTTTCGCTTCTAGAAGGATCTTCCTCTAGATGCTTCTTTTGATAGACATATTTAGTATAAATAGGAGTTAAGGGTATGAGAACCCTAGCTTGGATATTATTGTAATAGAGCTCTACTCGACTAGAGGTTGCCCCCTCGAAGAGGCCCGTGAACATTGCTTTTAGAATCAAAGTGATATTTCTGTTGTTATTCTTATATCATTTAAGTGATATTGTAGTGATTGTTCTAGTTATATTGTTGTTATTCTACCATTTCTAGCATTTTATTTATGTTCTGCATATTTTTTATATCTAGTATATTACACTGGACCATCCCAAGTTACAGTCAAAAAAATAACCAAGCATCGAGATGACTTGGCGAATGAGAAGTTAATCCTGTCCATCATTCCTGATTACATCCCACCCATGGTCAGTGTGGTGAGTCGTGACAGTGTCCCGAGGGACTTTGACTACACAGTCATCACTACGTACCTCCTGAAGGGGATATGCACAGTCAAACCAAGTTTGAAAATGATAAAGCACAGATCCAACAGGAAAAAGAACGGTTTCTCGTGGAGCAGGTTGGAGTCAAAGAAGCAATCAAAAGAGCACTTCGCTCTGTGACAGGCTTGGAATAGATGAAAGAAGACCCAGTGGAAGATCAAGTGGAAAAGCTTGTTGAAGCCATTCAGCAGCTTCAATAGAGGATTGCATAACTAGAGCTACAAAAAGTGCCAAGAACTTCGCAGGATGTGCGAGACCAGAGAGAAGAAACTACTCAGAGCGCAGTTGAGAGAATCAAGGCCTTCATCATGGAATGTAAACAGCTAAGTGATCGCAGTGAGCATAATTATGAGAAACTTACCGAGGAACCCAAACTGAAGACATTGGAGTCAAATCTCCAGGAGGAAAAGCAACAAGAAACAACCATACAAGCGCAGTTGAAACTCCTGTCAGCAATTGAGAGGATGAAAAGATCCCAAGAACAACACACATATCAACAACATGTCCATGCCATACAAAGAAAATTTATGGAAGTAACTCATAATCTCCAGCCAGTCCAGGATGTAGCTTTCCTACTCTTTGAGGAAATTGAAGGTAGAGGAACAGAGTTGGAACAGGTAGTCGCTTTTATAGAACAACACTTAGAGGGAATTGTGAACAAGGAAGTTCTTTAGGAGTTCACCGAGCAGGAGGCCCTGGTGAAGCAACAGGTTGAAACATCTTGATCTAAGCTCGAGGATTTTGAGGCAGAGTTACCTAGATCAGAGTCACTCGGGACAAGTCATAGGTGAGTGTTGGGGGCATGTTGGCCCTTGACCAAGTTTTGGAGATTATTGGTCAGGTTTGACCTAGTTTGGGACTTCGACAGGATGGTCGAAGGCGAAGCGCAAGTTGAAGCGAAGATCACGGGATCTCGGCCCCTTTTTAGGAAAATTTTGGGTTTTGGGCTTATTTAACGGGTATGGGCATGTCGGCCCATGGGTTTACCCATGTTGAGGCCCTTTTGTAATGTATAAATAGATAACTAGGCGAAGTAGTAAAAGGGAGGGGTAGACAGATAGAAGGTTGTTATAGTTTGAAGTGCTAAGTGCAAGTGTTGTAAGAGGCTCTATGCTCAGTGTATGTTGATTTTCTGTAGTGCTCTGTGCACAGACTGTAGAAGGCTTTGTGATATAACCTAGCCTAGGGAAGGATAATCTGGTGAGGTGCACGCAAATCCCTTGGCCTCTGGGGAGTAGGATTTTGATGCTTGGTGCCTGTAAGAATCTTGACAGAAGATAATAGAAAGAAGAAGAGTTGGTGGACGTAGCCCCACGCTGGGGTGAACCATGTATATCCTATGTTATGATTGTTATGTGCATTATGACTATTTTGTTCATGTGATTTATGCTTAGTGCAATGATGTATGCTTAGATGGATAAGATATGATAGCTTAGTGTTTAGTGATGTGAATGAATGCTAGATCTGATTTGTTTCCAGATGTTAAGTGCTTAGATGTGTTAAATCTGATTGAATACTACGTTGCTCTGTAATTAGCGTTTTATCTGTGAAGTAACCAAAGGTTAAATACTAATTAATGGTAACTGCTAAGTGCTTTGCTAGAATAGTGTGATCACAGATCCGTTTCCCAGGTAGGTTGCATACACTTGATTCCTACAACCACCCCTGCCTCTACCTCGGGTGAGACTTCATCTTCTTTGCAGGTGTTTCCAAAAGGGTCGGTAGTTAGGGTTTTTTTGGTGCATTTTTGAATTTTTGAACCCTGGGTCTACCCTTGTGCCAACATGTACACACTCACCTCACTCACTCTCTCAAGGATAGCATAAGTTTGGAGCTACAGCTGGAAGATAGGAAGGTGGATAATCTAGGGTGTTTCTTGGTTGCTCTCTTTAGCGCCATCTAGTATAATATGTGCACCCTACCTTCTAGTATCTCTTGGTGGTATTATTTTTTACACTCTTGGTGGTATTATCATATTCTTGGTGGTATTCTCGGTGACACTCTTGGTGGTATTATGATATTATTGGTGGTATTCTTGGTAAGTGCAACTGCAATTGCTGTAAATGTTGTAGCTGAGTATTGTTATTTTTATGTGGCTTTGAGACTTTTTGTCTGGTGAGATATCTTTGGAGAAAGATGTTTTCTCTTGGTTATATGTTAGTTCTAGTCTTGCTTCCAGAACCATTCTATCTATAAAAGGTTATGGTGCTCAGAGGTGGTTGTGTGACTATGGTTGGGTGACAATAGTGATATTTTCTATAGTAAAATGATCACATTGAATATTTTAAAAGGTTATGGTCCCACACCACCTTCAGAACAGTCAAACCACTAGAAGTTAAAGTGGAATTTATTTGTTAAGCTCGTTGTGGCACCAGTTGCAGCTACAACTATGGTTTTTTATTTTACAGCTGCAACAAACCCTAATCCAACTCTTTGGGCACCTTAAGTGAAGCATTTGACCTAATTTCTAGATATTCTAGTGCACCCCAACCTAGTGCACCCTCTGGTGTCCTCAGCCAACAAAAATGTCAAGTTTGAGTTTTTGGGTCAAAGTCAAAGGTTAACTAGTCAAATCCAAAGGTTGACTTTTGGTCAAAATTGATTTTGTAGTCAAAGTTGAAATTTCATAGTTTCTAGCTTGTTCTAATCATTGAACCTTCTTGATTAAGTTTCTAGCCTCTCCTTGTCAATATCGTGTCTAGTTTCATATTAGAAGACAAGTTGAACGATGTTGCAAATTTCAAAGGTATGCACTTGTATATGTTTTTCATGTCATATCATCCAGCAAAGAATCAGTGTGATTTGCAAGGAATGTACAGGAGATATTGTCCAAGAAGTGATATTGGATTCAGTACATTCAGAGGAACAAGTATTTGAGGCTCTAGGTTCCAGGTTTGATTGATCAAATTGTTAATTTTCAATTTGCACATATCAAGTTTGATAGTTGTTATAGTTGAATTAAACACTATAGTTGTGACAACAATATTTGAAAGGTTCTATTGCCGCTAGGTATACTTGGTTGCATGTAAGTACTATTGATATATATGCTTATTTCACTTGTTTTCAAAATGAACTAACATCTCCTCTAGGAGACGTTTCTTGTTCTCGAGCAGGTCACCTTGGCAATTCTATGATGACTACCATCCTTATTACCATAAATATGTTATTATAAAAATTCTATTGGAATTTTTTTTTCTCTTGTTGTTATTCTTCCAGGAAGGTCACATATGATAGCTCTGAGAAGGAGTTAGAGTGAAAGTTGCAAACATGGAGCAGATGACCCCATCAAGTGATGATTTGGTGATCTCACCAAGTACCAATTCTAAAGGAAGCGTGTAAAGAAAAAAAAAAATTGGACATCATTCACTCTAATGTGTGTGGACCAATGTCAACCTCCTCACTAAGTGTGAGAGTACACCTCAGATGATTTCAATACATTCTACAGAGAGGTCAGGATTAGGAGGGAGCTCACTAGGACCTACAATCCTTAGTAGAATGGTGTAGCAGAAAGAAAGAACTGATATATTGAAGAATCTATCAAGGAAATGATGAATGACCAGAATCTATCCATGTTTCTATGGGAAGAAGTAGTTATGACAACCGTATATGTTCAGAATAGAATTCCTCTTCATATATTGAAGAACATGACTCTAGAAGTTTTCTCTAGAAAGAATCCAAGTGTTGAACACTTGAGTATATTTGGCTATCAGTCAAGAAGAAAGAGTTGAAGGAAGCTATGATAGAAAAATATCAATCCATCATGATGTATGGGAAATCATACCTAGACTTGAAGGAAAGTTTGTAGTCACTTCAAAATGGGTTTACAAGATAAAGCATGCAGTATATGGGAGTATCGATAAATACAAGGCAAGATTTGTGGCTAGAGGGTTCTCCCAGCAGGAGGGAGAAAACTATGATGAGACATTTTCTCCAGTTGCCAGATACACCTCTATTATAGCCATCATATCTCCTGCAGCATACATGGGTTGTAGTTTATAATGGATGTAAAGACCGCTTTTCTCAATGGAGTAATTGAAGAAGAAGTATACATAGAGCTTCGTATGCATGAATTGATAGTTACCTGACAAGACTTGGATTTTCCAAGAGCTATGTCGATACATATCCTTATTACAAGGTTGTGAATGATGCACCTGTGATCCGACTACTATATGATGATGATTTTTTTTCTGACAGGTGCAGAGCTTCTCATTATTTAGTGGAAAAGGGAGTTAGCCTTTGAATTTGATATGAAGGATATTTGTCTCATGCATTATTATTTGGGACTAGAAGTATAGAAAAAGTGTGGTGAAATATTCCAGGAGCAAGGGAAGCATTTTGTGAAGATTCTTTAGAATTTTGGGATGATGGATTGCAAATCCATGGAAACTCCCATGGTGAGAGTTGAGAGACTCTGATTTTGATCCATTATACTTGTCTCTGTACCAGAAGTTGATTGTCTCATTGATGCATTTGATTAATACCTGACCAAACATTCTCTTTGTTTTAAACACGTTGAGCCAGTCATAGGTGGAACCTAGACATGAGCATTGGATAGCTGCAAAGCACATTTTGAAATATCTTTGTGGGACGCTAAATTATGGTTTAATATGTGCCTCAAATAGTGACGTATAAGTGCATGGATTTACTAATTTGGATTGGGAAAGGAGTACAGATGACAAAAATAGTACTTTTGGTATATGTGTCAGTTTGGGATCTACTATGATATCATGGGCTAGCAGGAAACAAAAGTTTGTTTCACTCAAAACTGCAGAAGCAGAGTATATTGAAGCTTGTGATGCTTGTATGGAAAAAGTATGGCTATGTAAGCTGGTTTCTTGACTATTTGATCAGGTGTTGGATTTGACTGTGATATATTTTGATAATCAGGGTTTTGTGAATCTTTCATAGAACCTCGTATTCCATGACAGGTCGAAGCACATTGAGATTAAGTACTATTTTCTCTGTGATAAAGTCTAGAAGGGAGAAGTGATTCTCCAGTACATCTCCATTGATGAGCAGATAGTTGATATTTTGACAAAGCCTATGTCCAAGATAAATGTTTCATACTTGAGGGACAAGATGGGACTGGTGGAGATTAATCCCTTGGTTGAAAGAGAGAATATTTCTTCCTTAGTTGGGAGGGAGTGTTGATATGACATCATGGATATTCAATGTGTTGTCGGACAGACATTCTCCCTGTGGAGAATGGTCCAGGTTGACAGATTGTTGGTTTGTATCATGCTAGTACAACTTAGATATGATGCTTCAAAATCATGCTAGTACAAATTAGATATTATACAGATGTTTTGAGATGCATCATGCTAGTACAGCTTAGATATGATGCATTGTTATCATGCTAGTACAACTTAGAGATGATGATTATTCCTGAGTTGCATCATGATAGATATGATCATGCTAGTACAGCTTAGATATGATGTAGAGCATCATGCTAGTAAAAATTAGATATGATCATATAGCTTATATATGTTGTATAACATCATGCTAGTACAACTTTGATATGATCATACATATTAGAGATGATGAAGAGGAATTGATCTACATCATTCCAGTACATATTAGATATGATGCATGCATTCGCATCATGCTAGTATGGCTTATAGATGATGTAGATGGTACTCCACATCGTTCCATTATAGCTTAGATATGATGCATTCACATCATGCTAGTATGGCTTAGAGATGATACAGTGGAGAGATTCAACATTTGTTGGGACAACTATTCTTCTAGGATGTATGTATGAATTAGAAGAATAGTCCTTGTATCAACTTGTTGAGTAAGTGACTTATGCAAGACACTCTTTTGAGTGCACTGAGTTCAACACATGACTTATTCAGCATCATGCCCGATTACTCAGATGGAGTATGGCCTTGAGAGATGATGCAGGAGATGATATGATTTGATGAAAAGAGGTTGTTGTATTGCATGGTGATAGCTTGTGTAGATATTAGTTTATTGCAGTGGAGACTATATGTCTCTAGACAATAGTTATGTACTATTATGGTGGATGTGTTCCACTAGTAGTGATAGTATGTCACTAGACAGTAGCTATGCACTACTAGGAGTGGTTGTGCACCACTAGATAGTAGTTGTGTACTAATATGGATCGACATTGTTGTGATCTATTGGATGGCATTGTAGTAACTGTGTACTACTACTGGATTTCCATGGAGACTACTAGTAGTGTTGAAGGTGTTTCCTAGGTGATTTCCACCTAGATGGATAGTGATGATGATTCTTGTGACATGATCTACGTGATCATGAGATAGCCTATGTGGCTAGGATGATTTTACCTGTAGACTAGTCTGCAAGACTATGTGAGCCTTTCCCATGCCATGTGAAATGGATGGATGTGTTTGATACCATTACAGTTAATACCTCCCTATCTAGGAGGGAGTGTTGATATTATGGTAGTTGTGGGAGGTATCAACCTCCATGTGTAACCTCTGACTAGAATAGAATATTCTAAAAACTCTAAAATAGATGTGTAAAAACCCTAAAAGACAAGTCGGATGAGTAAAATAATTATTATTAAAGTATTAGCTTCTAAAAGGACAAGTCATCCTAGACAAGTGATAAGAACCACTATAAATAAGAGATGATCTAGCTCATTTTTACACACTCATCTCACTCAATCTCTCAAGGATAGCACAAGTTTGGAGTTGCAGCTGCATGATAGGAAGGTGGATACTCTGGGTGTTTCTTCGTCTCTCTCTCTAGGGCCATCTAGTTTAATATGTGCGCCATACCTTCTAGTATCTCTTGGTGGTATTTTTGGTGACACTCTTGGTGGTATTATGATATTCTTGGTGGTATTCTTGGTAAGTGAAACTTCAACTGCAACGGATGTAGCTAAGTATTGTTCTTGTTATGTGTCTTTGGGACTTTCTATCTGGTGAGCTATCTTTGGAGAAATATGCACTCTCTTGGTTATCTGTTGGTTCTAGTGTTTCTTCCGGAATGATAATCAACCATTCATAGAGACCAAAATTTTCCTTCAAAGTTGTTCTCCATACATTTGCGGGTCTTATTTGAACTTGGTAATAGATTGAAGCGAGATCTATATTGGTGAAGTACTTTCCCCACTTAAGTTGATCAAGAAGGTCATCAATATGAGGAAGAGGTACAAATTCTCAACAATGACCTTATTGAGGGCCTTGAAATTCGTGTGAAGTCACCACTATCACTACTCTCTCTTGGATACCATCACAGCAAGAGATCCACAAAAGATGTAAAAGGATATATTTTTCCATCCTCTAAAATTTGTGTGATATACCTTTCAATATATGCGCTCTCCTTTGGTGAGGTGCAATATGCAATAAATTTGGCCAAGGAAGATCCAGGAAACAATTCAATGGAATGTTGTAGGTTATGAAGGTGAGGTAAACCCCAAGGTTCTTCAAAAACATTTATGTATGAGTCAATGATTTATCGTATATCAAAGAGGGGTAACTTCCCTTTGTTTTCTTCATTGACTTGTCAGATAATGCACATCAATAATAATTTGTTGGGAGAGATGTTTAACCATTTTTTTGCTAAAATGTTTAGGTGGATAGTAGAAAGAGAAGTGGAGGTGAGTTTGTATGTATTACTGTAATTGTGAAAGTTGTAGGTGTTGAAGTAGCCATCATATTGTGCATGCATCACAAAATGGTATAGATTATCTAAGATCATGTAAAAACCACTAAGTGGAGTAATATGGGGTCTAACAGTTAAAAAATATGTTCCTTCCCTGGAGGTCACAAGTTAAAATCCAAAGGGGGGTAGGGTATGTACATATCCATAGACTAAGAAGTCAAATAATTGTGTAGAGGGGGTCCCTTGTCCCATATATAAGGGGGTCTCATATGTCAATTTGGTGTCTCAATAAGTTGTGAACTTAAATTAAATAATTATCATTATTATAACATCACAATCCATTGTCACAATTCAGGGTCCAAAAGAAAAGGTGATGCAAAAACTTCCTAGTGATAAGTGTAGGTTTTCCATAGTCCTTAATCTATCCAAGTTGAAATGGCCTAGGATGAAGTGTTGTTGGTAGGTATACAATGAATAACTAGGATACTATACTCTTTTGGTTTCAATGGTTGTGATGATGGAAGATTGCCAATCCTTGATATGAAAATTTTGTGTGAACAAAGATTCTTTATTATCACTTGTGATTTGTTAATTGTCATGGATATTCCACCGGAATATTTCGTCACAAAAAAATTGATAAATAAAATTGAAATCTACACTATTAAGGTTATATTCCTTTAGATTCCAAAATATTTAGTTACTGATTTTTTGCTTATGCATGAAATAGATAAAATGCGAAAAATAAATAACACTAAAACACAATCACACACCATCCAAAAAGTAACACAAATATTTTATCTAGGAAACCCTTACGATGGAAAAATCAGCTAGAAGGTGAGCCTACTCTACTCTCTTTTCTCTGGTATGGAAATAATGCAAGTACAAAGGAGAAGGAACTCTCTATAGAGTTACCTAATACCTATGATCTATGTGTTGGGCAGTTTGTTGTCACTCATGTCAACGCTTGGAGCATTTGAGATACCCCAGTGTTGTGATTGAGATTGATGTTGATTTAGTTGTAATTGATGTCAACAATAATGTTTGATGTCAACATATGTGATGGGTGAATTTGAAAAAGTCTACACGAAGCCCCAAAGGTGTGTTTGTGGAACCCAAAGTTGATCAAGGAATAAGGACACAAAGGATAGTATAATTGTAGGTTACATACTCATAGATGGATAGTACTCTTCATTTCATTTCCAACGGTAGGTGGTACACCACATGGTTCCTCACAGTCAGGGAGATATGCCCTCATGAAGTTGGAAGCCCCAAAAAATGGTTAAGAAGCCCCTATTTGGTTACAATTCATTAATGAAAAGGTAAAGTGGTTGTAACAAGAAACCTGTAAAATAAGGATACAGGTTACTAAACAAAAGTATAAATACACCTCAAGGAATCTCTCATAAGTATATTCACACACACATTCTATTGAATATATTTAAGTGAACAAGTGATATGTTTGATCTTTTTATTGGAAAATCTTAGGTCGAATCTAAGGTAGCAAGTATGAGGTTGTGAAGGAAGGTTGAAGGTGAAAGTATCAGAGTTGCAACAAATGTACGTAACCTTATTTTTTGAGGTATATGTCGGTTATAAGTCATCATGGCGTGGATGTACGTAGATTGTAGTGGAAGAAAGCATGGATATCTACAGGCAGTAGAGGAACAAGTCGCAGATATGTGAAAGGTTTGTGAAAGGTTGAGAAGTGATGCTTGTACCAGGTTGTTGATGCCCAATTTGGTTTACTCATTTGTTATCTGATACAGCAAGGTGTCTACAAGATCAGAGGTATGCTTATGTGTTACTTTTGAGGCTTATTCTTATGTTTTTGTGATACATGCTTGAGGAATGTCATGGTAGTGATTGTAAATGGTACACCTTGGTGATGGTGTGATACATTGTTAGAGGCACATCTTGGCTACTTGGAATATGGTTTGTTGTATGGTATATGAGTGATATGGCACATGTTTGATGGTATCTCTTAATACATAGTTTATGGATGTTGACACAAGATTGAGGCACATGGTTTGAGGTAAATCTTGGTTGCATGTTGATGATGTTTCCTTTATTATCTTCTTGAGGCATTGGTATGTCTTCCAGGAACATATTTGGTGCATGGTGTGAGGAATATTATTAGTACATGTATGAGGTGCATGTCTTGGTGATGTTGGTACATGTTGAGGTACAACTTGGTGATGTTATGGTACATTGATTAGAAGCACATCATGATTATATTGGTATCTTGGTATTGTGTCTATCTTGGTTATACTTGAGGCACTTCATTGATGATATCTTATGGTACATGGTGTATGGCATGATTGATACATATCATGAGTGATATGGTACATGGTTGATGCTTGATATGGTATAGGTGTTGATGTACATGGTTGGTACATGTGTAGATATACATAGTTGATGTACATGGTTGATACATGGTATGGTACAGGTATTGGTTCATTATTGATGAATGGTTTGGTACAGGTGTTAGTACATGGTTTGGTACAGGAGTTGGTACATGGTTTGTTACAGGTGTTGGTGCATGGTTGATTTAAGGTTTGGTACAGTTTGATGCATGGTTGATGCATGGTTGATGCAGGTTGATGTGTATGATTGATGTATATGGTTGATGAGTGATGTACATGGTTGATGTACATGGTTTGGGGATATGTATGTGAGTGGATATGGTTGATGATGGTATATTAGTGACAATGACAGTGACAGGTTGATGAAAATGATAAGTTGGATACAGTGATAGGTTGATGACAATGATAGGTTGGATACAGTGATAGGTTGATGACAATGACAGGTTGGATACAATGGCAGGTTGATAGGTTACAATTTGATGTGAAATTCATAGTGACAGTGAAATTCATAGTGATAGTGGCAATGATTGTGTAGTGACAATTGGTCTACACTTATATTTCATGGTGGCAAGATGGGGCAAGGAAAGGGGGTTGTATACTCCTTCTGGTTGGTGTCGAAGAACATAGGAAGTTGGAGCTTCCTTTAGGTTGGAGCCTTAGAATCACGGGGTTTTATCCTGCTTTTGGTTGGAGCCAGAGAATTCAAGGATTTGGATCTTCCTTTAGGTTGGAACCTGATAATCAGGGGGTTGTAGCCTCCTTATGGTCAGAGCCAGAAAATTCAAGGATTTGTAGCTTCATTCATGTTGGATCCTGTAAATAGGGAGTTGTAGCCTCCTTCCAGTTGTAGTTGGAGAATTGGGAAGTTGGTGCTTCCAATGAATGTATTCTTGACAATATATAAGAAATAACTATGTGGTTTTCTCCCATTTGGATTTCCATGTAAATTATGGTGTATTGTGTATTTGATGTGATGTTGTTTATGTGATGTTTCTTATGATTACATGCTCGTGATTTATTGAATTCAATCATAAATGATACATTGATGATATATTGTTGATAACGTTGAATTTTATATATTGTGGTTAAAATTGGTAAAAGTGTTCATATTGATTCACCCCCCTCCCCTCTCTTAGTATTCCAACAATTGGTATCAAAGAAGGTCCCTTCAGGAAATAGGTTAACCACTGGAAGGAAGATCATGGAATATGCTATGTTTGGGGTACCACAGTTTGATGGTCATAATGGTGAGAAATATGACATGTGAAGTATAAGGATGAGAACATTTGTAGAGTCACAGGGGTATGATGTTTGGAAATAATTTTTTATAGGATATACTACTACTAAGAAACCAAAGACTCTAGCTAAGAAGGAATTGAAAAGAAACAACAAAATAGCAATGTATTTCATCTTGGAAGGATTACCTAATTTAGTAAAAGAGAAAGTGGGAAAATGTTCATCAGCCAAAGAACTTTGAGAAAAGCTACAAAATATCTACTCAAAGAAATATCATCCTATCACAGGGCCAAAGAACATTGATCAGAACAAAGAAGATGTTAAATATGAACAATAAGAATTGTGTTCATGATGTCAAACAGATTCAAAAGAACAAGATTGTGAAGAAGGCATAGTAGATATTGAAGCAGAATTAATCAGTGCGCTGGATGAATTGATGAAAGAAAGGAAGAAAAAAAATTCTCTTGAGGAACAATTTGTCAATAATAATTCTCAAGAAAGTTTCAAAGAATCCCAACAAGTCATCGTGAATATAAAATCCCAGCTGGAAGAAGCCACAAGGATTAAAGAAACATACAAAGTTAAAATGGAAGATAAACAGTGTTTGGAAGCCGAAATAGCAACAAAAAGAAAGGAAGCAAAAAAGAGAGAAATTTTTGACAGATTATCTCAAGGAAAGAAGTGATTATTTAAACCAAATTGAAGAAGAATTCAATCAACAAGAAAAAGGCTTGAAGAAGAAATCATCTCCCTGAAAATCCAACTTGAAGAAGAAAAGAGACCAGAAGAAGTCATAAAGATTTAGATAATGAATAAAGAAGAAGAGGTTGAGAATGTTGAAGAAGAAGTTGTCACATTGAGAGTTAAAATCATCAAACTCAACAAGAACATTGAAGAGAGAGAAACATCCACATCATCAGTAAAGAATCTTGAAGAGAAGCACTCCAGGTTTCTAGAAAGGAAGAATGAATAAAAGAGAAATAGTTATGCAGAAGTACTCAAAGGAAGGAATCATGGTCAGCAAGAATAAAAGAAAAATGAGTATAATAGAGATACAACTTCAAGAAGACCTTCCACATTCAAGCAACAAAGAAGCTTCAATCATGATGAATAAATCAACATAAGAGAATATCATGATCAACCAAGGCAGGAATTCAGAAGGACTACACCACAAGGAAGATCATTCCCTCCCAAGCATGTAAATTTATTTTATGGTCATTGTTTTTCTTATACTAACTTTGGACATAAGGTTGCAGATTTTCGGGCTTATGGAAGATATGGTCAAGAAAGAAATGCTTATGTGACTCCACATAACATTGAATGTTACAAATGACACAATTATGGTCACATAGCTCGGAATTGTAGAAGCATGATAGATCCCACCATGAAATAAAACATCAATGTCAGATACAAGAAGGTTTGGAGAAGAAAAGGAAGATAATAAGAGCAGGTGAATAAAGAACAGGTCCTAGAGATCGACACGGGATTTGTAGTAGTGTGAAAAGGAAAATAAGAGCATGGGAATAAAGAACATTCACAATAAATTGTACTCTCAGTAATTTTAGTGCAAGATCATAATGAATCCACAGGAAAAAAGGAAGAAGTCAGAGTTCATAGAGATCATGAGTCTACAGATGAAGTGGAATATTACTCCACTTTGGGGAGGATTCCTCTATTTCTCTGAGCCATCCATCTTGGAGAATCCCAGAAAATATGAATATTGAATAAGGGGAATCTATGAAATAGCTACTACATATCATAGAACCATCCATCGAATAGTTTGAAGTGTTTGTAGAGACAGATTCAGAGCAGTGAGATAGAAAAATTACAAAATGATAGATAGATTGATTAAGAAGCAGTATCCCCATGCATATATCAGAGAAATATCATTTACACACTTTCCAGGTAGGGGTATATTCATTATAGGTTCAAGGATGTATTGTGTATCAGTGGACATATTTGATTCAATCTGAGAAATAGGAATATGTAATGACTAGCTACAGTATAGAAGCCTTCATAATAGTATAGTGACAGATGGGTCAGCATTATGGACAGTTGAGTAGAAGAGTTATAGACAACTTATAACATATGGAATGAGATGGATTTATGAGATAATTGGCAGGTCTAGACATATATTTGACAAAGAATATTTACAAATTGGAATCAGTGGAATTAAGTTGTCACAAGAAGACAAACAGTGAAAGGCTTAGTAGAACGGGGAAAGATAAACCCTCAGCATAAGCTATATCATCATAGGGACATTGTTGAATAGTATGGTCATTAATGTATAAACAAAAAACAGGACAGGCCATGAAGATTTGAAGTCAAGAAATTTTTAATTATTTTTATATACTTCAAAGAGTTACAAGAGGAAGAACCAATGGAAAATAAGAAGCACTAGAAGAGAGGAAAGGAAACATACACAAGAAGTCCCATATTGTTCTACATCTTGCAGAGAAGTCAAGGGAAGATAAATCGTCATAGAAAGAGATCAGGAAAGAAATATAATAAGCATGTAGAAAGGGAGAGACATACTGACATGGGGAGACATACCAATAGGGGGAGTTATTTTTTTTCCTGTGATATCAAAGAGAGAGAGATCAGAAGAGAAAAAGTCGAGCACGTGAAGACAAAGAAGGATTTTTTATAGAAATTATACTTTCAAGGGGAGTCTCTCTTTTCTATTAAAAGAGACGAGGAACGTGGAAAGAAACATGAGGACATAAACATGTGAAGAGAAAGAACAAAAGCATGAAGATAGGGGGAGCATCCCCAAGGAGATATACCATTTTCCATTGATGTCAAATAGGGAGAGAAATAAACATTGATGAGGAGTGATGGTCATAGGAGGAGCATGAGTATTGGACGATGAGTGTTGCCATCAATGTTGGTGTTGCCATAAAAACCAAAGGGGGATATTGTTGGATAGTTGGTTGTCATTGATGTCAACCCTTGGAGCATTCAAGATACCCTATAGTTTTGATTGATATTGATGGTGAGTTCATTTCCATTGATGTCAACAAGAATGGTCGATGTCAATAGATGTGATGGGTGCATTTGATGAAGTATACACAAAACCTCGAAGGTGTGGTTATGGAACCCAAACTTGATCAAGGAATAACGACATGAAAGAAATTGAAATTGCAGGTAACATAATCATAGATGGATAGTCCCCGCCATTCCATTTCCAATGGTAGGTGGTACACTACATGGTTCCTCACGGTTAGGGAGATATTCCCTCATGAAGTTGGAAGCCCCAAAGAATGGTTAAGAAGCCCCTATTTGGTTACAAGTCATTAATGAAAGGGTTAAGTGGTTGTAACAAGAAACCCCTAAAATAAGGAGAGAGGTTACTAAGAAAAAGTATAAATACACCTCAAGGAGACTCTCATAAGTATATTCACAGACACATTCTATTGAATATCTTTAAGTGAATAAGTGATATGGTTTATCTTATTATTGGAAAATCTGAGGTCGAATATGAGGTAGCAAGTATGAGGTTGCAAAGGAAGGTCGAAGGTGAAAGTCTTGGATTTTCATGAAATGTGAGTAACCCTAGTTTCTGAGGTATCTATAGGTTATAGGTCAGCAAGGTGCAGATGTACACGGGCTGTAGTAGAGGAAAGTGTGGATATTCATGGGCAGTGTCATGGTAGTGATTGTACATGGTACACCTTAGTGATGGTATGATACATTGTTAGAGGCACATCTTGGATACTTGGCATATGATTTGTTATATGGTATATGAGTGATATGGCACATGTTTGATGGTATCTCTTGCTACATAGTTTATGGATGTTAGCACATGCTTG
>ML794992.1:264330-281083 GCA_009831015.1 Picea engelmannii | reverse complement strand
GTCAAGTTTGAGTTTTTGGGTCAAAGTCAAAGGTTAACTAGTCAAATCCAAAGGTTGACTTTTGGTCAAAATTGATTTTGTAGTCAAAGTTGAAATTTCATAGTTTCTAGCTTGTTCTAATCATTGAACCTTCTTGATTAAGTTTCTAGCCTCTCCTTGTCAATATCGTGTCTAGTTTCATATTAGAAGACAAGTTGAACGATGTTGCAAATTTCAAAGGTATGCACTTGTATATGTTTTTCATGTCATATCATCCAGCAAAGAATCAGTGTGATTTGCAAGGAATGTACAGGAGATATTGTCCAAGAAGTGATATTGGATTCAGTACATTCAGAGGAACAAGTATTTGAGGCTCTAGGTTCCAGGTTTGATTGATCAAATTGTTAATTTTCAATTTGCACATATCAAGTTTGATAGTTGTTATAGTTGAATTAAACACTATAGTTGTGACAACAATATTTGAAAGGTTCTATTGCCGCTAGGTATACTTGGTTGCATGTAAGTACTATTGATATATATGCTTATTTCACTTGTTTTCAAAATGAACTAACATCTCCTCTAGGAGACGTTTCTTGTTCTCGAGCAGGTCACCTTGGCAATTCTATGATGACTACCATCCTTATTACCATAAATATGTTATTATAAAAATTCTATTGGAATTTTTTTTTCTCTTGTTGTTATTCTTCCAGGAAGGTCACATATGATAGCTCTGAGAAGGAGTTAGAGTGAAAGTTGCAAACATGGAGCAGATGACCCCATCAAGTGATGATTTGGTGATCTCACCAAGTACCAATTCTAAAGGAAGCGTGTAAAGAAAAAAAAAAATTGGACATCATTCACTCTAATGTGTGTGGACCAATGTCAACCTCCTCACTAAGTGTGAGAGTACACCTCAGATGATTTCAATACATTCTACAGAGAGGTCAGGATTAGGAGGGAGCTCACTAGGACCTACAATCCTTAGTAGAATGGTGTAGCAGAAAGAAAGAACTGATATATTGAAGAATCTATCAAGGAAATGATGAATGACCAGAATCTATCCATGTTTCTATGGGAAGAAGTAGTTATGACAACCGTATATGTTCAGAATAGAATTCCTCTTCATATATTGAAGAACATGACTCTAGAAGTTTTCTCTAGAAAGAATCCAAGTGTTGAACACTTGAGTATATTTGGCTATCAGTCAAGAAGAAAGAGTTGAAGGAAGCTATGATAGAAAAATATCAATCCATCATGATGTATGGGAAATCATACCTAGACTTGAAGGAAAGTTTGTAGTCACTTCAAAATGGGTTTACAAGATAAAGCATGCAGTATATGGGAGTATCGATAAATACAAGGCAAGATTTGTGGCTAGAGGGTTCTCCCAGCAGGAGGGAGAAAACTATGATGAGACATTTTCTCCAGTTGCCAGATACACCTCTATTATAGCCATCATATCTCCTGCAGCATACATGGGTTGTAGTTTATAATGGATGTAAAGACCGCTTTTCTCAATGGAGTAATTGAAGAAGAAGTATACATAGAGCTTCGTATGCATGAATTGATAGTTACCTGACAAGACTTGGATTTTCCAAGAGCTATGTCGATACATATCCTTATTACAAGGTTGTGAATGATGCACCTGTGATCCGACTACTATATGATGATGATTTTTTTTCTGACAGGTGCAGAGCTTCTCATTATTTAGTGGAAAAGGGAGTTAGCCTTTGAATTTGATATGAAGGATATTTGTCTCATGCATTATTATTTGGGACTAGAAGTATAGAAAAAGTGTGGTGAAATATTCCAGGAGCAAGGGAAGCATTTTGTGAAGATTCTTTAGAATTTTGGGATGATGGATTGCAAATCCATGGAAACTCCCATGGTGAGAGTTGAGAGACTCTGATTTTGATCCATTATACTTGTCTCTGTACCAGAAGTTGATTGTCTCATTGATGCATTTGATTAATACCTGACCAAACATTCTCTTTGTTTTAAACACGTTGAGCCAGTCATAGGTGGAACCTAGACATGAGCATTGGATAGCTGCAAAGCACATTTTGAAATATCTTTGTGGGACGCTAAATTATGGTTTAATATGTGCCTCAAATAGTGACGTATAAGTGCATGGATTTACTAATTTGGATTGGGAAAGGAGTACAGATGACAAAAATAGTACTTTTGGTATATGTGTCAGTTTGGGATCTACTATGATATCATGGGCTAGCAGGAAACAAAAGTTTGTTTCACTCAAAACTGCAGAAGCAGAGTATATTGAAGCTTGTGATGCTTGTATGGAAAAAGTATGGCTATGTAAGCTGGTTTCTTGACTATTTGATCAGGTGTTGGATTTGACTGTGATATATTTTGATAATCAGGGTTTTGTGAATCTTTCATAGAACCTCGTATTCCATGACAGGTCGAAGCACATTGAGATTAAGTACTATTTTCTCTGTGATAAAGTCTAGAAGGGAGAAGTGATTCTCCAGTACATCTCCATTGATGAGCAGATAGTTGATATTTTGACAAAGCCTATGTCCAAGATAAATGTTTCATACTTGAGGGACAAGATGGGACTGGTGGAGATTAATCCCTTGGTTGAAAGAGAGAATATTTCTTCCTTAGTTGGGAGGGAGTGTTGATATGACATCATGGATATTCAATGTGTTGTCGGACAGACATTCTCCCTGTGGAGAATGGTCCAGGTTGACAGATTGTTGGTTTGTATCATGCTAGTACAACTTAGATATGATGCTTCAAAATCATGCTAGTACAAATTAGATATTATACAGATGTTTTGAGATGCATCATGCTAGTACAGCTTAGATATGATGCATTGTTATCATGCTAGTACAACTTAGAGATGATGATTATTCCTGAGTTGCATCATGATAGATATGATCATGCTAGTACAGCTTAGATATGATGTAGAGCATCATGCTAGTAAAAATTAGATATGATCATATAGCTTATATATGTTGTATAACATCATGCTAGTACAACTTTGATATGATCATACATATTAGAGATGATGAAGAGGAATTGATCTACATCATTCCAGTACATATTAGATATGATGCATGCATTCGCATCATGCTAGTATGGCTTATAGATGATGTAGATGGTACTCCACATCGTTCCATTATAGCTTAGATATGATGCATTCACATCATGCTAGTATGGCTTAGAGATGATACAGTGGAGAGATTCAACATTTGTTGGGACAACTATTCTTCTAGGATGTATGTATGAATTAGAAGAATAGTCCTTGTATCAACTTGTTGAGTAAGTGACTTATGCAAGACACTCTTTTGAGTGCACTGAGTTCAACACATGACTTATTCAGCATCATGCCCGATTACTCAGATGGAGTATGGCCTTGAGAGATGATGCAGGAGATGATATGATTTGATGAAAAGAGGTTGTTGTATTGCATGGTGATAGCTTGTGTAGATATTAGTTTATTGCAGTGGAGACTATATGTCTCTAGACAATAGTTATGTACTATTATGGTGGATGTGTTCCACTAGTAGTGATAGTATGTCACTAGACAGTAGCTATGCACTACTAGGAGTGGTTGTGCACCACTAGATAGTAGTTGTGTACTAATATGGATCGACATTGTTGTGATCTATTGGATGGCATTGTAGTAACTGTGTACTACTACTGGATTTCCATGGAGACTACTAGTAGTGTTGAAGGTGTTTCCTAGGTGATTTCCACCTAGATGGATAGTGATGATGATTCTTGTGACATGATCTACGTGATCATGAGATAGCCTATGTGGCTAGGATGATTTTACCTGTAGACTAGTCTGCAAGACTATGTGAGCCTTTCCCATGCCATGTGAAATGGATGGATGTGTTTGATACCATTACAGTTAATACCTCCCTATCTAGGAGGGAGTGTTGATATTATGGTAGTTGTGGGAGGTATCAACCTCCATGTGTAACCTCTGACTAGAATAGAATATTCTAAAAACTCTAAAATAGATGTGTAAAAACCCTAAAAGACAAGTCGGATGAGTAAAATAATTATTATTAAAGTATTAGCTTCTAAAAGGACAAGTCATCCTAGACAAGTGATAAGAACCACTATAAATAAGAGATGATCTAGCTCATTTTTACACACTCATCTCACTCAATCTCTCAAGGATAGCACAAGTTTGGAGTTGCAGCTGCATGATAGGAAGGTGGATACTCTGGGTGTTTCTTCGTCTCTCTCTCTAGGGCCATCTAGTTTAATATGTGCGCCATACCTTCTAGTATCTCTTGGTGGTATTTTTGGTGACACTCTTGGTGGTATTATGATATTCTTGGTGGTATTCTTGGTAAGTGAAACTTCAACTGCAACGGATGTAGCTAAGTATTGTTCTTGTTATGTGTCTTTGGGACTTTCTATCTGGTGAGCTATCTTTGGAGAAATATGCACTCTCTTGGTTATCTGTTGGTTCTAGTGTTTCTTCCGGAATGATAATCAACCATTCATAGAGACCAAAATTTTCCTTCAAAGTTGTTCTCCATACATTTGCGGGTCTTATTTGAACTTGGTAATAGATTGAAGCGAGATCTATATTGGTGAAGTACTTTCCCCACTTAAGTTGATCAAGAAGGTCATCAATATGAGGAAGAGGTACAAATTCTCAACAATGACCTTATTGAGGGCCTTGAAATTCGTGTGAAGTCACCACTATCACTACTCTCTCTTGGATACCATCACAGCAAGAGATCCACAAAAGATGTAAAAGGATATATTTTTCCATCCTCTAAAATTTGTGTGATATACCTTTCAATATATGCGCTCTCCTTTGGTGAGGTGCAATATGCAATAAATTTGGCCAAGGAAGATCCAGGAAACAATTCAATGGAATGTTGTAGGTTATGAAGGTGAGGTAAACCCCAAGGTTCTTCAAAAACATTTATGTATGAGTCAATGATTTATCGTATATCAAAGAGGGGTAACTTCCCTTTGTTTTCTTCATTGACTTGTCAGATAATGCACATCAATAATAATTTGTTGGGAGAGATGTTTAACCATTTTTTTGCTAAAATGTTTAGGTGGATAGTAGAAAGAGAAGTGGAGGTGAGTTTGTATGTATTACTGTAATTGTGAAAGTTGTAGGTGTTGAAGTAGCCATCATATTGTGCATGCATCACAAAATGGTATAGATTATCTAAGATCATGTAAAAACCACTAAGTGGAGTAATATGGGGTCTAACAGTTAAAAAATATGTTCCTTCCCTGGAGGTCACAAGTTAAAATCCAAAGGGGGGTAGGGTATGTACATATCCATAGACTAAGAAGTCAAATAATTGTGTAGAGGGGGTCCCTTGTCCCATATATAAGGGGGTCTCATATGTCAATTTGGTGTCTCAATAAGTTGTGAACTTAAATTAAATAATTATCATTATTATAACATCACAATCCATTGTCACAATTCAGGGTCCAAAAGAAAAGGTGATGCAAAAACTTCCTAGTGATAAGTGTAGGTTTTCCATAGTCCTTAATCTATCCAAGTTGAAATGGCCTAGGATGAAGTGTTGTTGGTAGGTATACAATGAATAACTAGGATACTATACTCTTTTGGTTTCAATGGTTGTGATGATGGAAGATTGCCAATCCTTGATATGAAAATTTTGTGTGAACAAAGATTCTTTATTATCACTTGTGATTTGTTAATTGTCATGGATATTCCACCGGAATATTTCGTCACAAAAAAATTGATAAATAAAATTGAAATCTACACTATTAAGGTTATATTCCTTTAGATTCCAAAATATTTAGTTACTGATTTTTTGCTTATGCATGAAATAGATAAAATGCGAAAAATAAATAACACTAAAACACAATCACACACCATCCAAAAAGTAACACAAATATTTTATCTAGGAAACCCTTACGATGGAAAAATCAGCTAGAAGGTGAGCCTACTCTACTCTCTTTTCTCTGGTATGGAAATAATGCAAGTACAAAGGAGAAGGAACTCTCTATAGAGTTACCTAATACCTATGATCTATGTGTTGGGCAGTTTGTTGTCACTCATGTCAACGCTTGGAGCATTTGAGATACCCCAGTGTTGTGATTGAGATTGATGTTGATTTAGTTGTAATTGATGTCAACAATAATGTTTGATGTCAACATATGTGATGGGTGAATTTGAAAAAGTCTACACGAAGCCCCAAAGGTGTGTTTGTGGAACCCAAAGTTGATCAAGGAATAAGGACACAAAGGATAGTATAATTGTAGGTTACATACTCATAGATGGATAGTACTCTTCATTTCATTTCCAACGGTAGGTGGTACACCACATGGTTCCTCACAGTCAGGGAGATATGCCCTCATGAAGTTGGAAGCCCCAAAAAATGGTTAAGAAGCCCCTATTTGGTTACAATTCATTAATGAAAAGGTAAAGTGGTTGTAACAAGAAACCTGTAAAATAAGGATACAGGTTACTAAACAAAAGTATAAATACACCTCAAGGAATCTCTCATAAGTATATTCACACACACATTCTATTGAATATATTTAAGTGAACAAGTGATATGTTTGATCTTTTTATTGGAAAATCTTAGGTCGAATCTAAGGTAGCAAGTATGAGGTTGTGAAGGAAGGTTGAAGGTGAAAGTATCAGAGTTGCAACAAATGTACGTAACCTTATTTTTTGAGGTATATGTCGGTTATAAGTCATCATGGCGTGGATGTACGTAGATTGTAGTGGAAGAAAGCATGGATATCTACAGGCAGTAGAGGAACAAGTCGCAGATATGTGAAAGGTTTGTGAAAGGTTGAGAAGTGATGCTTGTACCAGGTTGTTGATGCCCAATTTGGTTTACTCATTTGTTATCTGATACAGCAAGGTGTCTACAAGATCAGAGGTATGCTTATGTGTTACTTTTGAGGCTTATTCTTATGTTTTTGTGATACATGCTTGAGGAATGTCATGGTAGTGATTGTAAATGGTACACCTTGGTGATGGTGTGATACATTGTTAGAGGCACATCTTGGCTACTTGGAATATGGTTTGTTGTATGGTATATGAGTGATATGGCACATGTTTGATGGTATCTCTTAATACATAGTTTATGGATGTTGACACAAGATTGAGGCACATGGTTTGAGGTAAATCTTGGTTGCATGTTGATGATGTTTCCTTTATTATCTTCTTGAGGCATTGGTATGTCTTCCAGGAACATATTTGGTGCATGGTGTGAGGAATATTATTAGTACATGTATGAGGTGCATGTCTTGGTGATGTTGGTACATGTTGAGGTACAACTTGGTGATGTTATGGTACATTGATTAGAAGCACATCATGATTATATTGGTATCTTGGTATTGTGTCTATCTTGGTTATACTTGAGGCACTTCATTGATGATATCTTATGGTACATGGTGTATGGCATGATTGATACATATCATGAGTGATATGGTACATGGTTGATGCTTGATATGGTATAGGTGTTGATGTACATGGTTGGTACATGTGTAGATATACATAGTTGATGTACATGGTTGATACATGGTATGGTACAGGTATTGGTTCATTATTGATGAATGGTTTGGTACAGGTGTTAGTACATGGTTTGGTACAGGAGTTGGTACATGGTTTGTTACAGGTGTTGGTGCATGGTTGATTTAAGGTTTGGTACAGTTTGATGCATGGTTGATGCATGGTTGATGCAGGTTGATGTGTATGATTGATGTATATGGTTGATGAGTGATGTACATGGTTGATGTACATGGTTTGGGGATATGTATGTGAGTGGATATGGTTGATGATGGTATATTAGTGACAATGACAGTGACAGGTTGATGAAAATGATAAGTTGGATACAGTGATAGGTTGATGACAATGATAGGTTGGATACAGTGATAGGTTGATGACAATGACAGGTTGGATACAATGGCAGGTTGATAGGTTACAATTTGATGTGAAATTCATAGTGACAGTGAAATTCATAGTGATAGTGGCAATGATTGTGTAGTGACAATTGGTCTACACTTATATTTCATGGTGGCAAGATGGGGCAAGGAAAGGGGGTTGTATACTCCTTCTGGTTGGTGTCGAAGAACATAGGAAGTTGGAGCTTCCTTTAGGTTGGAGCCTTAGAATCACGGGGTTTTATCCTGCTTTTGGTTGGAGCCAGAGAATTCAAGGATTTGGATCTTCCTTTAGGTTGGAACCTGATAATCAGGGGGTTGTAGCCTCCTTATGGTCAGAGCCAGAAAATTCAAGGATTTGTAGCTTCATTCATGTTGGATCCTGTAAATAGGGAGTTGTAGCCTCCTTCCAGTTGTAGTTGGAGAATTGGGAAGTTGGTGCTTCCAATGAATGTATTCTTGACAATATATAAGAAATAACTATGTGGTTTTCTCCCATTTGGATTTCCATGTAAATTATGGTGTATTGTGTATTTGATGTGATGTTGTTTATGTGATGTTTCTTATGATTACATGCTCGTGATTTATTGAATTCAATCATAAATGATACATTGATGATATATTGTTGATAACGTTGAATTTTATATATTGTGGTTAAAATTGGTAAAAGTGTTCATATTGATTCACCCCCCTCCCCTCTCTTAGTATTCCAACAATTGGTATCAAAGAAGGTCCCTTCAGGAAATAGGTTAACCACTGGAAGGAAGATCATGGAATATGCTATGTTTGGGGTACCACAGTTTGATGGTCATAATGGTGAGAAATATGACATGTGAAGTATAAGGATGAGAACATTTGTAGAGTCACAGGGGTATGATGTTTGGAAATAATTTTTTATAGGATATACTACTACTAAGAAACCAAAGACTCTAGCTAAGAAGGAATTGAAAAGAAACAACAAAATAGCAATGTATTTCATCTTGGAAGGATTACCTAATTTAGTAAAAGAGAAAGTGGGAAAATGTTCATCAGCCAAAGAACTTTGAGAAAAGCTACAAAATATCTACTCAAAGAAATATCATCCTATCACAGGGCCAAAGAACATTGATCAGAACAAAGAAGATGTTAAATATGAACAATAAGAATTGTGTTCATGATGTCAAACAGATTCAAAAGAACAAGATTGTGAAGAAGGCATAGTAGATATTGAAGCAGAATTAATCAGTGCGCTGGATGAATTGATGAAAGAAAGGAAGAAAAAAAATTCTCTTGAGGAACAATTTGTCAATAATAATTCTCAAGAAAGTTTCAAAGAATCCCAACAAGTCATCGTGAATATAAAATCCCAGCTGGAAGAAGCCACAAGGATTAAAGAAACATACAAAGTTAAAATGGAAGATAAACAGTGTTTGGAAGCCGAAATAGCAACAAAAAGAAAGGAAGCAAAAAAGAGAGAAATTTTTGACAGATTATCTCAAGGAAAGAAGTGATTATTTAAACCAAATTGAAGAAGAATTCAATCAACAAGAAAAAGGCTTGAAGAAGAAATCATCTCCCTGAAAATCCAACTTGAAGAAGAAAAGAGACCAGAAGAAGTCATAAAGATTTAGATAATGAATAAAGAAGAAGAGGTTGAGAATGTTGAAGAAGAAGTTGTCACATTGAGAGTTAAAATCATCAAACTCAACAAGAACATTGAAGAGAGAGAAACATCCACATCATCAGTAAAGAATCTTGAAGAGAAGCACTCCAGGTTTCTAGAAAGGAAGAATGAATAAAAGAGAAATAGTTATGCAGAAGTACTCAAAGGAAGGAATCATGGTCAGCAAGAATAAAAGAAAAATGAGTATAATAGAGATACAACTTCAAGAAGACCTTCCACATTCAAGCAACAAAGAAGCTTCAATCATGATGAATAAATCAACATAAGAGAATATCATGATCAACCAAGGCAGGAATTCAGAAGGACTACACCACAAGGAAGATCATTCCCTCCCAAGCATGTAAATTTATTTTATGGTCATTGTTTTTCTTATACTAACTTTGGACATAAGGTTGCAGATTTTCGGGCTTATGGAAGATATGGTCAAGAAAGAAATGCTTATGTGACTCCACATAACATTGAATGTTACAAATGACACAATTATGGTCACATAGCTCGGAATTGTAGAAGCATGATAGATCCCACCATGAAATAAAACATCAATGTCAGATACAAGAAGGTTTGGAGAAGAAAAGGAAGATAATAAGAGCAGGTGAATAAAGAACAGGTCCTAGAGATCGACACGGGATTTGTAGTAGTGTGAAAAGGAAAATAAGAGCATGGGAATAAAGAACATTCACAATAAATTGTACTCTCAGTAATTTTAGTGCAAGATCATAATGAATCCACAGGAAAAAAGGAAGAAGTCAGAGTTCATAGAGATCATGAGTCTACAGATGAAGTGGAATATTACTCCACTTTGGGGAGGATTCCTCTATTTCTCTGAGCCATCCATCTTGGAGAATCCCAGAAAATATGAATATTGAATAAGGGGAATCTATGAAATAGCTACTACATATCATAGAACCATCCATCGAATAGTTTGAAGTGTTTGTAGAGACAGATTCAGAGCAGTGAGATAGAAAAATTACAAAATGATAGATAGATTGATTAAGAAGCAGTATCCCCATGCATATATCAGAGAAATATCATTTACACACTTTCCAGGTAGGGGTATATTCATTATAGGTTCAAGGATGTATTGTGTATCAGTGGACATATTTGATTCAATCTGAGAAATAGGAATATGTAATGACTAGCTACAGTATAGAAGCCTTCATAATAGTATAGTGACAGATGGGTCAGCATTATGGACAGTTGAGTAGAAGAGTTATAGACAACTTATAACATATGGAATGAGATGGATTTATGAGATAATTGGCAGGTCTAGACATATATTTGACAAAGAATATTTACAAATTGGAATCAGTGGAATTAAGTTGTCACAAGAAGACAAACAGTGAAAGGCTTAGTAGAACGGGGAAAGATAAACCCTCAGCATAAGCTATATCATCATAGGGACATTGTTGAATAGTATGGTCATTAATGTATAAACAAAAAACAGGACAGGCCATGAAGATTTGAAGTCAAGAAATTTTTAATTATTTTTATATACTTCAAAGAGTTACAAGAGGAAGAACCAATGGAAAATAAGAAGCACTAGAAGAGAGGAAAGGAAACATACACAAGAAGTCCCATATTGTTCTACATCTTGCAGAGAAGTCAAGGGAAGATAAATCGTCATAGAAAGAGATCAGGAAAGAAATATAATAAGCATGTAGAAAGGGAGAGACATACTGACATGGGGAGACATACCAATAGGGGGAGTTATTTTTTTTCCTGTGATATCAAAGAGAGAGAGATCAGAAGAGAAAAAGTCGAGCACGTGAAGACAAAGAAGGATTTTTTATAGAAATTATACTTTCAAGGGGAGTCTCTCTTTTCTATTAAAAGAGACGAGGAACGTGGAAAGAAACATGAGGACATAAACATGTGAAGAGAAAGAACAAAAGCATGAAGATAGGGGGAGCATCCCCAAGGAGATATACCATTTTCCATTGATGTCAAATAGGGAGAGAAATAAACATTGATGAGGAGTGATGGTCATAGGAGGAGCATGAGTATTGGACGATGAGTGTTGCCATCAATGTTGGTGTTGCCATAAAAACCAAAGGGGGATATTGTTGGATAGTTGGTTGTCATTGATGTCAACCCTTGGAGCATTCAAGATACCCTATAGTTTTGATTGATATTGATGGTGAGTTCATTTCCATTGATGTCAACAAGAATGGTCGATGTCAATAGATGTGATGGGTGCATTTGATGAAGTATACACAAAACCTCGAAGGTGTGGTTATGGAACCCAAACTTGATCAAGGAATAACGACATGAAAGAAATTGAAATTGCAGGTAACATAATCATAGATGGATAGTCCCCGCCATTCCATTTCCAATGGTAGGTGGTACACTACATGGTTCCTCACGGTTAGGGAGATATTCCCTCATGAAGTTGGAAGCCCCAAAGAATGGTTAAGAAGCCCCTATTTGGTTACAAGTCATTAATGAAAGGGTTAAGTGGTTGTAACAAGAAACCCCTAAAATAAGGAGAGAGGTTACTAAGAAAAAGTATAAATACACCTCAAGGAGACTCTCATAAGTATATTCACAGACACATTCTATTGAATATCTTTAAGTGAATAAGTGATATGGTTTATCTTATTATTGGAAAATCTGAGGTCGAATATGAGGTAGCAAGTATGAGGTTGCAAAGGAAGGTCGAAGGTGAAAGTCTTGGATTTTCATGAAATGTGAGTAACCCTAGTTTCTGAGGTATCTATAGGTTATAGGTCAGCAAGGTGCAGATGTACACGGGCTGTAGTAGAGGAAAGTGTGGATATTCATGGGCAGTGTCATGGTAGTGATTGTACATGGTACACCTTAGTGATGGTATGATACATTGTTAGAGGCACATCTTGGATACTTGGCATATGATTTGTTATATGGTATATGAGTGATATGGCACATGTTTGATGGTATCTCTTGCTACATAGTTTATGGATGTTAGCACATGCTTGAGGTACATCTTGGTTACATGTTGATGGTGGTTCCTTTGGTTTCTTGTTGAGGCAATGGTATGTGTTTGAGGCACATATTTGGTGCATGGTGTGAGGCATATTCTTAGTAAATGTATGAGGTGTATGTCTTGGTGATGTTGGTACTTGTTGAGGTACACCTTGGTGAGGTTGTGGTACATTGATTAGAAGCACATCGTGGTTATATTGGTATATTGGCATTGTGGCTATCTTTGTTATACTTGAGGCACTTCATTGATGATATCTTATGGTACATGGTGTATGGAATGATTGAGGTTGTTGGCCCTTGACCAATTTTTGGAGAACCTTGGTCATGTTTGACCATTATTGGTACTTCGACAGGTTGGTCGAAGACAAAACGCTCAGGCGAAGCGGAGATTATGGGATCTCACCCCCTTTTGTGAGATTTTTGGGTTTTAGGGTTGATGTAATGGGTATGGGACGTCGGCCCATGGGTTTACCCATGTTTAGGGCCCTTTTGTAATGTATAAATAGATAGCTAAGCGATGTAAGAAGTAGTAGTTGGATCTATGTGATCGAATTGGCTTAGTGCATGACTGGTTGTCTTTGTGCCTAGACTGTGTGTTGATAAATTGCAGAGCTAAGTGCACGTGATTGTAAGAAGGATTTGTGTTGTGCCAAGCTCGAGGAAGGAGGATCTGGAAAGGTGCACACAGATCTCTTGTCCTATGTAGAGTTGGTTTTGTGGCTCTGTGCATGTAAGAAGATTGAAAGGAGATAATAAAGAAGAAGAAGAGTTGGTGGGCGTAGCCCCACACTGGGGTGAACCACGTATATCATGTGTTATGTGCTATGTGCTATATTGTTCTTGTATTTTCTTAGTGCACTGTTATGATAGATAGATCCATGAACTTTTAGTGCTTATGATCTGAATGAATGCTAGATCTATTTTGATGCTATGTTTTGAATGGTTAGATGTGATTAGATCTTGATGAATACTGTGTTGTTCTGCAATTAGAGTTTTAACCTGCGATGTGAATAAGGGTAAATACTAATGAATGTTAATTGCTAAGTTCTCTGCTAAGTATTGTGATCACAGATCTGTGTCCCTGCTAGGTTGTAGACACTTGAGTCCTGCAATCCCCCTTGCCTCTACCTCGGGTGAGACTTCATCTTCTTCACAGGTGTTGCTGAAAGGGATGGTAGTTAGGGTTTTGTTGGTGCATTGTTGAAGCATTGAACCCTGGGTCTACCCCTGTGCCAACAAATGGTTCTGTTGTCAGGACTTGAAACTGTGATTGCTGGGAACTGAAGAAAAGAGAAAGCCCTATGTGTGGATCTGTTGTTGTGGTGCACAGTATTCTGCTTGAATTTTGAAGATCTGTGCTAATAAGGGAATCAAATTTGAAGAAAAAAGGTAAGATCTTAAAGCTTTGTGCTCTGATAAAGGTAAGATAAGTGGAAATTTTTGTTTCAAAAGAATGGATCTAGGTATGCTTGGTAGATTTGGTTTTAGTCTGAAAACTAGGGCATGGCTAGAAGAAAGAATATTTGATATGAATAGATCTGATAGAAATAGTGAAAGATATGTTATTCCTATGCATAGAAATAATTTTTGGACTAACAAGTGGATGGAGGATCCTAGAAAGAATTTTTTGCAGGTTCATCACTGAGATCCCAGTGCATAGTATAAGAAAGGTTGGGGATTGTTTAAGAGAAAAAGAGGATTGACTCTTTGTTGTAGTTGCAGAAGACCAGGACATCTTGCTAAGGAATGTCTTGGTAGAGGTCCTATTTGTCTTTGTTGTAAAGTCATTGGCCATGAAGTTTTGGATTGCCCTAAAATGATTGCTAAAGTTGAAAAGATTCATATGAGATAAGAAAACCATGAGGAAGGTTAAGAGACTAAGAATAAGCTAGAACACCAGAAAGAATCAGAGACTATATTATTGCAGATGAAAGAAACATTGAATGATCACATAGACATCACTTTATCATAGATCTTAAAAGAGAAAGAATGCATAGAAATAAGAATAGGAGACTTTGACATAGACTGCGTTCTAGATAAGGAAACACAGGTGAACATTATGACAAAAAGTACTTGGGAAATTTTGGGAAATCCTACTATGATTCCTTCATTGGGAGGAATAGGATTATTTAAAGGAAAGATGATAATCCTATGTGGAAGACTTACCCATGTACCTATGGTTTCCCATGGAGCATCGATGAAAGAAGAATTTGAGGTCATTAAGTTTGTTGAGAACAATGCCCCATTTTCACTTTTTCTAGGAAGGACATGGATTGAGAAAGATCAGATCTGAAGGGAAGAAGAAGAGGAAGCTATAGAACAAAAAAAGAAAGAATTAAGGGATTTCATGGCTAGGAGAATAGCATGCTTAATAGAAGAACAAGAGGACAAGTCAAAGCAACTGAGGACCGAACACTTAACTGTCAAAGTTGAGAAAACAAAGGAAAGCTTGAAAAACATGTCCATGCAAGAGAGAAGAGAACCTACCCCTGAAGTAATAAGAGAAGAGGTATTCCACTCAAACCCTTTGAAATACCCTCAGCAGTGCGAAGTTACTATTCTAAGAACAGATAAGAATAAAAATGGAAAGAGGAACCCAGTGACTCAGATCATAGGAAAGAAGGCCAGAAAGCTCAGCAAGAAGAAAGCAAAGCTAGAAAAATTGCAGGAAGTTCCAAAGAAGACTTCGCAGAAAGAAGGCTTGCAAAACTTGAACCTCGCTGGAATAGCAGAACAATGCGGACTGAAACTTCGACACGATGAATAAATATGACCGTTGGAGGCATCCCGACCATTAAAATGACGCTCTGGAATGGCTATAAATGTAGATATTGCTGGAAATATCGCCTTTGGACCGTTGGGACCGCGCCATAACGGATGGATTGAGGCATTCCTGCCCATTGGAGGAATCTGTTACGAAATTTTCTATTTAATCCGTTGAATGTCTCAACGGGGACACTTTTGCAAATTGTGATTATCTGATCCCATAGAGAACTAATTGCTATCGCTTAGTGCTTACTGAGACCTTGCCACCCATTTTGCTTACCGTGAGTATTTGTCTGCCTACCTGAGAAATCCAATCTCGAGCGTGTATGTTAGGCGAACGCAGTGCAATAGAGAAGTCTGTGGAGGAGATCCTAATAGACATGATGGCTGATAATTTCATGTTTGCAGGAGCACAGGCCTCATCAAAAAAAGGATTGCAAGCATCCCCATCAAATGCATGTCAATCTAGGCCCTCCCGAATTGCGACAGAGAAAAGAAGTAAGCATTGCGACAGCTTGGCGAATGTGAAGCTCATCCCGTCAGTCTTTCCCGACTACATCCCACCTCTAGCTGGCATGGTTCATCGTGACAATGTCCTGAGAGACTTCGAGTACACTCTCATCACTGCGTACCTCATGTTATCGCACAGTTTGTATTTTAGGTCACAGGCTAGAGGATAGAGGACAAACTGGCGCAATAGGAACCTTCCCCACCCAATGTCACCTCGATGGGGAGGCTATTTCTATTTAGGGGGGTTAGCCCAGGGGAGATGTCCCCGGTAACCTGGGGTTTGAAGAGGCAGAAGATACAAGGTTAATTTTAAGTGTTCCCTCATCGCAGGTTACCACCAGTGTCAGATAGTCTAGCTAATCACCCAATAAAAGAAGTGTATGCCCTGTTGAAAACACCTGCCCGGAACAAGACAACAACAACACAATATATATTTGTAGGCTATAACTCAAAGGGTTAGTACTTCTTTGACTATCTGATATTATTCAATAAGAAATTGTAAGGCAATAGATATAGAATGAAGTCAATGTTATGTCAATTAGCTATGAAAGATCATAAATTCATCAATATCTACCAAGATGACTGAGCTAACAATATGTCCAAACAACCATTTACTCAATAAAATCTTCAAATCATCATTTAATTCCTTATATCACAGTTTTGATGCGCCAAGATGAAATATTCAACTATGACGTCAGCCTTAGTTAAGTTAGTTATGTTAGTTCGGGTTTTAAATTTAGAGTTTTAAAGGTAGTTTTGTACACTAAAGCTTCAACGTTGGGATCAAATCAGTGCCTTAGGGTAAATGGAGTCAAAGATAAGGGCACAAGGTCTCGAAAGGATGATGATTCAGAGACTAGAAGGTAGGGTTCTATGGTGCTGCAAAGGCAGGGCCCTAGAATCAAAACCCTAGGGGAAAGAGGCTCACTCCGGTGTTGCTTAAGCAAGGCCTCGTGCTCTTTCCTCCTTCTCTAAATCAACTTGGCAAAA
>ML794992.1:190005-263829 GCA_009831015.1 Picea engelmannii | reverse complement strand
CATTTAAGAAGTTTTGCAAGAAAATTCACTTACATGTCATGAAGAAAAGCACAAGCAAACCCTAGTTGTAAACCTTCCTTGAGAGAAATGCCATAAATGCCAAAAATATTCTTCCAATAGCAAGTGCGCCTCACTTTAGACAACAAATCTACCCAAATAGGGAACAAAAATTAGATCTCACTTGTGTGAGTGAAGTGTCTTATGTCAAAATGAGGGAAAACATCCTCAATTTATATCATCCAATGACCTTTAATTAAAATTAGGTCATTAAAATAGTCGACAAGGTTGATAACTAAAATCATATTATTTTACATTTAACTGCTAAATAAAAACCCTAAATGAGCAGTAAGGAGGACATCTAGCCCCTCTGAGGGAGCCGTTTTCCCTTTTTAGGGCAAATCTCAGCACTAGAAGACAAACGTTGGCCCTCTCTGGGCCTCCAAGCTCTGCCACATGTACCAAACTACCCTGTAAAGCTGCCACATGTTGGAGGTGACATCAAGGATCTCTGGAGGACGTCCTGGGTCAACATAGGGACACGTTCCACCTATAGTGGGTCAACCCCCTAGGGTTGGGCTCAACCAAGGCGTCCTGGATGAAAACTTCCTTCTCCTTCTCTCATGCAAATGCTCGATCAATCATTGTCCTATCTCTGCCCCTGATGAGGTCCCAGCAACCATCTGATGGGCTCTTCAGCCCCATGGATGTCTGAACTGATCATCTCCCCATGTGTACCGGTCCACTTAGTACATGTCCATCGGGTATGGTCCTTCTCATCAAAAACTTTGCCCTCCATGGGCTCATTATTCCTCGGGATCATAGCAATGTCGATCATATTTCATCTTTAATTTTATCAAATGCATGCATAAGACCCTTAGCATATCATCTAATAGGTCAAAGACATTACACTGACCTACTATACAAAGCTGAAGAAAAAGACAAGGTAACCTATTGGGACAACATCCATAAGAAAAGGAAAGTTTCCAAAGGATATCATCCAAGCCATGTAATATGAGGTGGTGTGGTCTAAGGATGCCCAGACATAGTGAAAACCAAGGGTGGATATTATCCATGGGTGCCTTTGTAGGAGGCGAGTTGTACCTGTCATGGATGCAATTCTTTCCAAGCCCTTTATTGCCTTTATTCTTTCTTTTATTCATTGATTTTTATTTCTTTTGACTTCAGGCTCTAACTAGAGGACATTGCCTTGGCGTGGTGACCAGACAGTGTTACCCATGGGTATTTTCGCAGAAGTGATAAGGCTGGCTCATGATGAGACCCCCTTTCCCTTGGCCATGCAACCAAGGGTCACTACCCTGGAGTGGTAACCAGATAATGGCAATGTCATACTGCTAGATACCTATGAACATAATGGGTTGGCTCGTGATGAGAACCCCCACCCTCTTGGCTAGGTCTTGTTTTATTATTTTTCTTCGGGTCCCTCTTGTTTCTTATCGAGAGGATTTTTATTGCCTTCTCAGGGATCCCTGGGCGAGGCATCTCTAGGTTTTATTTTCTATGGATTTTATCTTTTACCAGCTGCTTTTACCCCCTGGGCCTTTAGCCCCTTCTTCCCACAGGATAAGGTGTAACCCCATAAATAGGTCATCCTAATGTCCAGACCAGGGGAATGGGATAAATGAATAGGATATAAGATGTAAAATGATAATATGGTGGGAGTGAACGATGGCTCTTCAAAATCCCCCCTGGTGGCTAACCAAAACCTATGGATAGAAGCTTGCTAGGGCACCCCGTTAATCCCCCCAACCATGGTCAAGTGGGTTAGTGTAAGATCCAAGCAGTTGTCAGAAATGTAAGGAACCTGATGCATATATCTGAAAATTATAATGATCAAACATGACACATACCATGATACCTGGACCAATTACCTCATGGAGCAAGAGTCTTCTCCGATGAAAGTCCAAGCCAAAGGTGATGGATGTTTCTACTACTGACAGGACAGGTCTGATGAAGAAGAAGAAAGATGGGCCCTCCAGGGCCATGCTCAGGTCAATCCTGCTCTCAGTACTCCATGTCTAGGATCTGTGGGCCTTGAGACATGATCTCCTAGTTATCCCTAGAAATCGGGGATAACGCCTCCCAAAGGGGATACGTGCAGTTGGAACACAACTAGTATTGATCCCTGATCTCAAGATCAGAGACTTTAACCTAGGAGATAGGAAGAATTATGCATTGCTCTCACCGCATAAGTACTTGACAAAGACAACAGGGAAGAATCTTAATATAGTCCCCCAACCATGGAATAAGGAGATCGTGAGGTCCACCATCCTCAATCTCATGAAAATACCCCACTTCGGCAAACATCAGGAGGTTAACGCGTGTGTTAAAATCCTCCTTTCATGCTACCATGGAGGTTACCTATGGTTATACAGGCGTGTGGTTGTGGATCCAGTGTTGATCCACATGATCACTGGATTGAGTATGCAGGGACCAGACCCTTAGAGGTTCTACGCAGGGAAGGTTGCAGATCACACCCTGGCACAGCGAATAAAGGACACCTATGGCGATGTGGAGAAGGGGAAGCGGGGCTACAAAGTAGCCTCCATCCAAGATGGCACAGTGCGCCTAGCTTGCGAGTTGATCGTTGGTAAGCTTGTCAGGAAGAACGGGCCCACGCAAGTGATGGGGTTGGTAATCGACCTCGCAGGAAAATGTGTTGAAGGGATGCAATGAACTAGGTGAGCTACCTCGTCAACCAGTTAGAGAAAGATTGTCACGAAGCACAGGACCAAGGCTATGAGCTTCACTTCAACTGGTTGTTGATTCTAATTGCCTTCTTCACCTGGGAGATGCCGGAGGGAGTGACCTTCCCTAAATTCGAGCCATATGAACCATTGGCCACAAAGTTCACTACCCTGTGGTATTCGAGCGACATGGCGAAGCAAGGGCAGTCCAATGCGGTGTTACACACCTATTACTTGCAGCTGAAGAGGTTCATTGAATCCTTCCCTCGCATGACGTCGAATACACTGCATAGGTTCAGGCCACTTGAAAAGTTCTGCAGAGACAAGTACTTCATTTACATCACTGCGCATGGGGACGAACACAAGGAAGAGCTCCATTCCTATTACAAACTCACCGAGGAATATATGGAGGAAATAACCAAGGAATGGCCTGCAGAATTCCTTGTACCAGTCGAACAGAGAGAAATATCTGACCCCAACCTCATCATAATTATTGTGGTCACCCAGGAAGAGTATGATGGACCCAACAACAGCAAGAAGAAGAAGAAGGAAGAAGTATAGGAAATGAACAGTGCATCAGAGGAAACTGTGCCTGATTAACCTGGAGGAGGAGGAGGTGACGAAGTGAACCAAGAAGAGAACAAGGAAGAAGAAAAGTAGGAATAGGGTGAAGTGACAAGGATCCCCTTACGGAGGTCAAGACATCCAATAAAAGAAAGGTTTCTCCAAAGAAACCTTCAGCATGGAAGAAGGCACGAGCCAATAAGCCCCAGTCACAAACTGTGCTTACAGTGGATGACATTGATCTCATCATCATCATTGTAGCAGACACTTTGGAGGATATTTTGCAATGAAATGAAGCAAAACATGAGACAATGTATGACAGGATTGAGGTAGAGCTGAAAAGGGTACATCAATCCCTCTACTCGAGTCGCGCAATGTCTATTGCGCCATAATCATCAAAAGGTATATAATTGGGAGATAAGCCTTCCCAACTACGTAGATTAGTCGATGTGACAAAGGCTCGCCTTTGTCATGTACAGGAAGAAAAAGAATAGGCCATAGAGGCCTTGAAGCAAGAAAAGGAGGAAGCCCTAGAGAAACATTGGGTTGTGCAGCAAGAGAAAGACGACCTCCAAGCAAAGTTTGCAGAGGATAGAGAGTAGATCTAGAAAGAAAAATAACAGTTTCTCGCAGAGCAGATGGGATTTAAAGAGGCAGTCACTAGAGCACTTCGCTCTGTGTCAAGCCTGGCATAGATGGAAGAGAAAACAATTGAGAGCCAAGTGGGGAAGCTCGTTGAATCCATTCAGCAGCTTTAAGAAAGAGTAGAAGAACTGGAACTACAAGCAGTGCCAAGCACTCTGCAGGAAGTGCGAGACCAGAGGGAAGAAACTACCAGGAGCGCAGTTGAAAGAATCAAGGCATTGGCTTTAGAATGCAAGCAATTAAGTAACCAAAGTGAGAAGACCTATGAGCACCTTGTAGAAGACCCGAACTTGAAGACATTGGAGTCACAGCTCTAGGAAGCGAAGAAACAAGCATCGACAGTAAAAGCACAGTTGAAGCTACTATCAGTGGTAGAGAATATGGAAAGGTCACAAGAAGTGTGTGCGGTCTAGCAACAGGTCGATGCCATCTAGAGTAGAGTCATGGAAGTGACCCAGAGACTCCAGTCGGTGCAGGATGAAGGCTGTACACTTTTTGAAGAGATCGAAGGACAAGGTGCACAGCTAGAACAAGTGGTCACCATGGTGGAAGAGCACTTGGAAGTACCTGTCACCGAGAAATTCATTCAAGAGTTCATTGAGTAGGAGGCTTTAGTGAAGCAATAATTTGAGGTAGCTCGAGCCAAGCTCGAATCCTTCAAAGAAGAATTTCCCAGATCAGAGTGACTCGGGACGAGTCACATGTGAGTGTTGGGGGTTTGTTGGCCCTTGACCAAGTTTTGGAGAACCTTGGTCATGTTTGACCATTTTTGGGACTTCGACAGGCTGATCTTGCCCCCTTTTGCGGGATTTTTGGATTTTAGGGTTGATGTAACAGGTATGGGATGTTGGCCCATGAGTTTACCCATGTTTAGGGCTCTTTTGTAATGTATAAATAGATATCTAAGCGATGTAAGAAGTAGTAGTTGGATCTATGTGATCGAATTGGCTTAGTGGATGACTGGTTGGCTTTGTACCTAGACTATGTGTTGAGAACTTGCAGAGCTAAGTGCAAGTGATTTTAAGAAGGCCATGTGTTGTGCCAATATCGAGGAAGGAGGATTTGGTGAGGTGTGCATAGATCTCCTATCCTATGTAGAGTTGGTTTTGTGGCTCTGTGCATGTAAGAATATTGAAAGGAGATAATAAAGAAGAAGAAGAGTTGGTGGGCATAGCCCCACACTGGGGTTAACCACGTATATCCTATGTTATGTGCTCTGTGCTATATTATTCTTGTATTTTCTTAGTGCACTTTTATGATAGATAGATCCATGAATGTTTAGTGCTTATGATCTGAATGAATGCTAGATCTATTTTTATGCTATGTGTTGAATGGTTAGATGTGATTAGATCTTGATGAATATTGTGTTGTTTTGTAATTAGGGTTTTAACTTGCGATGTGAATAAGGGTAAAGACTAATGAATGTTAATTTCTAAGTTCTCTTCTAAGTATTGTGATCACAGATCTGTGTCCCAGCTAGGTTGTAGACACTTGAGTCCTACAACCCCCCTGCCTCTACCTTGGGTGAGACTTCATCTGCTTCGCAGGTGTTGTCGAAAGGGTCGGTAATTAGGGTTTTTTTGGTGCGTTGTTGAAGCATTGAACCGTGGTTCTACCCATGTGCCAACAGATACATATCATGAGTGATATGGTACATGGTTGATGCATGATATGGTACAGGTTTTGATGTACATGGTTGGTATAGGTGTTTATATACATAGTTGATGTACATGGTTGATACATGGTATGATATAGGTGTTGGTGAATTGTTGATGCATGATTTGGTACAGGTGTTGGTAAATGGTTTGGTATAGGTGTTGGTGCATGGTTGATGTACAGTTTGGTATAGGTTGATGCATGGTTGATGCATGATTAGTACATGTTGATGTAGATGATTGATATACATTGTTGATGAGCGATGTACATGGTTGATTTATATGGTTTGGAGATATTTATGTGAGTGGATCTGGTTGATGATGGTATATCAGTGACAGTGATAGTGATAGTGACATTGATGGTGACAGTTACAATGACAGGTAGATGACAGTGACAAGTTGGATACAGTGACATGTTGACAAGTTACAAGTTGATGTGATAGTGGCAGTGATTGTGGTAGTGACAGTTGGTATACACTTATATTCCAGGTTGGCAGGATGGGGCAAGGAAAGGGGGTTGTAGCCTCCTTTCGGTTAGTGTTGGAGAACATAGGGAGTTGGATCTTCCTTCAGGATAGAGTCTGACAATCATAGGGTTGTAGCCTCCTTCTAGTTGGAGCCATAGAATTTAGGGGGTTGGAGCTTCCTTCAGGTTGGATCCTAAGAATCAAGGGGTTGGAGCCAGATATTTTAGGGAGTTGTAGCTTCCTTCAGGTTGGATCCTATAAATAGGGGTTTGTATCCTCCTTCAAATTGTAGCTGGATAATTTGGAATTTGGTGCTTCCAATGAATGTATTCTTGAAAATATATAAGAAAGAATTATGTAGTTTTCTCTCATTTGGGTTTCCACATAAATTCTGGTGTATCGTGTATTTCATGTGATGTTGTTGATGTGATTTTTCTTATGATTACATGCACATGATTTATTAAATGAAATCATAGATGATACATTTATGATATAATGTTGATAAAGTTTACCTTTATATATTGTGGTTGAAAGTGGTAAAAGTGATCATGTTGATTCAACCCCCCTCCCCCCTCAGTATTCCAACACTGTTAGGATGTTATAGAACATTAACCCCCTCTATTATTCTCTCTAATTTTCCCACTCTCATTGTTTCTTCTTTGTTATAGAACAAAATACAATAGCATAGAATGGAGCCCCTTCTCTTCCCAGTGGCCCAATATTTAACATAGCCTGATAGTCATCTAGGGTTAGGGAATTGACTTCCTCAACCCTCAATTAGTGATTGATTTTGGACCTTCTAGAATGTTCTTAGAAAATACACTATGTGGTTCTCCCCAAAATTTTAATTAATGAGGCTGGCGTGGCATCCAATCGCACCATGGTGATCAATACGGTACGTCAACTTGTGGGAGGCATAAATTTCACATATGAACTTTGATTGAGGAAATTCTCACATAGTTAGAAGGGTATCATCTGTATAATATAGATTGCGGCTCCATAGTAAGGTTTGGACCATAAAAAAAGTGTTGTTTGTTGCCTCAAAATAGCTTCGGAATATTTTAGACGATTTTTTGGACCCAAATTTCCAAATTTGGACCGATCGCTAAAATGGATCTACAAGTTGATTCTTCTAATTTTTTCACCCATAAAGCATTGAGATAGATGAAAAATAATATAACGATCCAATATGGATCATCTTGTGTAATCTATCACCATAAACATTAAATGTGGAGTTGTAGAGGTGGTATTTATGTCCTCTACATTTGTTTCTCCAACAAGTTGTTTTTATTCAATGAGAAGATTTGAGCCTTCTTAAAAATCTTGGCATGGAGAACCTTACAATTGTCATTAGAATGACCATACATTTTGTGAAGAAGGTGATTTGTAAACAATCATGGATATTCTGCTAGAATAGTTCTTCACAACAGATCTTGTATCATGCTGAAATCTTTTATTATGTGGGCTTATTTCCTTATATCTCATATTTATTATCACTAGCTTATTACTCAAATTTATAAAAATAACTAAAATACGAAAATGAAAAAACAAGAAAAGGAACACACCATCCATAGAAATGAACACAATATGCATCCTAGGAAACCTAAAATGGGATAAAACCCAACTAGAAGGTGATTTCTATGCTCTTCTCTCTTTTCTTTAGTTATGAAAATCCAAATACAAAGAAAGGGGCACTCACTATGGAGTTGTCTTTGACATTGTTCCCTAAATGGCTACTACAAAAAAAAATTCCTCTGTTGTTCTCTCAAATCCTACTCCTAGATTATCTGCTCAACTATGAAACAAGTACAACGCTAAAATAATCAAAGCCCCTCCCCTCCTAGCGGCCCAGTATTTAACATAGTCTGATATCCCTCTAGGGTTAGGGTTTTTGCAATCCTCAACACTCAATTAGTGTTAGGGTTTTGGAGTAATGGGTGTTGACATGGAATCCACTCTTTACCATGGTGGTTAACAATGTAGGTCAAGTTGTGGGATTCATAACTTCTATATACGAACTTTGATTGATAGTATTTTTGCACCATTGGAAATATATTGGTGTGTAGAACAACGTCGGGAGGTTGGGGCTATGCTTGCAAAGTTTTCACCCCAAAAAGTGTCGTTTGATGCCTAAAAAATGATTTGGAAGGTTCCAAATCCCAAATCTCCAAAGTAGGACCTACCGCTAAAATGGATCTTGCAAACCAATCTCTCTAATTTTTCAACCCAAAAAGTACCAATATAAATGAAAAATTATATAATTCTCCATTCTAGATCATATCTCCCCATTTAGAGAGGCATTTTTCCCCCAAAATATTTTACTAAATGAGGTGACAAATTTTTTCCTCTACCCTCTCCCTATAGTACCACTTTTCCTTGCTTGGAAATTGTCCTTTCAACCTGATCTACCAAAATTCATGATGCCCCTATCTGGCAGTTCTAGTCTTATTTTGAAAAACAGTATATTTTGCCAACTCTTCCTAAGATTCTAGTTCTAAGTCATGTATGGTAGGTAGGACCTTCTCCTTAGTTTCTTGATCCAACATGGAAGGCTCTTACAATTTCTTTTTTTCCACATTCACTACAGATTAAATGTGCATATATGGGGATAGACTAAGTCTATAGTCATTATCACTCACATTCTCAATACCTCAAAAGGACCATACAATAGAGCCTTGATATTTTTACCAAGACCTTGTAGCCTTTATTTGTTCAACTACAACCAAACTCTGTCTCCCACCTTGAATGTTTTCTCAGTTCTATGTTGATCATGATTGGCCTTATACCTTTCCTATGATTTCTTCAATGTATTTTGTGATTGCAAATGGATCTACCTAATATTTTCAACAAATTTATCTTCTTTCAATTGTTCTCCTCCAAATTCTTCCCTCACTTCTTCCTATCCATATATAACATTCGAGGGCGAAGGTGGAAAATACCCAAAGAAATTTTTGAAAGGGGACTTTCCAATAGAAGTGTGGACTGCTTTGTTATAAGAGTTTTAAATATAGATAAGATTTTCATCCTAGGTATTTGGATTCTTATGATTGTAACCCCTAAAAATTTGAACCAATGTCATGTTGACTACTTTTGTCTTCCCATCTATTTGTGGATGGAGAGTTGTAGATATATTCAACTATGTGTCCATATTTTTTCAAAGCATAGTCCAAAAGGCACTAGGAAATATGCTATCCTGTTGTTGAACCCCATACATTTCTTTTCTTTCACTTTTCCATACTTTAAAAAAAATATTTTAAGTTTGTTGTGATCCCACAAGAATTTTGTTCCATACAGTACGCACTTCTCTTTTTTATGGCCTACATATTGTATCATACTTAGTTACTTTCCTATATCTTGGCGGGTTCGCGGGTGGAGGACTTATAAATGAATATTTTATTCTTTCACAAGCCCACTGCCAACACTTAGTTTATTTTTCCTTTATCACATACTCATAACTCTTTACCAATCCATTCATACAAGTCTGACCGATAAATACCAACACTTAAAGATTTCATGGACTCACGGTCTTGTTTAAATATTTCTTTTATCCCCAACTCCCTGCCATGATGTGTCCTATTTATTTCACACTTATCAAGTTATATTTAATATTGATTCTATAGAATCAACTGCTAAATTGAATTTTTAAAAGGTAGTTATTAAATGACATATTTCTCGAGGAAATTACATTTAATTCTTATTAATTCATCCATCGAAAATAGAACTTAAGTATTGGTATCAAATAATATCTTATCATTGTTCTAAGTAGTGTTATAAGGAATTTAATAAACCCGGTGAAGATGGTCGAGAGAAAACAACAATTTTGCGAAGATACTTTGGATATGTTCTCCAGAGAAGACCATAATTATCACCAGTCAAGGTATTATTGTTATTATGTATCGTTGCCAAACAATGACAGTAATAAAATTTGGATGTCAAGAATAGATCGTTTTGGTTGTGTTCCTGAAGTTTTCGACTGTAAATAAGTATTCACCTAGTGCATAGATAAAAAAATTCATAATAGAAGGAAGATTCCATAACAAAACGGTTCCCGTGTTTCATTAACGCCATCAGTCTTCAAAAAATTGTTGAAATTACCAGAGCCGAATCTGACTTATAAAGGAGACGAAGCCAAAACTTTTCTTATGGGAAGAAATAATGGAATAGAGATCCTACAATAATATTTGCAAGACCCAACATAAATGCCACAAGATTTATCTAGAATTCAAGTTAGTTTTTTGAAATACCATTATCGAGAAATTTATTGTCTTTTTACTAGAATCACTGGACATGATTCTACTGTGACTATTCCTCGGTTGGCCCTATATATTCTACATTTTACAGTCCATGAAAATGATGTCTTCGATTGGGAGAAAACTATATCTAATGAAGTATCTGCACAATTAATGAATTTTAAGAGAGAGAAGAAGTTCTACATGGCTTATTATTTTATATTTTCCATCACATATTGTAATATTTTGAAAGGCTTGAGTATTGGAAAGAGGGTAAATTCCAAGGTCCACCCTGTGACCATGTGGTATCAGACCCTATGGAGATAAAATGTTATTCAACATTTTTATGAAGTTTATAATGATTTTGTGTCTGTATTCAAAAAAAAATATCTTTAGAGAAGATACTTATAGACTTTCATTGGAAGCATCTACTTTTCTAAACATAAAGAGAGTTTTAGAGAAAATGGATGATCACAATATTATTAATATTTTTTGTTCTCATGAGAAACCTCTTTTTCTTCCTTATTATGTTCTGGATAAACTATTTATCATAGAGGTAGCAATAAAATATAAGTTTTGGTTTCATGTTTTCTATGAAAAAAGGAAAAAATAGTTTATTCCTTTGCATTGGAAAGTGGGTGAAATTGTGTTGAGAGGAATTGAAAAAAATGATGAGTTTGCTTTGTATTTTGACCAGTATAATTTAAAATTTGTAGAATAAATTAAGGGGTTTGATCCTAATAACCTCTTTTATAATCATATGGCATCAGTTGGAATCAGTCCTGCATTGGCTAATACACTTATATTTGGAGAAGAAGAAGGAGATAGTCATGACCCTCCTATTCAGGGTATTAAGAAAAATTCTGGTGACATAAAGACTATTATAAGTACTACAAAACACTACAAGCAAAGAGGAAGATCATCATGTGAAATAAATTCCCAATCTCATATTGTTTCTCATAGAAGTTTTTTTCCTAAAATAAAATCTCATTCTACAACAACTCAACAAATAAAATCCTCAAATAATAATCCAGGTGATGATCGAGAGAAAAACCCTCCTCAAGGAACTTTGGAAAACCCTCATAAATTGAAATTAAAAAGGAAAAGAACCAATTCTAAACAAGAAGGGGAAGAACAAGACATACTTGAAAACAATATTTCTCTTGAAGACATGGATTTGGATGTTGATATTGAAAATATTTGGTTTCCTTACGAAGAAAAGAAGGATACAAGAGAATATATAGTTTGTTGCTGAAATTGCTATCCAGGATGAAATTTGTTCTTGTAAATCTTCCAATAAGTTAATTTTTGAAAGAAATTCAAAGAATAAAAGGGGAAAACCTTGATCTACCATTGATCTCAAAGATATAGAGATATACTTCCATCAAAATTATCTTCGATGCACAAGGTTACAGTAGATGCACTAGATGTTTCCATAATTGACATGGAAGACGAAAATTTTAGGCTTAAAAAAAGAATCAAAGAATTGGAAGAAACTTTGATGCCTCCACCCATATTAGCCACCCCTGTTGCCATGGTCCAGCCTGGAAGAAGCTTTTAAAGAACCCCTTAGTCAAGTCTAAGATTGAAAGGAGTTTCAAGTTTACTTATTACCACTCGCAATTTTGTGGAAGAAAATATAAATAAAAGAATGTCACTTATTTTAGATATATGGGACTTAGCAAAACGTTTTTATTATATCGGTCTTAGAAAACAAAATACCAAAGAGTATTTGAATACATACCTAAAAAATGATGAAGGATTATTTACAGATGGAGTTTCTATGTTTGTTGCAAAAGTATTGGCAATGACAAAAGAAAGAATAAAACAAGAATATTTTCCTTCTCAAAGTTGTATAAATAAATTAAAAGCATGTTGGATTCAAAGGATTAATACATTAAGAGGATTATTAAATAACTTAATGAATCATCACGTAAAAAGACAGAGGCATATTCAAAAGTGATTGGGATAGATATTGCAGGTACTACTATAGAAGTTTCAGATCCAAAATTGATAGCAAATTCAATTGTCATGACTAGACAACAATTTGAGAAAAAAGTTGAAACTTTGAAAAGATTATTAGTAGAAAAATTTGATAGTATGGTGGAATATACTTATGATGACATTGATAGTTGGATTGTGGAACATACAAATAGAAATGAATATATTGAGACTACATTACAAAAGTTATCAATTGACCTTAAAGAAATTGAAATTGAATTATTTAATATCAAAGTCAAGCAAGAAGTGATTGTTGCTCCCTTAAGAGAATATATTCAAGAATGGTTAAACAAGTATTTAATCAAAATTTCTGAAACTCCAACTGAATCAGTTAATATCGGTAATACAAATGAAACAAACAAGGATACAAAAGGTGCATCCGCAAGAAAATGAAGTGAGAGACTCCATCACAGTAAGCCCATATTGATCACATATTTCCTTCATTTTCAAAATTCATCCAGTGGTATTTATTCTTTGGTTAGAAAAATATAACTGAATTCTTGTAACTTTTTTTCTTCTTCTATCTAGATCTTGTTGTTCGTGATCTATCCCAAACTTACATTCTCTTCTTCTATCTAGATCTTGTTGTTCATGATCTATCCCAAACTTACATTCTCTTCTTCATATTTCTTGTAAATATTTCATGGTCCACGGGAGCCCCAATCCCAGTCCTTTTATGGACAAATTCCTTTTAAATTTCTAAGAATTATAAAAGACTGTCATTTTTTAGAAATCCTAAAGAACTATTTTGGATTTGGTTTTGATTGTATTTTATAACTCTGAGTTTTGAATATAAGATATTTGAAATCATCCTATCAAATTCTCTTTTTTATCTTAATAAGAAATACTCTTTCAAACGTCTCTTATGTGTTCGACCATATTCCTTTTATTTTTGAATGTTATCAAAAATATCTAAAACTGTGATGGATGTGAGAGTTTTTGTTATTTTTTGCAACTTATTTATTTCCAGCAAATGTGATGCTTAAGGTTCCTGGTCCATTTCTCAGGAACTCCTATATTTTATGTCATTTTAATTTTTTTTTAGCGATAAAGTTTTGGGTTTTTCTCTAAACATCCTACATTATTACATTTATATTTTAAAGAAAATATTTGAAGAATTTAAAGAGGAGTACCACCTCTAAAAAAATTCAGGGGGTTTATATCCACATGAGGTTGTCATTCTGGTCTTAACAGATTCAAACATAAACACATGTCTAACATCATACTCCTTGGTATCCCAAAGTGCACTCATACCTATTCAAAGAACATGTTTGTTGCTTCTTGTCCTTTTATGGTCATTTTACAAGGCATAAGAATGCACATCTTGCTAAACCTTTCAACTACCATAAACAGATAGTCGTGTACCTTACTAGTTGATGGAAAACCACAAACAAAATCCATGGAAATGATTTCTTGAGGTCGAGTGGGTATAGGTAAGGGATTGTATAAAGATTATTTTCTATTACTAAGCTTGTTGGTACAACAAAGTATGAATCCTCTAATACACTAAGCTACATTTTCTTTCATTCTAGGCCAATACATATATCTTTGTAAGTTGGAAACTATCTTCCCAACGTAAAAATGTCCTACGACCTTAGAGGTGTGATCCGCTCTGAGACACTACAATGTTTCACCTTTAGGAGCATTAAGTTTGTCTACCTTCTAGAGAAAACCATTTTGGAGATGTTAGTTAGCCTTACCATTGTAAGACACCCAACCCCCTAAGTACCCCTTTAAGGGATGGGGTATTTAATTTTCACCTTCCTTCAACGATTTTCAAACATCTCTTTGAAAACACTATTGTATTCTTCTCACCGAGATATTTCCAATGACTATAAGTTTTCTCAAAAAGGAGCTCTAGATCAAAATATATGTCCCTTTGAAGTTTTTGGGCCTTTATTCGCCAAATGCCTCCATATCGCCATGTGGCTCCATGTCATTGCTCCCATCTTATGTTGCACTGATGTGTCCTTCCTACAATATGTGGTTGTTGATTGTGCATCGACATGGCGTTGGCATGGCACCTGCCACCTAGATATAGGACCTTCGGCATATTGACCTTCGACCTTTTCTATGCCCAGCATCGAGCTCCACATCCTCCTGAGGTTCGCTCTCATCAATTGATGACACTTTTCCACCAGACATTAGGACCGCAGAACCTTGGGATCTTGGGACATTGGCCACCGGGATGTCAGGCCTTTTCTCGTTTCACAATGCCCCAAAACTCTCGATCTGAGATGAGTTAGGGCCCATGGTACGTGGCCCCATCATATGGCGCCACATGTCCTTAGTCACACTGCGACACATGACTACCAGCACCAAGATGACTTGGCATCTTGTACACGTGGCCCTATCATAGTATGCCACCTATCCTAACCATGGCATGACATGTTTCCACCGTCATATCATGACACATGGCACAAGTTTTTCCCCTGGATATCTATCTGAAAATGATAAAACCATTTGAAATGTGGCATGATTAACCTATGACACATGGACCTCCCACATGGGCTGACACGACATACATGTCATCATAGCTCCCAAGGATCACTCAACAGGATGCTGACACTTGTCTTCTCTTTTGTTGAATGACATCATCCGACGTCATCTCAGATATTTCAAGCATCGGCTATCGACATTTTTCATAAGGCCTATTTCCCAAAATATCCCGACAGCTGATATTCAATTATAGTTGGCATCTTGGGGCACATGTCCTTATCTGTTCATGCCACCTAGAATGACAAATGGCACCCATACCACTCGACACGTGGAACTCATTTTCCACCAGAACCTTTGTCCAAATATGCCAAATCAAGGTGACATGTGGCACCACCAAGGGGTGAAACATGTCCCTCCCTCGTCATGACACGTGGTGCCACCATGTAATCGTAGACATCGGGTGTTATAGAAATATTTGCATCACCCCATGCAAAATTGCTCAGAAGGGATTTTTCCATTTCCCTATGCAGACTTGAAGTCCCTTTTTGAAAATTCTCAGAGCTAAAGAATATTTTTCCACATATATGCCCCTTACCAGCTATAAAACATGCATATACGCAGGTTACACCATTACATCCCACGTACATCGGGTTTCATGATAAAAATTAAAAAATGGTGTTGGGTTTCCATGTCATGTCACATGATACATGATCCTCAACCTTCCATATACTAGAAACTTTTTTACTCGGCCCCTCAGTTCCATTTGAAGGTTATAAATGGGCCATATCCAAGCTATGGAAAAGAGGAGAAGAATTCAACTTTGAGAGAAAAGTTATTCTAGAGAAATTATTCTCTTCATATTGAGTCTGCATCCCTTTGTCCTTTTAAGTCTGAACACATTGTTCATCCCCCAAGCTCTTCCCTATTTGATGGAGAACCTCATTTTCTATCTTATATGATATTTCCTTTGGTGGAGGATTGAAGTGGTGGAGGCCCAGCTGGAATGGACTTAGTTTCTCAGTTCCGAACATGCCGACACGGAAGTTTGTCATTCATACACTTCTATTGATTACATTTTAATAGAAATATTATTTTCTCGTCCAATTAATGTCTTGCAAATATTTGAATTGTTATTCCATGGGAGTATATGTTATTAAATATTTCTGGATTATGCTATTGTATGTGCTAACTTTACATATTATCATCGTATGTTTGCATATCTTGGTTGTTGAGGACAAGTTGCAGGTGTATTGCTTTGATTCAAGTGCTCAACGGTGGACTTCATCGAATGTCTGGAATTCATCGAACTTCATATGGTATTTCATATGGAGGGAGTTAGTTTTATAGCACGGGAAACCCCCTTCACAGGGTCCCTTCATCTAGGGGCAACATATATCCTCACCTGAGTAACCCTTGTCATGGTGTTTTCTCTTCACAAATGTCTACTTCAGTGATGATGCCTTTACAACCCTATATGAATCAATTTCAAGGAAGATACTACCCTTTTGGGAAAGGATCGAGCATCTCCTAGATCCCTTACTGGCCTGCAACTTCTCAAACCCATTCTTTCCAGGAACCTTGGTCTCAATTGTCACAACTAGTCATTACAAATCATGCTGGGGGAGAAACTCTAGTAACTATGAGTCTTACTATCATCACATATCCAACATCGATCATCCATGTTGGAGAGTCATCACCAACCTTTTTACATCATGTTGGATATGAGCCACTAGCCTCTATGAGTCACACTAAGAGAATTTCACCAGCCATTGTGAATGATGTTGGGGGAATTCATACGATTGAGAAGCCTCGACGTATAGGACATAAGCCTAAGTTTCTTTGTAGGATTTTCAAAGGAGGTCATTTAACTCGTTTGTGCCCTACTACTGTGGTAGTAAAAGAAGCGCAGTCCTTGTCTGATAACCCTTCGGGTTCGGAGTTGTCTTTGGTTTCCCAACATTCTGATTCTCCTTTGATTGACAAAACAGTCATGTTGATACCATAATCACCCGACACCACTCCTATTTTGAGAGGTGGTGCATCATTTGTCTATGTCATTAACATTTCTAGTATTGTACCTTCTGAACAAGACGACATTCCACTCTCTCCGAGTATGCTCCCTCCAAGTCCTAGGGAGGTTTCCTGTAATATACCAGATATAAAATGTATGCATAACATAAATAAAATGCTAGAAATGGCAGAATAACAACAATATAACCAGAACATTCACCACAATAGCACTGAAATGATAAGAGAATAATAACATAAATAACACTTTGAATCTGAAAGCAATGTTCACAGGCCTCTTCAAGGGGGAAACCTCTAGTTGAGAAGATCTCTATTACAATAATATCCAAGCTAGGGTTATCATACCCTCGACTCCTATTTATACTAAAAAGAAGCATCTAGAGGAAGTTCCTTCTAGAAGCGGAATCTTCTATTAGGTATTCTTACATCTGCCTTATTATATTTTATTGAAAGGTCTTATTAATATTGACCTTTATTACATCTGAATATATTGTTCTACCTATGTGTGGGTTAGGACCCTAACATGTCCACCCCCTTAAAAACAACCTTGTCCTCAAGGCTTGAGATGAGGAAATTGTTGGAGAATGGTAGTTGGTTCCCAAGTGGCATCTGCTAGAGTTGTATCTTTCCACTGGACTAGCACTTCCTTTATGGTTCTCTGACGTAGGTGATGCTCACGCTGGTCCAACACTGCTTCTGGCTATATCCAAATGGATCCTTCTTCAGCTAACTCTGGAAGGTTGGTTTGAATTTGGCACTTAGCTCCAATCACCTTCTTTAAGCATGAAACATGAAAAATAGGATGTAGCTTCGAATGGTTGGGCAAAGCTAACTGATAGGCTACTTGTCCCACATGCTTGAGAACGGTATAAGGACCATAAAATTTGGGCACTAGCTTCTGCCAATGCTCGGCCTTGAGGGAAGTTTTCTTGTAAGGTTGCAGTCGAAGAAACACCTAATCCCCTTCTACAAATTGATGTTCAGAGAGACCTTGATCTGCTTGTTGCTTCATGTGATTATGTGCCATGAACAAATTCTCTTTGAGTGTACGGAGAATATACTCTCGAGTTGTAAGTGTTAGGTCAACCAACTGGACCTTCAAGGCACCTGGTAAGTATGAGAGAACTGAAGGTGGCTTCTGTCCATATACTACTTCAAAAGGAATCATGCATGTAGTTGTATGGTATGAAGTGTTGTACCACCATTTAGCTAGGGGTAACCATTGAGCCCACTGATTTTGATTTTCCGAGGAAAAACACCTCAAATATGTTTCCAAACACTTGTTGACAACTTTCGTTTGGCCATCAGTCTGGGGATGATAAGTTGTGCTGAGATGAAATTCGGTGCCTTGTATCTTGAACAATTCTTGCCAAAAATTGCTTGTGAAAGTTGGGTCACGATCAGAAACAATAGAGTGTGGCATGCCATGAAGCTTGAAGACCTGATCCATGAAAATTTGAGCCACCGTGGATGTTGTAAATAGGTGTTGAAGGGCGCATAAATGAGCATACTTGGAAAGGTGATCAACAACCACCATGATGACTGATTTATTTCCTGATTTAGGTAAGCCGGTAATAAAATCCATAGAGATATCCTTCCAAATAGCAGGTGGAATCAGGAGCGGTTGTAGTGTGCTCGGAGATTTGACTGTTTCTCCCTTGTTGTGTTGAAATACATCAAATTCATTGATAAAATTATGAATGTCTTGTTTCATACCATCCCAGAAAAAGGAACGTTTGACCCTGTCATATGTTTTGGTGAACTCGGAGTGCCCTGCTGTGGGTGTAGCATGAAGCTCAAAAAGTACCGTGGATCTAAGCTTTGATTGTTTACTTAAATACAAACAGCCTTTGTATTGAATTTCATCATGGAGCCAAGAGTACCCTAGGGAAGCTGGAGCATTGGACTGCAATTGTTGGATCATCTACGAACTTTTGGGATATTGTAACCATTCCTGGTGAACGTCTTGGAGCCAATCTAGGACAATGAATGAAAGAGAAAAAAGGGAAAGTGCATTCACAACCACATTGTCTTTTCCTTTCTTGTAAATGATCTCATAATCATATCCAAAGAGCTTAGTCACCCATTTTTGTTGTTCTGGGGAGGAAATGCATTGTTCCAGAAAATACTTGAGTCTTTGATGGTCTATCTTAATTTGGAAACGTTGCCCCAATAGATAAGGGCACCACAGATCAACGACATGCAGAATAGACAACATTTACTTTTCATAGATGGATTTGCCCAGATTTATTTCAGATAGTTGCTTGCTGGTAAAGGCCAAAGGTCGACCCTCTTGCATAAGGACAACACCAATTCCTTTCCCTGAGGCATCACATTCCAACACAAAGGTCTTTGTGAAATTGCAAAGGGCGAGGACTGGAGTGGTGCACATGGCCATTTTCAAGGTTTGAAAAGCTTAAGCAGCGGCTGGAGTGGTGCACATGGCCATTTTCAAGGTTTGAAAAGCTTAAGCAGCGGCTGGAGTCAAAGTGAAAGAGTTATTTTTTAGGAGAGTGGTGAGAGGTGCTGCAATCTTCCCATAATTCTTAACAAACTTCTGATAATACCATGTTAAGCCTAGAAATCCACACAAGCTCTTAAGAGTCTTTGGGTGAGGCCAATCTTGCATAGCTTCAATCTTTTTAGGATCCACCCTGACGCCATCCTTGCCAACCAGATGACCCAAGTATTCTACTTTTGAGGTGCCAAAAGAACATTTAGACTGTTTCAGGAAAAGTTGGTGCTGAGAGAGTAGATGGAGAACTCGATCCACATGAGCAAGATGGTTTGTCCAGGTTTTTCTATAGATGAGGATATCATCAAAGAAAACTAAGACAAAATGGTGAAGAAAAGGATGGAAGACATGATTCATGAGGCTTTGGAAGGTGGAGGGGGCATTACACAAGCCAAAGGGCATGACCAAAAACTCATAATGACCCTCATGAGTTTTAAAGGCAGTCTTGGGAAGATCCAATTTAGTGAAGAATTGGGCGCCACTCAATTCATCCAGGAGGTCATCAATGACAGGAATGGGGAATTTGTCTTTGATGGTAAGTTTGTTGAGGGCACGGAAGTCAGGACACATTTTCCAAGAACCTTATTTCTTTAGGACCATGACCACAGGAGAAGAGTAGGGGCTCATACTAAGGCAGATAATGCCTGCATTAAGGAGTTCCTAGACCATTTTATCAATTTCATTTTTTTGGGAAAAGGGGTGACAATACGGACGGATATTGGGAGGAAGGCTTCCGGGTACAAGGGGAATGGAATGATCTTGAACACCATGGGAAGGAGGGAGTCCTTGGGGAGTGGAAAAGACCAATTGATGTTTAGAAAGGATGGCTTCGAGGTCTTGTGGAACCGAGGGTGTCTCTGTTGCTTGTATGGCATGGAGTTGGGCGATAACACCAGAATGACCTTTTTTGAGCATCTTTTCCATGCGATGGGAACTAATGATCTCAGGTGAACCAGTGGTGATGCCTTGGAAATTATATTGGTGGCCCTCCTGGTCGAATTGCATGGTTAAGTCTTTAAAATCCATGAGAATGGGACCCAAAGTCCTTAGCCATTCTGCACCCAACACAATGTCACAACCTCCCATTTTGATAGCAAACATATAGGATTTAAGGTGGTAGTCACCAATTTGGAGACACACATTTTCACAACGCCCTCCACATTTCATGGAACCACCATTGGCAATCATGATTTGGAAATTATTGATGGCATGCATGAATGTAGAAATGAGTTTCTTGGGCAATGCATCAATGAATAAAATTATGGGCGCTGCCACTATCAACCAAAATAATGACCTTTCGATGCTTGATGTAACCGATTAGCTTGAGGGTTTGGGGAGTGGAGAAGCCAGTGAGAGAATTGAGGGAAATGACCGGTTCTACTTTAGGAGGGTCTGAGGGAGGGGTTATGTCAGTGGATTCAGGTGACTCAGACACAAGGGGAGTTTCTACATCATCTTCTGAAATATCCTCGGAGATGGCCATAAAAATATTTTTTTCTTTACGCTTGTGGCCCGGGAAATATTTGTCATCACAGTTATAAAAAAGGCCTTTGTGTTGGTGTTCATCCATTTTAGCCCTGGTCAATTTTTGGATCTTTAGTGGAGCAGAGGGAGTAGTGGGATTTACTAGTTTAGGGTGAGGGATAAAGGAGGGTTTTCGGTTTTGAGAGGATACCACATGTTGTGCTTCTTTAGCTCTTTTAGTAGCCTCCACCCAACTCTGAGGCTGAGCCATGAGGACATGGGCCCGAATCTCATCCTTGAGGCCGCTAATAAAACACTCTCGGAAAAAGGCATCAGACATGCCCTCTGTTCTAAAATATAGGCACTCAAAGGTAGCTATAAAGTCTTCCACTATTCCTAATTGTTTCAACTTTGTCAAATGGCCCAAATGGTTGATGTCAGTGTCAAAGCGTTCATAAAGATCTGCCACAAAGTGTGTCCAAGCAATATACCTTTGACGAGAAGTTTTTCTCCATTGCCACCATTGCCACCGTTCTTGATCTAGATGGAGAACACCATACCAAAGTTTGGCCAAGTCATCTGTAATGTCGTCTAAAGAGAAATAATGTTCCATTTGGGTTACCCAACCAATGGGGTCTGAGCCATAAAATTTGGTCACATCCACCCACAGAAGGTGTAGGTCACATTGAAAGTGATGGTTCTAAAAGTTATTGGAATGAGAGGAATGGTCACCTTCAGGATGTGGACGTGAGAAAGAGGAAGGGTTATCTGTAGGGATATGCAGTTTGGTGCAGAGTGTCGAAAAGACTGATTCAAGATGGGTGGTGAGGTCTTGTTTGATTTCCTCCATTGAGGACTACATGGTTGTATTGATGGCAACAACATTGGCACTGAGTTGTTTCACTTCTTGTTGGGTTTTGATGAGACTATATTGCAAGGTGTTGAAGCGAGCTTCCAAGTCTTGGCTACGGGTATGGGCCATGAGGATGGGGGAACTGAAAAGGAGCGGGCGGGGTCAAAAAAATTTCCAAAAAATGATAAGGGTGAAGAGATGAATTCAATGGAATAGGTCTCAAATAATGGTGAAAAAATTTCCAGACCTTTTTTTTTACACCTGCGGAGTTATACTTCAGTCTGAAGAATACTGCAAAGAGGAAATGCCCAAATGCTTAACCAGAAAGAAATGTGTATTTACTTGGCAAGTCGAACACAGTTGCGTGGCAATAGATCTTATCTATTTTAATTTGTTTATGTTTCTATCCCCAAGGGTTAGGTATTCAAGGGTTCTACAAACAAGGGTTTTCCCTGTTCTATAGCTCTCTGATATACATGTGGGGTCCAAAAGTATTACTCGACCCAATATCTCAGGGCACTAACTAAGGAGGATAGACCGTACCCTTAGTCGTACTACCTGACTACCCAGGTACTAGAGAGTATCTTCCCGAGTGTCATTCTTGGTGACACTATAGCAGTCAGGCTGACGATCAATTTATCTAAAGAGGGCTTAAGGTAATATAGGTCGATCCATACACAGGTGTTGTCTGATGCGCTACCACTCAAAGGGGTACCAACAGGGGTTACAAGGGTGGCCAATATATGTGCACTTAAGTACCACTTGTATTTCCTGTGTGTATGACTCCCTCAACCATGGGTTTATGTGCGTAACGACAGATCTTTGTGGCTTAAAGACGCCAGAATACGTCTCTACCCTGGAAAAAAAATTTAACCCATACTTTCTGCCGAGGAAAGTGCTATGATACCACTTGTAATATACCAGATATAAAATGTATGCAGAACAGAAATAAAATGCTAGAAATGGAAGAATAACAACAATATAACCAGAACATTCACCACAATATAACTGAAATGATAAGAGAATAATAACAAAAATAACACTTTGAATATGAAAGTAATGTTCACGAGCCTCTTCGAGGGTGCAACCTTCAGTTGAGCAGAGATCTATTACAATAATATCCAAGCTAGGGTTCTCATACCCTCGACTCCTATTTATACTAAAAAAGAAGCATCTAGAGGAAGATCCTTCTAGAAGCAGAAGCTTCTATTAGGTCTTCTTACATTCGCCTTATTCTATTTTATTGAAATTCCTTATTAATATTGACCTTTATTACATCCGAATATATTGTTCTACCTATGTGCAGGTTAGGACCCTAACATTTCCTTTAACTGGAATGGTCTTTTTGGGTATCAAATTCCTTCCTCTACACCCTTCCAGATAAGGGGAATTCTTCGATATATCATAGAGAAGGTAACCTCTACAAGTATTTTATCCTCCTCTACTTGGAAATCTTTGCGTGTTCCCAAGATTATGTCAGTCATTCGGAAGTTGTTGACCTTTCACAGAAGTCCTGCACGGGAGCCCCGACCTGCCCCATGATCATCCACCTGGAACCTCCCAACAAATTTGGTTTAAGCTATTTTCTTACTCTCTCAAAAAGATAAAATATTGTCGAGTGAACTTGTCTCTTTCACAATCGTAAATTGGATTTGAAAGGACGTCTATTTGGTGTAAGTTTAACCCTTTTTCAAACCAAGTAGAATAAATTTACGAAAAAGGAAATTCTTTGGTGTTAAGTTGTAATTACATCTCATTCTCTTGCTTGCAATATTGATCCTATTATCGGTTTTCACTTTCGCATTATAAGCCCATCACCTCAACAGTTTGCATCATCATCCAAGTAGAGCCTTGTTTATATCATTTGCAGCTTGACATCCTATACCCCAAGAGGAAAAATTCCCCCGAGTGTCCATATCATGCATGCACCTCCTTGCATTGAGCATAGGCATGTCCCACTGTTGGAACTAGTTGCTTACTAGCGACACTCGTTTCCTCCTCTGTATCAAAGTATTCATTTGACTATGAAAAAACAAAAAAATATGGGTGAGAAAAGAATATTATCTTATGTTGGCATTAGTAGTTTCTCCTTTGAAAAGAGCACAAAATTTTGAGTCCACTTTTCATAAAAAATTTGGGTTTAGCATGACCTTAGGAAGCTAAGCTCGTTAGTTAGAGTTTACTCCCCCGACTGGTTACTCTTCTAGTCCCTATGGAGAGTTTGGTTGATTCCTCCTACATAAAAAAGTTTCATCAATGAGTCTATGTTTCCAAATTCATCCATATGTCTCATGCTCTTGTTCAAAGGATGTCTATCAACCTATGTCATCCATTTCTCAAAACTCTTGACTTTGCATGTCGGCCATACCCTTAGTGTGTCTCAGATTTACATGACATTGTAGTCCTATCGTGCACCCTGGTACTACTTTCATTATCGGTAGGTAACCTTCAACCCAGCAATCGACATTTCATCATTGATCGTTGACTGGGGGGTTTCCCTTGTGTTCGAAGGAAAGAAATGTATTCACACATTGAGATTTGTGAAGTGTCTTGGATGCCATTTTCCTTATTGGTGGTTTCCTCTCCTTTGTTGGCATTTTTCCTTATTGGATTCTATTCATAGGGTATTTTATGTGCACTTCTTGCATCTGGTGTGTGCGAAAGACGCACAGGGTCATTGGTTCATGAATATGCTCTTCGTCTGATTTCCTCCAAATCATCAAGCTCTTGCTTTGTACCTTGTGTTGAATGATAAGAGATGCATTAATGCTCTCCTTTCAGTAGGTATCCTCCCATATAATTCAGCCCATCTATTATGGAAACGAGACCTAGAGTCCTATGAGTACCTAGAGGATTAAAGTCATCAGTGGCAAGTTCTCTCCCCATCGACAGTTGGAATACATCAATGTCTCCTAATCGGTGGATTCTTCAAGTGTTCGAACTCAACTCCTTTATTCACACTTGTAATAATGTACTCGGTTCCTTGATACCTACTTTCATTATCGGTAGGTTCTCTCACATTTGTTAACGGTATACCTTAATGACCGGTAATCAAATGAAGTCTCATTTTTTTCGATCTCAACTCCTTTATTCACATTATGTATACTTTCACCTTTGGCGGATCGTGTAGAATACTTGAAGACGTTAGTTTATAGTCACAACTTTCTTGAGTTGTTGCTATCATTCATTGGACCAGTACCTATATGAATTTAGTGATCCTGGGAGATCAGATTGTACTACATTGTATTGAGATATCTTCAGATTGATTTTGAGACTAGTTTTTGTTGATTTTTCAATAAGCTAGGTTAAGCATGAAGTTAATTTCATTTTTGCATTTAACTTAACCATAGACAATAATGTTGCAGCAACCAAGATAAAAAGAAGAAACACCATGCATAAGAACATAAGAACTATCATGGGAAACCCTTCTCAACAAGGGAAGAAAATTGATGCAGACCCCCTTCCCTCCTAAGGGATACGTGACCTCCTGGGATAGTATCGTTCACATCAAACATTCAGATCGACTCTTCGGGCCTCTAATAGACCCCAAATTAATTTACATAGGCCCTTTCACCCTTAGCACAGTTTGTATGGCATCCATGGGCCCTCTCCTTAGCGTTGTTCCATGTTTTTAACGCTAGTGGCACTAGCTCTCGATGCGAGGCTCCTTCTCGATGTGACCACGGATGACAAACCCTGGGCCAGCTCCCTTTGTGACTTCATGCTTTGGAACATTCATGAATTTCTTGCTCCCCTTTCCCAATTCCCGAATTGATGAATTCTTTGGGACCAGATCTACGATCCACGTTCTCCTTATGATCGACGCTTGAGATCGAATCGTGATTTCAGACTTCGCGAGTCCTTCCTTCCCCCAACTCCTTCCTTCCCAAATTGTGAACCAACGAAGTGTTGATTTCTCACCACATGTCCTATCTCGATAGACAACAAGGATTTCTTCTTCAGAACTTTGAATCGGCCAGTTCCATGCAATGGGGACTAGCTTCTCTTCCTAGGCCCCCTCTCACATGACCTCAGGATATGACCTCGAGCTATGACCCAGCCTCAACTCTTGAGCACTTCACAACTTCGCACTTTGCGAAGTTTGAACTCTGCTCCTTGCAAATTTTTCAAAGTCTGAATCCTCAAACTCTCAAATCTGCTTCCACCTATCAACCTTGACGATGGATGGTCCCAACTACTTTGGAACTTTGGGACTTCATGAGTCCACTCTCCTTCGCACTTCCAAAGGACTTAAGGCTCATGAATTTACCTATGGATCCAATGGTTTTTGTCTCTCTTTCTCCTGAGCTTCCGACTTCTTCCGACTTAGAATACTTTCTAAGTAATCAAAGGCCTCGACCTTTGTTCCTCCTACGCGTTTGTCTATTGGACCTTGTCTGCACTTCTAGAAAGCGTTATCCCTTCTGAGATTTCTTGCCCTCTGCTCCTTTGACTTCTTAAAGAGTCACTAGGACACTTAGTCGAATTTCATAACTGTGCACTCCTTGCAACAGATGCTTATGCAAGGGTTGGGTTCTTGTTGATGACTGTGCATACCTTGCAGTCGTCACTTTTCACTCCTTGCAAAGGGAAATTTTTGTGTTATCTGTTATGAGCTTCAGAATCGAAACAAATTTTGTCAATGCACTCCTTGCAGACTGTGTGCACACCTTGCACAAACTCAATTGAAGAGAAATAGCTGAAACTTATGAAAACATCTCATGATTTCATATTTACTTGTAACGAGATTCATTCATTCATGGAAACAACGATAACAGGGAATGAAAAACAATAAAAACACCATGCATTGGATCAATTTTCCTCTTTTATATTCATTCAAAAGTAAATGGCTATAGCTATGACCAAAACAACAACTAAAAACTCGGAAATTTCCTACTAATTTGTAGCAGCCTCAGTTGGGTGTACAAAACCTCTATTTATCTCTGAGGGTCCTTAGGGTTCCCCCCGACTACTCATCTACTCAAAAAAACAAACCCTAACTGCTATCTTAGTTCAGTTACATTCAAGACTCGGAGTGAAAACTCCCAGATCACCCATGATCATTCAGCTCCCAAGCGTTTGATCTTCTTTCATTTTTCAATCAGCTCCAAAAGACTCGCAGTAACCTCCAATGCTTAAGATTCTAAAATGATTCCAAAGCATTGAGTTGTTCTGCCACGTGTGCTCGTTGACGATGCTCCTCTATTTATCTCTGAGGGTCCTTAGGGTTCCCCCCGACTACTCATCTACTCAAAAAAACAAACCCTAACTGTTATCTTAGTTCAGTTACATTCAAGACTCGGAGTGAAAACTCCCAGATCACCCATGATCATTCAGCTCCCAAGCGTTTGATCTTCTTTCATTTTTCAATCAGCTCCAAAAGACTCGCAGTAACCTCCAATGCTTAAGATTCTAAAATGATTCCAAAGCATTGAGTTGTTCTGCCACGTGTGCTCGTTGACAATGCTCCTACATCAAAAACCCAGCCAAATCCTTTGCTATATTCTTCAAAAGAAATACCTTCACCACCAAGAAAGACCTAGCACACAAGAGGGTGCTCAAACCCTAGAAGACTAGCACCCAAGAGAGGTGTGCACTTTTCCCAAAAAAATGTACTTGCTGAAATTTCCAAACTCGCATCAAAGATGTGTTTCCACAATGGGGATTTTACCTTTACTTATACTAACCTAAACCTATCAATAGAAGTGTCTATTAGCTCAATAGGGCCGACCTCTCTAAGTCACATTATAATTATAATAATTATTATTATATTATAATTAATATTAACCAGATTAATTATCTTTTACATTTATTATTAATCACATTAAGGTGGGGCTGACCTATACCATTTACATTACAATTAGGGTTATAGGCAAGTCTGACTCTTGAACAATATATAGCAAAGGATCTGATACACCCACTAGTTCTCATCCACTAGGGTCACATCCATAGGTATTCCATATCTTTGGTTCATTGCATTACATAGAAGAACCAGATCTTCACACATTCACCTGTGCTCATCCATAGGCACGTCCACTCTACAGATCTTCTTTTCCACTGCCTCACACAGGAGAATCATCTGGAGTTTTCTCATAAACTCTTCTACCTAGATAAGGCTAATACATCATCTTCATTTCTATTCACATGAGGATGCACCCAACACTTTGGAATTTCACACGTTCACCTTGTGCTCAGCACATCTAACTCAACATATCGCCTTTCCCACTAGATAATCATCTGGATTTCTTCTCAACTCTCTGAGTGGAGGAGGTCATCTCTACGTTCCTAGCTCTGTCTCAAGCAGGAACCACATTCCCTTCTTAGGGGATTTCTCTCAGGTTTGTAAGCTGAGAGAAAGACTCACATAGATGTAATGATCCACATCTCACGGGTTTTTAAGCTAGATAATGTCTCACATAGTTGAAATCATCAACACTCCCTCTTAGATAGGGAGGCATTCTTCATCATGCCAAGTCTCACACAGATGTACTCTGAATTTTCTCTTGGCCAGATTCATCAATAATCCCTCTCAATAAGGAAGGCATTCTTTACCAATTTAGTTTGGTGAAGATGTTTTCAATTTACTCATGTGTAGGAAGGTATTGTATGTGTACAATTTTCCTCTGCATCATATCTCTGATATAGGAATATTTCATCTCATCGTGTTTCAATTCGTCGGGAAACACTGGGTTCTTAAGGAGATTTTACACATGACTCTTGGTTATCATCATAGGATCCATCTCATCTATTAGAAGCTTATGGATCCACATTTCTTTGCACACTCGATGTTATATACTCTGCCTTTGTGATACTCAAGGCCATAGAGTTGTGTTTTCTGATGTATTAGTAAACCATGGAAAATTTCATGGTAGAGAATCAATCAGATGTGCACTTCCAGTCCATTGTAATTTATGCATAATCTGAATCGGGATATCTTGTAAACTCAAGTTCACACTGGAGGCATATCTTAGGCCATATCCAATTGTTCCTTGTATATACATAAATCTCAATACATGGTTTGTTGTTGTCTAGTGAGTCTGTCTCGGTTGACTCATGACATGACTAAGCACATTCACTGCATGGCATGAATCAAGTCTGGTGTTAACCAGATACATCAGTGGTCCAATCAAATGTGGATCAGTCTCATCTGAATCATCATTAATATTCTTCTTTAAATCTATCACGGTGGATTTTTCATTTTGTCATACTAAACTTCTTTAATATTTTCACTGTATAGTTTCCTTGACTCAAGAAAATCTCATTGGTCCTCTGTCATACTTCTTGTCCCAAGAAGTAGTGAATCATACTCATATTCTTCATCTCGAATTCAGAAGTCAAATATTACTTGTATCCAACGACAAGGCTTTCTGAATAAGCCATCAAAATCAGGCTCTCGTTCCCAACATTGTAATAGTATAGATTTGGATCAGCAACACTCTTGTTGAAATCCAAACTCATCAAGAATCTATCTATCTGATATAGTTTCCAACTCATAGATGGTATAGTATGGATGGAAGTGTATCGGGTTTACTAGATCAAGTGTATCATCATAGAAAACTCCCTATGTTTGTGAGAAACCTTTGGCTATAGATCTCGTTTTGTATTTCTCAACACTTCCATTAGTTGAATGCTTAATCTTATAGATCCACTTGGAAGTCACCACAGACTTCCCTTCTAGTCCTTGAATAATATCTTATACATCATTCTTTAAGATATACTAGTTTTCCTCTATTATGGCATCTTGCCACACCTCTTCTCATGTTGCTTCTTTAAGACAAGGAGGCTCAGCATCAATGAAGTGGCTCATGACTGAAGGATATCTTCAAAAATATTTTTTTTTGTATTTCTCGGAATGTGCCTTGAGAGGCTTGTATGTTTCTTTGCCTCTTGCAGAGTGAGTCTATGTAGGCCTTTTATTCCCTACTGCAATATCTCTGAACATATCAACTAGAGAAACTGGATCAACTGGAATAATGTGTGTCTCCCTTTGAACTGTTGAAGGGGTAGAAGATATTGTCTTAATGTCAATATTCATCTGAGATTCTCTAGATCTTTGAAAGACTATCTCTTCTTCAAGGACAACGTCTATGCTTGTCTTAATCTGTCTTTGACCAGGGATGTCGATCTGGAATGTTTTTGAAGATTCACTGTATCCTTTCTTTCTAAAGGATCTAGCTTGGACTTAGTCTCTTTGGGTACATGAAAATACATTGGGCACCCAAATAACCTGAAGTGTTCAATCTCAGGCTTCATTTTGGTGAAGACTTCTTCGGGAGTTTATGTTTTTCAAAGTCTGGTGAAGACTCTTGTTCTAAACATATACTATGTCATGCATACTTCTACCCATAGAATCACATAAATATTATGATCGTGCATTATTGCATTGGTTATCTCAATGATGGTTCTATTCTTCCTGTTTCTCAAATGGTTTCGACTCCCTCTGAGTCAAGTAGCTCCCTCTGAAGGATAAACATCTTCCTTTGTTGTTAACCTGTCTGGAACAAGAAAACGGGAGGAACCAAAACAAAAATGTCTCCTAAAGGAGAAAAATGAGTACATCTAAAATCAAAACAATTTTAAGGATTGTTGTCACAGCTACAACTCCTACTTGTAATGTAGAAAACTTTTAGAAATATGGGTTAGAGAAATGACAGTTACAACAATCAAACCTGGAGTCTTCACTTCCAGTGTGTTGTTCCTCTGAATGCACTGAGATCATTCAGGATCCATGACTTCAACAAAAATTCCTTCCTCCTGCAATTTCCCTCATGACAATGATAACAAATAATATATACCTAAGGGTGATGATATGATTTATTCAATGGAACATGGATGATCTTTGTCCTTTGACATCTTCATGAAGGAGGTATGTCAGAGTGATACCTTTTTTATCACCTAAAATAAGTCTTCTTGGAATTGAGTTTGCTTGAATCATCAAGCTTTCCTCCCATTATGATTTTTCTCATTTTTGGATTCTTCACAAACCTTGTCAACTTGGTTAGTGAACCTAATGGCTAGGATATGCTAGAACTTTTACATTTAGTTGGACTTATGACTGACAACAATAAGCCTTTGAAATATAGGAGAACACTGGTGAGCTTAAGAGCTCCTTCAATGAGTTGCAGAAACCGTAATTCTAAAATTTTTGTAGAAATTAGTGAAACCCTAGAAACCCTAGGGCCAAAAAGTCAAAATGCTTGAAAATACAATATGAAGCTTGTTTGGGGTGCGTTGAATGATTTCGTACACTCCTATGCACTTTTTATCCCCAACGTCCAAGTTCCAAGTGTTGAAACTCCTCAAAGAGATAGGTCGTACGGAATTTCTGGAAACCCTATGAGGGTCGTACAGTTTTGCAGAAGAGAGAGAGAGGATGACTAAAATTTGCTTGTGCAATGGGTTCTTTAAGACCTACACTCTGATACCATGTTGATTTTTCAATAATCTAGGTTAAGCATGAATTTCATTTCATTTTAGCATTTAATTTAACCATAAACAATAATGTTGCAGTGACCAAGATCACAAGAAGAAACACCATGCACAAGAACACAAGAAGTATCCTAGGAAACCCTTCTCAACAAGGGAAGAAAACCCAGCCAAATCCTTTGCTATATTATTCAATAGAAATGCCTTCACCACCAAGAAATACCTAGCACACAAGAGGGTGATCAAACCCTAGAATACTAGCACCCAAGAGAGGTGCACACTTTTCCCAAGTAAATGTACTTGCTGAAATTTCCAAACTCACATGAAAGATGTGTTTCCACAATGGGGATTTTAACTTTACTTATACTAACCTAAACCTATCAATAGAAGTGTATATTGGCTCAACAAGGCCAACCTCTCTAAGTCACATTATAATTATAATTATAATTATAATTATTATTATTATTATTATTATTATTATTATATTATAATTAATATTAACCTGATTAATTATCTTTTACATTTATTATTAATCACATTAAGGTGGGGCCTACATGTACCCTTTACATTACAATTAGGGTTACAGGAAGGTATGACTCCTGAACAATATATAAAAAAGGATCTAATACACCCACTAGTTCTCATCCACTAGGGGCACATCCATAGGGATGTCATATCTCTGGTTCACTGCATTACACAAAAGAACCAGATCTTCACACGTTCACCTGTTCTCGTCCACAGGAACATCCACTCTGCAGATCGCCTTTCCGACTGTATAATCATCTGGAGTTCTTCTCAACTCTCTGAATGGAGGAGGTCATCTTTATGTTCCTAGATTTGTCTTAGGAAGGAACCATGTACCCTTCTTAGGGGCTTTCTCTTAGTTTTGTAAGATGAAAGAACGACTCACATAGCTGCAATGATCCACATCTCACAGGTTTTTAAGCTGGAGAATGTCTCACATAGCTACAATCATCAATAGTTTTCATTAGGCCCGGTTCATGACTATGACAACCTATGGCATGTATCTACTCTTGTATCGCCTATTCATGGCCATGAAAAGTTGTTTGGTATATTTCCACATGGATCTGTAATGTAATTCAAATCGGCAATGTGCACAAAGCTAGTATGGATTGTAATATTCTTATGAGCAACTAGTTCATCCAGCTGGGTCTCCATTACTCCACTTCTTGGAATTATAATATATTTTGTCCATCGCATATACTCCTCTAACCTCACACATTAGGGGGAGTCTTTTATAGAAATATTTGCATCACCCCATGAAAAATTTCTGAGAAGGCCTTTTTCCATTTTCCTATGCAGACTTGAAGTCCCTTTTTGCAAATTCCCAAAGCTAAGAACATATTTTTCCACATATACTCACCCTACCACCTATACAGCATGCGTATAAGCAAGTTGCACCATTACAGCCTGCATACATTGGGTTTTGTTCTCAAAATTAAAAAATGGTGTCGAGTTTCCATGTCACATCACGTGATACATGATCCTTGACCTTCAATATACTGGAAACATTTCAAATCAGACCTTCAGTTCTATTTGAAGGTTATAAATGGGTCATATCCAAGCTATGGAAAAGAGGAGAAGAATTCAACTTTGAGAGAAAATTTACTCTGGAGAAATTATTCACTTCATATTGAGTCGGCATCCCTTTGTCCTTTTAAGTCTGAACACATTGTTCAACCCCCAAGCTCTTCCCTATTTGATGGAGAACCTCATTGTCTCTCTTATATGAGCTTGCCTTTGGTGGAGGATTGAAGTGGTGGAGGCCTAGCTGGAAGGGACTTAGTTTCTCAGTTATGAACGTACCGACACGGAAGTTTGTCATTCATACACTTCTATTGATTACATTTTAATAGAAGTACTCTTTTCTCGTCCAGTTAATGTCTTACAAATATTTGAATTGTTATTCCATGGGTGTATTTGTTATGAATATTGATGGATTATGTTATTGTATGTGTTAAATTTATATATTATCACTATATGCTTGCTTATCTTGGTTGTTGAGGAAAAGTTGCAGGTGTATTTCTTTGAGTCAAGTGCTCAATGGTGGACTTCATCGAACGTCTGGATGAGGTAGGCTCTTTATCTTGTCTTGTTAGCATATTTGCTTATATAGCATACCTAAGATTAGATTTGATTTCTGCAGTCATTTTCGTCTGTTGTGGTTTACCCCATGCCATAGAGTGATTTTCCTCGTAACATCGGGACCGTATCCCCTTACCGACTTCCTATAGATTAAAATCCCTACGGTCCATTGTTTGAGGATTATGAGATACTTAATTAGGGTAATCCCATGATTAAGGGATAGATTATTGCATTGATTCTCATGGTTACAGGTCTATGATATCTACAGTTGAGATCTCTCGTGCTCATATCCGATGGTTGTCAGAATTTTTTTTCATGATTCCAGTGTGGTCGTACCTCCAAGCATAGGACGATGGAGATTACCTCATCAATCCATATATCGACGGTTCTCATCTCAGCGGATTTTGGACCGCGACACTTTCCCTATATCCTATAACCTAAAACTCCTTGAGGTCCATTTTCTAGGGATTACGAGGCAATTAAGGATCGTTAATCATGGGGTTATGAACCCCGGTATTCAGCACGAGATATACAGCTTAGATATGTTGAATCTCAAGATCTGATAGCTCAGGTTTGAGGTGCTCTTCCAAAGGCTTGAGCCTAACCAGGATCCACACTTGAATTTCCAGCGACTCAAATGATGACAAGTGTAAATATATTGACCTCTTGTCTTCCATGTTGGCAGGTGTTGGCACCAGGCTAAAGAGGAAAGAAGAGCAATCGTGGGAAAGAAAGCGTGTAGAAAACTAAAGTAACAACTGGCAGAAGAATAGCACGCATGCATGCAATAAAGCGTGCACAAAGGAAAGCGACAGCTAGAGGAGGAACAACACACGTATGGGAAAAGACCTAACGTAAGAAGGGTTAGGGTTTTTGTAATATTCAGAAAAAAGGTTGAAGATCCCGAAATGTATAAATATAGATACGAAAGTATCATATAAGAGAGTTCATTTTTCGCAGTTGTTAGTATTTTTTTCTTCTGTAATATTATGAGTTGTACGAACTAATTTTGTAAGTTGTTGAGCAAAGGAGACCCAAGAAGAGGTAGATCTAAGGATTAGACCATAGGTCATGGAGCCTGGTGTGATCTAGTTCACCTTGCATAGATCTTACCCAGTTTTGGTGGAGAATTGTAAGCGTGAGGCGCCAGAAATGCAGAATTATCATAATACAAGAGCCAAGAGAGAAATATTTGTGGACGTAGCCTAGGAGGGGGTGAACCACGATAATTCTCATGTAATATGTTAAATGTATGCATGGGTCTTTTTTCTTTCAGCAATTGATGATTAAACTTGATGAATGAATTATTACTTGGTTATGGATATGTTTATAGTTAACTTCAATTAGCCTATGGGATATTCGTATGTGAATCCAAGGAATAGGTACTCCCCTTTACAGTTCATGGTATCTTACCCTATCTGATAAACCCCTATCCCCTACTCTATCCCAGGCTGTAAACACCTGAGTCTTACAGCCATCCATTTAAAGTTATCTCGGGTGAGACTATGCAGTGCTTCCCAGCATTGTGTTGTCTTCTGGTTTACTAGGAGAGCCGATAGTTTTAGAGGCTTTGTTGGAACCCCGAATGACATGAACCCTGGGTCAATAACTTAGATAACCCCTGAAGGGAAGTGAGTAAACCAACAAATGGTTCCATTGTCATGTTAAGAGGAACAAGAAAGGACTGGGTAAATGAGATGGAATGAATAAAGAACTGGAGGAAGAGCAATGAACCCTTAAAAGGGGATGTTGAGACCTTGGAACCCCATGAGAGAAGAAATCGAGGGTTGGTTGAGAACCATAGAGATAGATTTTGCACAAAAAGACAATAGAAACCCCAATATCACACCGCGTAAATACCTGTATAAATACGTATTTACGGATCTACACGAAGTTTTTTTCTGTGATTTTTCGCATCTACTACAGAAGTGGATCTTAAGGTTAAAATATACCCACACGATGAACCGTATTCGATAGCTAGATTAGACCCCAGTACATATCCAACAGCTGCAACAGGTGAACAACAAATTCACACGTGCAGTCGACTTTTGGCTTGATAGTATTGTGGCAGGATTTATCACAGAATTCATGGTAGACACAGCAAAGTCATACAGCACAGCCGAGCAAGAGTTCCTACGAGGACCTAGAGGAAGGTACATCCGATCACTATATACTTCTATCAAGATACTTCTATATAATAAGGGTGTGATGACAATGGAATCAAAAATCTTGACTTCCCTACGTGCATGGGGGAATGGGAGAAGAACTGACAGAGAAAGGAGGAATGGAAGGAGGGCACGTTACAGAGAAGAAGGAGGAGGAACCCTTGGACCCGATATTGATGGATGACAACCAGCTCAAGTGGATCTTGGGGTCATCGGGAATGACGCGTAGTGGAGCACCCTACCAACATAAGGTAAATACCAAGAAGAGAGCCATAGTTGAGAGGGAGGGCTTGTCCAGCAAGGAGGAAGAGGTAGAGGATCTCCGGGTTGTGGAGCAGATTGAGGAAATCCTTTGCTCCGCATATGAGAGGAAAACAAGAGGCCTAAGAATAGGAGGATAAGATAGCCATCACTTCAATATTAATTTCAGTGTGGAACCCATAAACACATGTGTGACCAATACACCAAAATGAACACCATTGTTTATACAACCGAAGTTTGAAGGAAGTCCGACAGCGGGAAGTACATCGACACAAAGGGAAACAACTGGAGGAGCTAGTTCAGACAATCTTAGTCAACTATATACACCGCACGGAGGAGGGAGTAGCTCACTATTTGGAATGGCAGGACACAACCCCACCATCAGATTACCATAGTGTCGAGGAGAAGAAGCAGAAGACCCCGAGAAGCATATGTTCATTTGTGCAAAGATATGGGAAGCAAAGAAGATCACTGATGAAGACACTAAAATCACGCAGCTAGCGATCACACTAAGGGACCGTGCACTAGACTAGTACATGAGTCTAGACACGAACAGTGTTCCCGAAATGACAAGGACACTGGACGACATTAAGAAACTAATGATCAATGAGTTCCAGAAGCCGATCTCAGAGGATCAATACATGAATGAGATGATTGAAATAAGACAGAAACCAGGAGAATTGGTATGGGAGATTGATCAAAGATTCAAGCAATTAAAAGGAAAGTTAAAATACCTTATGATCGACATGCAGCTTCGGCACCTGTTTGTCAACTCACTACTCCCACACTTAAAATATTTGTTACGACAACAGAAGTTTCAGATGCAAGCAGAGGCTCTACAGGAAGCCTTGCAATTGGAAGAGAATTAGTACCAGCAAATGGAACCAGTTATCGAAGAACTGAAGGAGGACCTAGAGAACTTAACATTTTAGTTGAACCAAAATAAGAACAAGGTTAAACGAGAAGCAGTTTGGTGCACTACCTGTAGGATGGAAGGACACCATAAGAATGAATTCCCAACATTCGCACAATATATGGCGACGGGAATGCCAAACCCACTACCACAGGGAGGATTATGGTGCGAAATATGTAAGAAACCGGGTCACGACCCTTACCATTGAACGATGATGGAAAAATACCAAACAGTCCCCAAGACCACATATTGCACCTTTTGCAAGTCAGTAGGTCATGACGACAAAGATTGCAGAACTATGGAACTGATGCAGGAAAGAACATCTGACGCATATAGGGTACAGGTAGAAATGATGACTGGGCAGGCAGCACCACAGTTCAATCAAGCCCCAGCACCATACAACATGGTGCAGAACTAGTATAATACTATGCCGCAACCTTACAATAACATGCAGCCGCAGTACAACCCAGCATAGCCCCAGTACAATTCCACGCAGTATAACTAGGGACCATAGTACAACCCACTGTGAGGTGACCACGCAGCTTATAGAGGAGCAGGACGAGCTAGAGGAGGTTTTGGATGCGGTAGAGGACCTATCACATGTCACAATTTCCAGCAACCAGGACATTATGCATGGTAGTGTCCCCTACCACCAATGACTTTTATGTATTTTCACGCATCGAATCACGATACGAAGGACTGTCCGACATTATTTGGAAAAATCCAGGAAAAAAGGAACCAAAATAACCAGAACGTTCAGTGGATTTCAGCCGAAGCAAAGGATGACGGTCGGAGCATCAATATAGTCACTCGAGCAGGAATGAAAATAGGGAACGACGCAGTTCGACAAGAGCCAGTGCAGAACCAATGGATAAATAAGAACACTGACCCCAAGAAGCAGTTCGACGTGCGTAAGGAGAAGGATATTTTCACAAAAGCCCGACAAGAATTCCAGAAGGAGAAATGTGCGTCGAACACACAACAGAGCATGGAAGCTCCAGAATACGAAATGTTTCCATCAATGGACCATACCAACCAAATACAACCCGAGGAACAAGTAAGTATGATCAAATATTTTTTTCAATCATGCATCAAAATGTTAAATGATCCTTCATCCGTCAAGATATTACAGAACATCCTAGAAAAATGTAGCGGCGAGATGAAACAGAAGCCAGAATTGAAAACTGTCAACCACCTACACACAAGAAGAAGAACAAGTAAGGAATTTAGATTAAATGCTAACATTGGGGATTTCAATATGGGAGATATTATACTAGATCTATGATCTGAAGTAAATGTACTACCAAAATCTACATGGCAATGTATGGGAGAACCTACACTGGGATATTCAACGGTTCAGTTAAAACTAGAAAATCAACATAGAGTCCTACCAATAGGTAGACTGAAGGGAGTGGCAGTAGACCTGGATGGGGTGCGCACTAAGGCAGACTTTGAAGTCATTGAAATAGTAGACGGCACAACACCTTACCCAGCGTTACTTGGGCTGGATTGGGCATTCGAAAACCAGGCCAAAATTAACTTAAAATCAAGAAAAATGACATTTGAGTCAGGGGACTACAGGGTCATATCCCCACTCGACCCATCGGAAGGTGAGAGGTTCATAGAACCCACTTGCCTGGATTTAGAAGAAATCATCCAGTTGTACAGAACAACTACGCGCGATGCAGATTATATAAACCCAATTGCAGATGAGGTACTCAGTTGGTGGAGCATTACTTCATGCACAATAGACTCAGACACTGGGTTAGAAAACTGGCAGCAAAGACTACACGAAGTATCCACGAGAAGGTGTGCCAGAATAGACCGCGCAGTAAGGTGGATTGGCACAGAAATCAGAGAACCACCCAGCTTTCACGGGCTAAATGATTTGGAAAATTTCTTGACACAATATGAAGATGAGGTACTAGAAAACCAAAGATTTCTAGCATTGAATTTAGCATTAAAGGATACACCCTCCAGATGGTGGGGTGCACACAAAGAAACTATCACAAATTGGTACCAATGTAAGTGATTACTGCGCATAAGGTTCGGCGCAGAACAGATAGGTAACAAACAATATAAATATGATGGACTAGGCATACCAGCAGAACACTTGGAGGTGTGTCAAACGCTATGGAAAATGGCACCACCGGAGGAATGGTCTCACCACTTCATTCATACTTTAGAGGGAATACCAGCGAATTGGTATACAAACCAGGAAATGCGTAAAGGAACCAAGACATGGGTAACACTCCAACAGAAATTTACACTCACTTTCTCATTCTACCATGAGAACCCCAACATAGACGCGGCCCTGAAATGGATCAGGAACGTCATATTCATCGAAGAACCAGAAGTAGAAACTATCACATAGGTACAACAATGAAATAAGTAGACAGCCAAGGATTTACTGTCATGCTACCATGTACAGGAAGAAGCTCCGAATGAAGATGATCCATGCGATATTCATATCGAAGAAGTCGAAGGCAAGAGAGATGTGGAAGGACCACCCTTAGAGTTAGAGGTCATCTCTATGCCAATCAAGGTAAAGAAGGTTAACATAGGGACCGTCGAGCAGCCCAAGAAGGTCAGTATTGGAGACTATTGGGATGAACAGACACTAGAAAGGATCACATAATTTCTACGTGAATACAGTGACCTTTTTCCCACAACCTTTATAGAGATGAAAGGCACGGCAGGAGAATTAGGAGAAATGATGTAACCACTCAGACCTGATGCAAGACCCAATAAGAAACAACCATTTAGATTGAATCCCATATATAAATAGAAAGTTAAAGATGAGATCGACAGGATGCTCGAGATCGGCATCATCGAACCAGTCAAAGAATTAGAATGGATCAGTCTGATAGTAGTACAGGACAAGAAATAGGGAAGAGGGATCAGAGTATGCATTGACTTGAGGAAGTTGAACGATGCATTCCTACACGACCCATTCCCCACATCGTTCACGGATGAAGTACTCAAGAACGTAGGAGGCCATGAAGCCTACTCATTTACCGATGGATTCTCAGGATATCATCAAATTAAGATAATACAGGAGGATAGACACAAGACCACATTCACGATAGAACGGGGATCTTATCAGTATACAATCATGTTGTTCAGACTGAAGAATGCACCCGCGATCTTTTCTAGAGTGGTCATTGTAGCATTTAAGGAGTTCATCCATCAATTCCTCGAAGTATACCTGGATGATTGGATGATCTATAGCCTGTTAAAAAACAATGTGGAAGTACTACGACTGATGCTAGAACGATGTAGACAGTGCTAGATATCACTGAATATCAAGAAATGTATATTTGGGACACCGTTCGGGATACTATTGGGACACATAGTATGAAAACAGGGTTTGTTAGTGGATCCGACCAAAATTGCGGTCATTGTTAATATTCCATCGTCGAAAACAGTCTGCCAACTCAGATCAACATTAGGACACATGAGATATTATAGGAAATTCATCAAAGGCTACACACAGATTACAACACCAATGGAAAAACTATTAAGGAAGGATACAAAGTATCAATGGAACGATGAATGCCAACACGGTCTAGATACTCTAAAGGAGAATATGGTCACTGAACCAATATTGGTATTTCCAGACTGGGAGAAGACATTCCATGTACATGTAGATGCATCAGCGATTGCACTCGGAGCTATCTTGGTGCAACCAGGAGCGGGAGACTTGGACCACCCGATAGCGTTTGCAAGTAGAAAATTATCAGATTCAGAACAGAATTATAACACGACAGAAAGAGAAGGCCTAGCTATGGTTTATGCACTACAAAAGTATAGACATTACCTACTGGGAAAACACTTTAAGATGTTTACAGATCACTCAGCCCTGAAATACCTAGATAACAAGCCAGTGTTGGGGGGATAATTTGTCGTTGGTTATTATTATTTCAAGAATTTTACTTTGAGGTAATAGCTAAACCAAGAAAACTGAATGCAGGGCCTGACCACCTATCGAGGGTCACAAATGGAGAGGAACCAATGAATCTAGAAGACAACTTTCCTAATGCACAGTTATTCTCTGTACATATTGTTGACGATCACTTCAGAGAGATCATCCAATACTTAAGCACAAGTACTATGCCACAAGAATATACCACTGCACAGAAGAAGAATATGGTAGTCTGCGTAGCCGACTATCAATTAATCACAGGACATATAAACATTATGAGTGCAGATATCATCTTACGAAGATAAGTACTAGCCTACGAACGACCAAGAATTTTAGCAGAAGCCCACGAGGGAATAGCAGGAGGTCATTATGTAGGAAAAGCTACCACGCAAAAGGTACTACCTGCAGGAATATGGTGTCCAACGATCCACAGAGACTCGAAGGAATACTGTCAGCAATGCGACGTCTATCAAAGGGTAGGAACACCCAATAGAAGAGACGAGATTCCACAACAACCACAAGTGACACTTCAGGCATTTGAAAAATGGGAGATAGACTTCGTGGGACCTATTAACCCACCAGCCAAAAGAATAGGGGAAAGATATATTATCACCACGACAGAATACCTAACAAGATGGGTGAAATTCGCGCCAGTAAAAGATTGCAGCACGGAGATAACTGCACACTTTCTATTTGAACAGGTAATTACTAGATTTGGGTGCCCAAGAATTTTGATGAGCGACCAAGGAACGCACTTCATAAATAGCACCATATGAGTGATGCTGGAAGAGTTCAAAGCTCATCACTAGAGAAGCACATCATATCATCCACATGCAAATGGCATGGTAGAAGCCTTCAACAAAATCCTATAAAACGCCTTGACAAAGATATGCAACGTCAACAGGGACGATTGGTATCTCAACGTACCAGCAATACTATGGGCATATAGAACCACATGTAAAAAGTTGACTAGACACACACCATTCAAACTAGTCTATGGTCAAGAAGCAATAATGCCCTTAGAATTTTTAATACCCAGCCTACGTATAGCATCCATTACACGAATGACGAAACGAGGCGTAGTACAGGAAAGATTGAACCAATTACTGTCAATGGAGGAAGACTAAATCTTGGCAAGATTTCATCAACAAGTACAGAAAGCAAGAGACAAATCTTGGCATGACCACCACATCAAAAGAAAGACGTTCAAGGAAGGAGATACAGTATTACTCTACGATAGTAAAGCACTACAGCACCCAGGAAAGCTGAGAATGCATTGGCTAGGACCATACAAGGTAAAAACTATTATGGACAGAGGAGTTGTATAGTTAAGAGATCTAGTAGGCACAAACCTCAGAGGAATGATGAATGGGAGTCAACTGAAGTTGTACAAAGATATTCGACCACCCACCGCGGAATAAATATATATATATATATATATATATATATATATATATAATATGATGGACAAACCACATATGAAACACGAAGCCATCAAGGGAAAAGATAACAACCATGTCGAAAAAAGAAACACACAGGAAAAACTAGCAAAAGAAGGCTGACAGGACAACAAAAAGAAGAATTAAAGAAAGGCAAGGACAGAGGGGATGCCACATTAAAATGTGCCAATTGGAGACGGGAGATCAGACATAATGGCAAGTATGAAACTGCCACAGATGCATTGAACCTACAGTTATGGTGCATTAATCACACAAGGGAGGAAAATGTCCTCGACAAGCTTCATGACGAGTCCATACAACACATGAGCATAACAGCAGCTAGTCTATTCACGAACGGAGAATAGGAAAAGAACAACAGCAGCAAGAGCGAATAGAGTGAAACCACAGAGCTTACCAAATTCAATCAAACCCCACCATCGTTCGACAGACCCCATTCCATCGAAACTCACAAAACTAGGCCATACAACCAGATCAACCAGGGCTCAAACAAGGTCGCAAGGACCATCGAAAGAAAGCGAACAGAAGCCCCCAGAAATTGTCGACATTGACAAAATCCCGTCCCCAGAGGAAATTCCAGTAGAGCCTACACCCATACTTGAGGAGGATCTGAAACCACAAACAGAGGCCGTGGAACAGGATACACCAGTAGCAGCGTACGAGCCCCAACACAAAGAAGAAGAAACCCACCAGGAAATACCATAAAAGAACGCCGAAGCAGTCGTAGTAGCCACTAGAAGCGCATAGAACCTAGATGCATCAATGCAACCAAACGCCCCACAAGGACCCATCCGAGATTCCTTTTCGGTCGAGACGACAGGGGAAATGGCCATGGCTTGGGAAGAATGTATGACGAAGGAGAAACCTGAAGTTGTTGGGACCTTGAACTGACCATTGTGACAGGAGGACCGAATTCAGATACCAAGTTCACCTCGAAAGAAATCGGCTACATAGATTGTGCTACCTCACATACCAGAGGGAGTACAGGTGGACCCACAGATGTTAGGTCACGTCGGGAAGCTCAAGTATTCCTACCATGACGTAGAAGATGACACTAAATACCCAGAGCTTCCACCGTAGTTTTTTATGCAAAAAATAGTTGTGAACCAACTCGAAGAATCCATCACTCAGCCACACCAGTGGGCCACTAGACTGGAAAGAATAGGAATTATAGGGTTGTTGAAGATACCACACTTTTGCAGATAATGGTCGAACTCATCACACAGAGAATAGGTCTACCCACTGGGGGTATGGATCCCACACTGATCCTAGACAATAATTACAAGTAAAAAGTATTGGCAGAAGAGATGAAAAATAAATACGGCACCGACAGAGGAACAAGAGGAATTATAATTAAATGAATCAATGATGTCATGACACAATTGGGAGAAAATATCTTAGCCTGCAAACTGCTATGAAAATGCTACAAAGACGAAGTACCGACAAGAGTCATTGTTGTGGAAGCTTAGTGCGCAAAAGGAACCTTCGTGAGTTGAGCGCCATACCTATCAAACTTGTTCCAGATAGACTACAAAGACACGTAGGACGTAGGTACGGAATTTCATTACTCATGGCTAATCACTCTCATAGATTTCATGGGATGGCGAGAACTAGAATACGTCATCTTTTCTACCACACCACAGCCAAGGGGAGAAACATATCACATCCTGAGAGATGGACCACTAGCCAAGCAGAAGAAGGAGAATGGAATTCTATTCGAAGCATACCTATGGGAGATACAGGAAGCCATTGGACGAGCATGGAGAATAACACCAGAGGTTGTCGCAAGATATGGGGACATCGCTAATTTTTGGGCTAGGCGACAAGCCATGTGGATACAACCAAGGAAAGACCCGGATAAATAGTGGCTATAGATGCGCTATTGTGTCACTAAGGGTGATATCGACATGATCATCAGCGAATGGCCTGATGAATGCAGGATCCCAACTATACCCAGAGGAGTACCAGCACAAACAACAGAAGGAGGGGATGCGCAGGTGGAGACACAACCTCCACAAATCCCAGTACCCAAGAGACAAAGAACGGGCCAACCCAAGTCGACTCGGGCAGACGATGGCTTAGAGAAACCAGGGACCCAGAAGGGAGGAACAGAAACCACCCAGTCGACCAAGGGATAGAAGAAACCGGCTGAGGGAACACAAGAAATCTCACCAAACCCCATCACATAGGAACCAGGGGGCTAAGAGACCCGCGGTACAGGATGCAGGTGCACGCAAGAAAATGAAGGCACAATGACCACCATCGAATTACACAATCACGGAGGATGATGGAGAGATGATTGCCAGGATGGTCCAAGACTGCCTCGCAGAAGATTTTGATCATGTTGCGCACCACCGGGATGAACTGTAGAAGGAAATAACAGAAATGAGACAACTCCTTAAGAAATTTTGGGAAGCCTAGATCACGAGCACCAGTAGAGGCACAGAGCCATCGACCACACAGGCCACAGAAAGGGTGGAGGTAGAAGAACGTGACCCAGTTCTTCCCATACCACGGGCACATTCAACGGTCTACATAAAGTCTAGAATGTTGTGAATGGATGAAATTGTGGGACAGACACCACTGAAGGATTTGGATCAAATCCAATTGGTCTTGACATAGATGGCATCAAAAGCATTACACAAACTATAGGTTAGCGTCGACCACAAGATGCGGGCTTGAGCACATAAAAACTTAGTCGAGCTACAGCAAGAAACAAAGAGGCGGGAAGTGTTGGAAACATTTTGTGCACAAGATCAATCGGAAACCAGGGAGGAGAAAGAACACATAAATGAGATGGAACAAAGAGTGGAAGAAGATTTTGGTAAACTTCCAACCACTGTGCAAGGAAAAGAACTCCCAGTCGCAGAGAATATCGACTAGATTGTGTAGGCAATTGATCAGTATCAAAAGGAGATAAAGACTCTCCGCAGATAGATTAGATCGACAAATCCACCACCAGTGAAAGAGAAAAGGAAGAAGGAAGCATCAATGCAGCTCCAGGAGTTGGAAAAACAGGTCAGCACGAAAGCCAACTTGTTGGATAAAGCAGCGCAACTTTGGACAAGGATGGAAGAGGATCCATAATTCCAACACTGGGACAAGGAGGAGGATAGGATCAATGCAATGATCCAAGAACTCAAGTAGAGACAGAAGACTATACCAATCCTAGAATGAGTCAAGGGAACGCAAGAACTAAAGAAGATACATGCAGAACTTATCACTGCACAAACACAAAAATAGGAGATTCAGGCTAAAATAGAACCATTGCAAGAACAAGTAGATGAAGTACTTGCACACATGGAAGAATCCATAACGCAAATAGAATAGACTCAGCTAGAATGCATAGGACTAATGAGCGAAGAAGTGGCAGCTCATACAGTCGACACCATCAAGGATAAACCAGCACAGGCACTGACAAGAGCAGCAAAGTTGTAGGAACAGTTCCAATAATCACAAAGGAGATCGAGGAAGCACAAAGAAACTAGGTGACTCGGGATGAGTCAGATGTTGGTGTTGGGGTCCTGTTGGCACCAGGCCAAAGAGGAAATAAGAACAATCGTGGGAAAGAAAGCATGCAAAAAACTGAAGTAACAACTGGAAGAAGAACATCACGTGCGCATGCAAGAAAGCATGCACAAAGGAAAGCGACAACTGGAGGAGGAACAACACGCGTATGGGAAAAATACCTAACATAAGAAGGGTTAGGGTTTTTGTAATATTCAAAAAAAAGGATGAAGAGCCTGAAATGTATAAATATAGATACGAAAGTATCATATAAGAGAGTTCATTTTTAGCAGTCGTTAGCATTTTTTTCTTTTGTAATATTATGAGCGGTACGAACTGATTTTGCAAGATGTTGAGCAAAGGAGACCCAAGGAGAGGTATATCTGAGGATTAGACCACAGGCCATGGATCCTGGTGCGATCTAGTTCTCCTCACATAGATCTTACCCAGTTTTGGTGGAGAATTGTAAGCGCGAGGCACCAGAAATGAAGAATTATCATAATACAATAGCCAAGAGCCAAATCTTTGTGGACGTAGCCTAGGAGGGGGTGAACCATGGTAATTCTCGTATAATATGTTAAATGTATGAATGGGTCTTCTTTCTTTCAACAATTGATGATTAAACTTGATGAATGAATTATTACTTGGTTATGGATCTATTTATAGTTAACTTCAATTAACCTGTGGGATATTCATATGCAAATCCAAGGAATAGGTACTCCCCTTTACGGTTCACGGTATCTTACCATATCCAAGAAACCCCTATCCCCTACTCTTTCCTAGGCTGTAAACACCTGAGTCTTACAGTCATCCATTTAAATCTATCTCGGGTGAGACTACATAGGGGCCGATAGTTTTAGAGGATTTGTTGGAACCCCGAATGACATGAAACCTAGGTCTATAACTCAAATAACCCCCTAAGGGAAGTGAGTAAACCAACAGCAGGACACATCTCTCCTAACGTCACCCTCTCTTTCTTAGGCTTATGCTTATAATTAAAGTTTTGAAACCAGGGGCTGGAACCCTCATCCATGGATATCAGGTATCAGGACTTCCAAAGGGGTTTGGACTTGGAATTCCTCTGAGGTCCGATGCTCTAGTGCCCGGAGTCGCGGAAATCCATCTTGAGCTTGGTTACAAAACTCGATAGTCGAGATCGCTCGACACTCAAATATGACAGTTGAGAATCAATCGTTGATTATGCATGGATTTTGTTCGACTGGACTAGCATGTCTTTGGATGGCTAAGTTCTACTTTGGCTTGGGAATCAATGGCTATTGAGTCTCATCACTCATACTCAACATTTTTCATTCATTTATTTACTTATAGCTCTAGTTTTCCTTTCATAGGAAACCCATTTCAACAATGGATATTTACATGTGCACACATAAACCATGAAATCAAGCTCATTTTGTTTATCTTAGAGTCATTACAGGATGCTCATATTCAGTTGTGCAATCACATGTGCAACTTCATAATTATTTCAAGAACACAGAATTACAGTAATTACAAGAATTCAATCTATTAACAAGCATGACCATTTTTTAGTACAATTACAGGATATAACCATCCATGCATACAAAAATAGGTATCCATCCATACATTATAGTTCAATCACACAGAGTATAAGGAATACTTATCTATTTGTATGATTGTATCCAACCAATTCACTGTGAGTGTTCACCTTTCCACCCAATCGTAGGCTCAGATGCATTCATTCTTAGCACTCTGGCCACCCCCGTGCTAAGCCATGATACCACCAGGGAGTCTCTTTCAAATTCTCAGGGAGATTGACACGTGAAATTCACTCTCCTTCACACTACTCTTAGTTCATATTTTTTCACACCCACCTGGCTCAATGCCTCTACGAGGTTTATTAGATGCTTTCTCAGCATTAATATCGTGCCCCTCGTAGCTTAGGTTAGGTTTTTCGGCTCTCAGACCTAAGATTCAGAGCTCTTTTTCTCTCTTTCCCCTCATGTGCTTCCCTTTCACACCTACCTCTATTCTCTCTTTACATTTGTGCATCCCTTGCATGTAACCCATTGGGAAGGTTCTCGACCTATCCCCTTCCTTCTATCAGAGGGAAACCCATGGGTCAATCTAGGGTTAAAGAAGTCTAACGATGTTGTACCTATGGTTCACAGTTTCAGTTGTCCTAGACATATTTCTCATACATTTATTCATGGATGGTGGTTGATTTCTCAACCACCATCCCTTTCTCATTAACTGATTTTCCTTGAAATTAGATTTAAAGAGAATATATGAATATTTCCAAATTTCATACTTTAGCAGAGAATCTTGGGTTACCTAGTCAGGGCATAATGAACCCCCTCTATAGGCTTACTCACTCTCTCCTCTAGTGGTATCATGGCTATTACTTTAAGGCTTCACTCCTACAATCAGTTGTTGTCATTTATAATTAAACAATAACACATTTACAATGTTTTTATGCCATTGCATGGCATCCATAAATCATGATTAATTACACATAATCATAGGTTTATAAAGGGGGGTGTGACAATCCCCTCCCCCTTCAAAGTAACACCATCCTCGATGTTCTTCCTCAGTAGTGATGTCATGCCTTTATCCTTCAACTGCTTCAACATCATCTTCCTTTCCTTCATAATCTGGTCCGTTCCAAAACTCTTGGAATTAGCACATGCATACATCAATTTCAATAACAAGCATATTAATTACAATTTCATACAAAACATTTTATTTTTGTTCAAACTCAAGAGGAAATATTCACAAATAAGAACAATTCTTATCTGTGCAGTTCATGGATTTTCATCTGTGTCGATTTCATATATACTTGGCTCACTATATTTCCTTGAAATACACATTGTGTGCATGATATAAACCAATAATTTACAAGAATTACCAAAGTATCCTCTTCCTTGCGGTCACTCACCCTCTAGGCCCAGGCTCAGGCATCCTCGTCTCTACTATACAGTCCCTCGGGTGATCCATCTTTCCTTGCCAAGGTTTTCTCACACAAGAATAATTTTTGAGACTTCACCGAGTCTTACAACGAAGGAACCCCTCTGGCTTTCTCCTTCCAAGACATCCCTTTGACCCATGTTAGCACAACACGTCATTCTCTATGGTGATCATGGCTTATCACAGGGTTCTCATGTCACGCAGTAGCCTTTTACCATGCTTTCCAAGCTTAACAGCCATCATTTTCCCCTCCAGGACAGATCCTTTATCTCACATGTATCACATGCATACACTAACCATGAGATACATCATTAATTTCAATCAAATTTCTTTCAAATCTGTCACCCACAGATTTCAAATTTCACATTTTCATTTTCAGATATGTTCCACATAGGAACCAGATTCACAAGTATGAGATTTCCTTCTCGTAGCAGTTTGGCCTTTTCATATCCAACAGGCATTGGTCCCCCTTATGGACTTATTTTTATTCCATATCTAGGAATCTTCTTTTTGCAATTCATTCTTCACACAGCCAAAAAAATTGTTAGTTCTCATGCACATTATATTTTCATTGCACACTTGTAGTGATGTCCAAACAATTTTCATAATTGTGCATACTAAAAATTGCATCACATTCTTCCATTCAATGTTATAAAATATAAAGGAAATAGCATTCCTTACACATGCATTACTTCATCATACCAAGCCTTTTCAAATTCAATCAATTCATCATATGAATTTAACCAATGTGCCAATGTCCATGGCCACATTTACACACAATGCACCCTTGCCTTTATTTTCGATTATAATTTGTGTTCATGTTAGGCACTCTTTCCATGGTGTGTTGGAACTCAACCAACCTCTCACCACATGGATTCTCTATCCATATTCATTATTAGAGTAGGATTGTCCCTCCTACTTTGAGTTGATCTTAGCCTCAAATGAGCACACATGAAACTAAAAGTTTCACATGAATGCATTCAAGCATTCTTTCTTCATTGGTAACCAGGGTGCCAACATTTATGGCCACCCAATTTATCTCTTTACCATTCTTTAACTCTGGTATAATATTGGAAGGTCCTTCTTCCATAATGGGAATTCTATTACCTACCCTCTCATGCAAATATGCATTTCCTCAATGCATTCAATTCAATGTGCTTCTTATGAGCACCCTTGTCCCCAATCGTTCCTTATTGGTCAAAGTGTTCATGACACTTTGTTGATGAATTTTATTGCAAGGATTTGAATCATCCTTGGCTGCTAAAGGCTCCTCCCTCTATCCTTCAAGTTCTTTTTTCCTGAATCATACCCTGCTTGGGTATCAATGGCATACAACATCCACTCAAAATTGCATGCATATCATTAAATAATAAAAACATTTCAGAAGGGATTCTTACCCATTCCCTTTTCAAATTCTCATGTCACATGGGCACGAGGTTTTTATACTTGTTCTGGCTTCCAGCACCCTTTTCTAATTTTTACCTCATCAATGGTGCTTCATGGGAACTCTCACGATCCCTTTCACGGTTTTTTTTTATCGGCATCCTTCTTGCATTTAACCTCTATTTGAGGTTCTCCACCATTGGTAGTTGTCCTTCCTCAACATCTCCAATCATTTCCTACATATATCATGCATCATCACAATCACAATTATATCAGTTTTCATGTAAAATAAAAATGCATGTATCATAGCATTTAAATCAATAAAAAAGTTTCATACAAGCCCCAACATATCTCTATGCACTCTATCACATTAATCCTTAATGTGTTAACTAGTGCAATCACAATCCCATTTTCAAATGTATCTATATTCATAAAACTATCATCATTCTCGTGCTAGAAGCATTTACACATAACAATCTATTAGTTATCATACCAGAGAAACACAATAAACAACAGGAAAGGAGTCAAGGGACTCTTCCTTTGTCCAACTCCTTCTACACAGCCCAAGATTTTCATTCCAGCTGAATTATTTACAAGGCCTCACTGCCTTTACTTATCATAGCTCAACCAAGCCCATTCATTTACACATACTTATCAATTTTATCTTTCATTTACCAGCTGCACTTATTTTCATAGCTACTCTTTTAAAGAACACGAGTTTGTCTCTTCATTTAGAGTTCTATAGTGAGAAAAGTATTAATAATTTTCTCACTTGATTCTACAATTTACCCCTTCCTCGGACCTCCCTTCTCTTTTCCTTGAGTAGTTTTGGTCATGTTCACCTTAACCTTGTTGGATAATTCAGCATGCTACATCAACGAGCTCCTTATTCATAATGAATTATGAACTTGGAATTATGCATATTTCCCAACCAGAAATCAGATTGGTCCTCATTCGTTTGCATGTATTTTTACTCATGCCTGATATTTTAACATGTAATCCAGGATTCTTTTATAAATAGGCTTTACAGCCCACTGCTTAATTTCTTAGCAGTCATTAAGGTTATGATTTTGTTCTCTTGGCAAAGTCTTCACAATTCCTCCATAGGAACTTCTTCAACATGAAACTCTCTTCTTGCATATCCAAACTATCTGACATGACCTCAATCTTGAGTTAGCCTCAGCTTAATTATTTCATATTTTTGTCCAATATTCCACTGGGAGTATAAGCATGCATTCTTATGATGCATTTCAAATACATTCAAATAGATATCTTTATGTTATCATATTTCTTTCAAGTTGTGTTTCCATGCACTTAACCACATGCGGTTGCATGTTGTGTATGTCCACCACCAGCACACTTCACAGTTTCCACATTGCTTGTCGATTTAAATAATTGTATACATGATTGTTCACAATCAATTACATGCAGTCTTTAAACGCATAATCATGTTTCCTTTCATCTTGACAACAGAGCATCCCTACTCATTTACTCTTTCATCAATTTATACTAGTTTTTCCAGAGGGAATGGAACACATCCTCCTCAAGCTATCATTCAAAACAAAACAGTCATGACTTCTTCAAAATAGTGTCAATGATGCATCCATGGCATCACTCATATCTAGCAAGTACGAGTCTTTCCTCACATCCTACTTGATCATGCAGTCATATTATACTTTTAAGCATGTATATGTATATCTACATATATGTATGTGCATCACTTGTACCTTTTTACCTCATTCATTCATATTTATTTAACAACATCTAGTTTTGATGAGACCTTATAGTCACTTACATGACCAGTCTCAACAATAAAATCATAATTATGTTGCCTTCTTTACAAGATAAAAACCAACAAATAAGGTCACTATTGCTCATTGTTGTTTTAGAATTTCATCTTATCTCTTTCGAGGGAATGACATACTTTACCATGATATTATTTAAACAAAATACTCAGACCCTCCAACATAGGGTCAGCCATGCATCCATGGCATTATTCATTCTAGGAAAGCACACTCATTGCTTTACTACCCTCTTACTCAAGCAGTCATATCATTCCCTTTAGTATTCATACACTTATACACCATACATGTGCATCACTTGCAAATTCTTATATCATTCATATTTATTTATTTGATTTTTAATATCAACCTTCACATCGGACAACCTTATAATGCATTAAATCCATGCACTCAAGCATATACAAACATAGATAAATATTCAGCATGCAATTCCACTACTTGCACCTTTTTCTATGTCATTCACACACATGGACATTTCAAATTTCCATATCCTTCCTCCCATAGATCTTACATCCATTCTTATGACAAGTCTCATAGGAGTATTCATAATTATGATGCCTTGTTTTCATGGAAACAACCAGCAAGAAACCACCCTTGCTCTTTTGTTACAAAAGAAACCCACAATTCAAAAAATGCAAGTAGGTAATTACAGTATTAACCAGAACAAAAAAGTGTTCAATTCCATCTTTCTTTCATGTTTCAACCATTCTTGCTTAATAAACCTTTATCAAGGAAACCATTTCTTGGATTCCCTTTTTATACTATATGGGCATACCCAGCCATTCATGTATGGTTGTCATCCACCTCTAGATGTCAATATGACCCACTGGTCATCTAGTAATGTTCCAGCACTACATGTGTTAGACTTTATATCAATTCTCCATTAATAATTGTAGCCTTATCTTCCTAAGGAAATAGGAAGCAACATTATCAACATTTCATTCATATTGTTAACTCCCCTGTTGATATCAGGTATTATTGATCAATACGATCCAATAACAGGCCTTACATTACAACCAACCATAGGTTATATTGAGCATATTTTCATGTTACATACATGCAACCATTATCATATGCATTACAACATGTCCTCATATTTTATTTTCATGCATAATCCAATACTCATGATCTCATAAATTCGCTCATATGTTCATGTCACTTTTCTTCTTTATGAGGATTAGCAAAAGTCCTAAAGGAATCCTCTTTATCCTTCTTAAATAGATTATCCTTGTTGTAGGTTTCAACCATTATGGGTCAAGTAAATTGACCTTACACATTTTCATTAGTCCTCGAGTCATGAGGATTTATACAGATAGGACTTATCCCATTTTCTAAGCAACGATCATAATTATCAGGGCTTCAACAACCCATCATTAAAGGAAAAATTACAATCCTATAATAGGATTTTACCATTTCTTCTCTTTGCATTCAGTTCTTACCATTAATTCCTACCATCACATCCCTACTCATGTAAGAGTAGTTATTAGTTTGACAAAGGAACAACATAATTCCTCTGCTGAAATTCAGCCAGAATTTCTAAGGTACAGTTTTCAAACAATTGTCCTCCTCCTCAAGGAACTGGTGCATATATTAAGAAATATTTTAAACACGGAGAACTCATTTAAATAGGCTCATCTCTAGCATTAATAAAACATCCATGAGACTAATCTCTAGCCCATCCAGGCCTAGTGTTTGAACCATGCTCAAATACCACCTTGTAAGACACCCAACCCCATAATTACTCCTTTAAGGGATGGGGTATTAAATTTTTTCCTTGCTTCAACCATTTCCTAACCTCCCTTTGAGGACACCATTGTCTTATCCTCGTCAAGGGATTTCCAACAACTATAAGTTTGCTCAAAACATAGCTCTATATCAAAATTTATGGCCCTTTGAAGTTTCTATACCTTTATTGAACAAATGCCTTCATACCACCATGTGGCTCCATGTCATTGTGCCCATCCAACGTGGCACTAACGTGTCCTTTCTGCGAGACATGGTTGTTGATTGTGCATCAATGTGGCATTGGCGTGGAAGCTGCCACCTAGCTACCAAACCTTCGGCATATCGACCTTCATCCTTTTTTGCGCCTAGTGTCGATCTCCACATCCTCCTGAGGTCCACTCTCACTAGTCAATGACACATGTCCACCAGTCGTCGAGACAGCAGAACCTCGGGATATCGGAACATCAGTCATCAGGGTGTTGGCCTTTTCTCATTTCGTAATGCACCAAAAGTCTCGATCCAAGATGAGTTGGCACCCAAGATACATGGCCCCATCATATGGCACCAACTCTCCTTAGTCACATTGCAACACATGAATACTAACACTGAAATGAGATGGCATCTTGTATAGGTGGCCCTATCCTAGCATACCACATGTCCTAACCACATCACGACATGTGTCCACCATCATCTCATGATGACACATTTTTTTCCCATGGAGCTCTATTTGGAAATTGTAAAACCACTTGACACGTGGCATGATTACCATGTGACATGTGGACCTCCCACGTGGGTTGACGCGGCATACACGTCATCGTAACTCCCAAGGTTCACCCAACAGGATGCTGACACTTTTCCGCTCCTCATTTTTTAATGACATCATCCAACGTCATCTCGGATCTTCCAGGCATCGGTTATTGGCCCTTTTTGTAAGGCCTATTTCCCAAAATATCCTGACAGCTGAGATCTAATTACAGTTGGCATATTGGGGAACATGTCCCTATTTGGTCATGCCACCTGGCATGACATGCAACACCCATACCACTCGAAATGTGGAACTCATTTTCCACCAGAACCTTCATCCAAATATGCCAAATCAAGGTAACACGTGGCACCACTAAGGGGTGACATGTATCCCTCCCTTGTCACAACACATGGCGCCACCACGCAATCACAGAAACTAGGACCACGGCCCCTTACCGATCTCTTGTATATTAAAACCCCCACATTCTACCGTTCGAGGATTAAAAGATACTTAATTAGGGTAATTCCATGATTAAGGTACATATTACCATGTTGATTCTCATGGTTACGGGTCTATGAGATCTACAATTGATATATCTCGCACTCAAAGCTGACAGTTGTTAAGGTTTCCTTTCACAATTCTGGTGTGGTCTTGGCTCCAAGCATCGAACAGTGAAGATTAGATCATCAATCCACAAATTGATTGTTCTTGTCTCGGTAGATTTTGTACTGCAACACTTTTCCTATCTCCTGTAACCTAAAACTCCCTGAGGTCCATTGTCTGGGGATTACGAGGTGATTAAGGACCATTAATCACGAGGTTACGACCCCCGGTCTTCATCATGAGATCTACGGCTTAAATTTGACAACTCAAGTTTAAGGCACCCTTCTGAAGGCTTGAGCCTAACCAGGATCCACACTTGAATTTCCAGTGAATAAAATGTTGACAAATGTAAATTTCTTGACCTCATGTCTGCCATGTTGGTGCAACACGTCTCTCTTGATGTCACCCTCTCTCTATCTTGGGATTATGCTTATAATTAAAGGCTTGGAACCAGGGGCTAGAACCATCATTCCTGACTATCAGGTATCAGAACTTCCAAATGGGTTTAGACTTAGAATTCCCCCGAGGTTCGATGCTCCAGTTCCCTGGGTCGCGGAACTCCCTCCTGAGCTTGGTTATGAAACTCGATGGTTGATATCACTCAGCGCTCAAATTTGATGGCTGAGATTCAATCATTGGTGATGCATGTATTTTTTCCGACTAGACTAGCCCGTATTTGGACGACTGAGATATATTCCATCCTGGAATCGACAGATGTTGAGTCTCATCACTCATACTTAACATTTTTCATTCATTTATTTACTTATGGCTCTAGTTTTCCTTTCACAAGAAACCCATTTCAATGATGGATATTTCCATGTGTAGCCATAACCCAGGAAATCAAGCTCATTTTATTTATCTTAGAGTCATTACATGATGCTCATATTCAATTTTGAAATCACATGTGCAACTTCATAATTATTTCAAGCACATAGACTTACAGTAATTATGTTAGGGTCCAAACCCGCACATAGGTAGATCAATATATTCGGATGTAATAAAGGTCAATATTAATAACGCCTTTCAATAAAATAGAATAAGGCGGATGTAAGAAGACCTAATAGAAGATTTTGATTCTATAAGGATCTTCCTCTAGATGCTTCTCTTGATAGACATATTTAGTATAAATAAGGGTCGAGGGTATGAAAACCCTAGCTTGGAGATTATTGTAACAGAGCGTTGCTCGACTGGAGGTTGCCCCCTCGAAGAGGCCCATGAACATTGCTTTCTGAATCAAAGTGTTATTTCTATTGTTGCTCTTATATCATTTATGTGTTATTGTGGAGATTATGCTGGTTATATTACTGTTATTCTGCCATTTCTAGCATTTTATTTATGTTTTGCATACTTTTTATAACTGGTATATTACAAGCGGTATCAAAGCACTTTCCTTGGAAGAAATTGTGGGAAATTTTTTTTTAGGGTAGAGATGTATTCCAATGTCTTTAAGCCACAAAGATCTATCATTGCGCGCATAAACCCGTAGTTGAGGGATTCATACATGCAAGAAATACAAGTGGTTCTTAAGCGCACATCTGTTGGCCACCCTTGTAACCCATGTTGGTACCCCTTTGAGTGGTAGCGCATCAGACAACACCTGTGTATGGATCGGCCTAGATTTCTTGAAGCCCTCTTTAGATAAATCGATCGGCCGCCTGACTGCTATAGTGCCACTGAGAACAACACTTGGGAAGATACTCTCTAGTACCTGGGTAGTCAAGTAGTACGGCTAAGGGTATGGTCTATCCTCCTTAGTTAGTGCCCTAAGATATTGGGTCGAGTACTACTATTGGACCCCACACGTATATCAGAGAGCTATAGCACAGGGCAAACCCTTGTCTGTAGAACCCTTGAATACCTAACCTTTGGGGGACAGAAACATAAACAAATTAAAACAGACAAGATCTATTGTCGCGCAACTGTGTTTGAGTTGCCAAGTAAATACACATTTCTTTTTGGTTAAGCATTTGGGGATTTCATCACTGCAGTTTTCTTTAGACCGAAGTATAACTCCGCAGGTGTAAAAAAAAAAAAAAAGTCTAGAAATTTTTTCACCATTATTTGAGACCTATTCCATTGGATTCATCTCTTCGCCCTTATCACATTCATCCATATCATTTTTCGACAAAATTTTTTGCCCCGCCCGCCCCTTTTCAGTTCACCCATCCTCATGGCCCATACCCGTAGCCAAGACCTTGAAGCTCGCTTCAACACCTTGCAATATGGTTTCCTCGAAACCCAAAAAGAAGTGAAACAACTCAGTGCTACTATTGCCTCCATCGATTCATCCATCAATACAACCATGCAGTCCTCAATGGAGGAAGTCAAACAAGAACTGACCACCCAGCTTGAATATATCTTTTCATCACTCTACACCAAACTGAAGATCCCTACAGATGACCCTTTCTCTGATGTGCCTCCAAATACTAAATGTGAACATTCCTCACATTCCCATATCTTTCAGCCCCATCACTTTCAACGTGACCTACGCCTTCCGCGGGTGGATGTGACCAAATTTGATGGCTCGGACCCCACTAGTTGGGTCACCCAAATGGAACATTATATCTCTTTATACGGCATTACAGATGACTTGGTCAAACTTCGGTATGGTGTTCTCCATCTAGATCAAGAACGTTGGCAATGGTGGCAATGGAGAAAAACTTCTCGTCAAGGGTATATTGCTTGGACCCAATTTTTGATTGAGCTTTATGAATGCTTTGACACTGACACCAACCATTTGGGTTGTTTGACAAAGTTGAAACAGTCAGGAACAGTAGAAGATTTCATAGCTGCCTTTCAGTGCCTAGCTTTTCGAACAGAGGGCATGACTGATGCTTTCTTTCGAGAGTGTTTTATCAGTGGCCTCAAGGAGGAGATTCGGGCCCATGTCCTCATGGCTTGACCTTCGAGTTGGGTGGAGGCTACTAAAAAAGCTAAAGAAGCACAGTAGGTGGTATCCTCTCAAAACCGTAAACCCTCCTTTATCCCTCGCCCTAAACCCGTAAATCCCACTACTCCCTCCACCCCATTAAAGATCCAAAAATTGACCAGGGCTGAAATGGTTGAACACCAACTCAAAGGCCTTTGTTAGAATTGTGATGACAAATATTTCTCGGACCACAAGTGTAAGGAACAAAATCTTTTTATGGCCATCTCTGAGTATATTTCAGAAGAGGATGTTGAAACTCCCCTTGTGCCTGAGTCACCTGAAATCATTGATATAACCCCTCCCTCAGACCCTCCCGAAGTGGAACCGATCATTTCCCTCAACGCTCTCACTGGAATCTCTGCCCCCCAAACCCTCAAGTTAATTGGTTACATCAAGCATCGGAAGTTCATCATTCTGGTTGATAGTGGAATCACCCATAATTTTATTCATCACCGCATTGCCCAAGAAACTCATTGCTACAACCATGCCGTCAACAATTTCCAAATCATGATTGCCAATGGTGGTTCCATGAAATGTGGAGGGTGCTGTGAAAATGTGCATCTCAAAATCGGTGACTACCACCTAAAATACCATATGTTTTCTATCGACATGGGCGGTTGTGACATTGTGTTGGGTGCAAACTGGCTAAGGAATTTGGGTCCCATTCTCATGTATTTTAAGGAATTAACCATGCAAATCGACCAGGAAGGCCACCAATATAAATTCCAAGGCATCATGGCTGGTTCACCTGAGGTCATTAGTTCCCATCGCATGGAAACGTTGCTCAAAAAAGGTCATTCTGGTGTCATTGCCCAACTCCATGCCATACAAGCAACAGAGAACCCCCCCCCTGGTGCCAGAAGACCTCCAAGCCCTCCTTTCTAAACACCAAATGGTATTTTCCACTCCCCAAGGACTCCCTCCTTCCCGTGGTGTTCATGATCATTCCATTCCCCTTGTACCCAGAAGCCTTCCTCCCAATATCCATCCGTATCGCCACCCCCTTTCACAAAAAAATGAAATCGAGAAAATGGTCCAGGAACTCCTTACTACAGGTGTTATCTGCCCTAGTATGAGCCCTTACTCTTCTCCTGTAGTCATGGTCATGAATAAATAAGGTTCTTGGAGAATGTGTCCTGACTTTCGTGCCCTCAACAAACTAACCATTAAAGACAAATTTCCCATTCCTGTCATTGATGACCTCCTGGATGAATTGAGTGGTGCCCAATTCTTTACTAAAATTGATCTTCTCTTGGGCTATCACCAGATATGTATGAAGGAGTCAGACATTCCCAAGACAACCTTTCAAACTCATGAGGGCCACTATGATTTTTTGGTCATGCCCTTTGGCTTGTGTAATGCCCCCTCCACCTTCCAAAGCCTCATGAATCATGTCTTCCGTCCTTTTCTCCATCATTTTGTATTAGTTTTCTTTGATGATATCCTAATCTATAGCAAAAACTGGATAGACCATCTTACTCATGTGGATCGAGTTCTCCATCTACTCTCTCAGCACAAACTTTTCCTGAAACAGTCTAAATGTGTTTTTGGTGCCTCAGAAGTAGAATACTTGGGTCATCTGGTTGGCAAGGATGGCGTTAGGGTGGATCCGAAAAAGATTGAAGCTATGCAAGATAGGTCGCACCCAAATACTCTCAAAATCTTGCGTGGATTTATGGGCTTAACAAGGTATTATCGCAAGTTTGTTAAGAATTATGGCAAGATTGCAGCACCTCTCATGGCTCTCCTCAAAAAGAGCTCTTTCACTTGGACTCCAACCGCTGCTCAAGCTTTTCAAACCTTGAAGATGGCCATGTGCACCACTCCATTTCTGTCCCTTCCTAATTTCAAAAATACCTTTGTGTTGGAATGTGAGGCCTCAAGGAAAGGAATCGGTGTTGTCCTTATGCAAGAGGGTTGACCTTTGGCCTTCACCAGCAGGCAACTATCTGAACAGAATCTGGGAAAACCCATCTATGAAAAGGAAATGTTGGCTATTCTACATGTCATTGATCTGTGGCACCCTTATCTCTTGGGGCAACGTTTCCAAATTAATACAGACCATCAAAGCCTCAAGTACTTTCTGGAACAACGCATTTCCTCCCCGGAGCAACAAAAATGGGTGACTAAGCTCTTTGGATATGATTATGAGATCATTTACAAGAAGGGAAAAGATAATGTGGTGGTGGATGCACTATCCTGAAAATATGAAGAAGAAGGATCATTTTTTTCTCTTTCCTTCACTGTACCAGATTGGCTCCAAGTTGTGCGCCAAGAAAGGCTACAAGATCCCAAAAGTTTGCAATTGATCCAGCAATTGCAGACCAATGCTCCAGCTCCCCCAGGGTACTCTTGGCTCCAGGATGAGCTTTGATACAAAGGTCATTTGTATTTAAGTAAACAATCAAATCTTAAATCCAAGGTACTTTCTAAGCTTCATGCTACACCCACAGCAGGGCACTCCGGGTTCACCAAAACCTATGACAGGGTCAAACGTTCTTTCTTCTGGGATGGTATGAAATAAGACATCTGTAATTTTTTCGCTGAATGTGAGGTGTGTCAACGCAACAAGGGAGAAAAAGTCAAATCTTCAGGCACACTACAACCGCTTCTGATTCCACCTGCTATTTGGAAGGATATCTCTATGGACTTTATTACCGACTTACCCAAATCAGGAAATAAATCAGTCATAATGGTGGTTGTGGGTCGCCTTTCCAAGTATGCTCATTTCTGTGCTTTTCAACACCCATTTACTGCATCCATGGTGGATCAAATTTTCATGGACCAGGTCTTCAAGCTTCATGGCATGTCGCACTCTATTGTTTCTGATCGTGACCCAACTTTCACAAGCAATTTTTGGCAAGAACTGTTTAAGCTACAGGGCACCCAATTGCATCTAAGCACAGCTTATCATCCCCAGACTGATGGTCAAACTGAAGTTGTCAACAAGTGTTTGGAAACATATCTCAGGTGTTTTTCCTCTGAAAAGATAAATCAGTGGGCTCAATGGTTACCCCTAGTTGAATGGTGGTACAACACTTCCTACCATACAGCTACACGCATGACTCCTTTTGAAGCGGTATATGGATGGAAGCCCCCTTCTGTTCTCTCATACTTATCGGGTACCTTGAAGTTCCAAGTGGTTGACCAAACACTTACAGTTCGAGAGGATATTCTTCGTACCCTTAAAGAGAACTTGGTCATGGCACAGAATCGCATGAAGCAACAAGCAGATCAAGGTCACTCTGAACGTCAATTTGCAGAAGGGGATCAGGTGTTTCTGCGACTGCAACCATACAAGCAAACTTCCCTCAAGGACGAGCAGTGTCAGAAGCTAGCACCCAAATTTTATGGTCCTTATACAGTTCTCAAGTGTGTGGGACAAGTTTCCTATCAGTTAGCTCTGCCCAGTTAGTCAAAGCTACATCCTGTTTTTCATGTTTCATGCTTAAAGAAGGTGATTGGAAATAGGTGCCAAATTCAAACCAACCTTCCCGAGTTGGCTGAAGAAGGATCCATTTGGCTACAGCCAGAAGTAGTTTTGGACCAGCGTGAGCGTCGCCTACATCAGTGAACCATCAAGGAAGTGCTAGTCTAGTTTAAAGATATAACTCCAGCAGATGCCACTTGGGAACCAGCTACCATTCTGCAATAGTTTCCACATCTCAAGCCTTGAGGACAAGGATGTTTTTAAGGGGGCGGACATGTTAGGGTCCAAACCCTCACATAGGTAGATCAATATATTCGGATGTAATAAATGTCAATATTAATAAGGCCTTTCAATAAAATAGAATAAGGCGAATGTAAGAAGACCTAATAGAAGCTTCCGCTTCTAGAAGGATCTTCCTCTAGATGCTTCTCTTGATAGACATATTTAGTATAAATAAAGGTTGAGGGTATGAAAACCATAGCTTGGAGATTATTGTAACAAAGCACTGCTTGACTGGAGGTATCCCCCTCAAAGAGGCCCATGAACATTGCTTTCTAAATCAAAGTGTTATTTATGTTGTTGTTCTTATATCCTTTATGTGTTATTGTGGAGATTATGCTAGTTATATTATTGTTATTCTGCCATTTCTATCATTTTATTTCTGTTCTGCATACTTTTTATAACTGGTATATTAAAAATTACAAGAATTCAATCTATTAATAGGAATGACCATTGTTTAGTACAATTATAGGATATAGCCATCCATGCATACAAACAGAGGTATCCATCCATACATTACATTTCAGTCACACAGAGTATAAGGAATACTTACATGTTTGTATGATTGTATCCATCCAATGGACTGTGGGTGTTCACCTTTCCACCCAACCGTAGGCTCAGATGCCATCACTCTTAGCACTTTGTCCACCCCCATGCCAAGTCATGATACCACTAGGAAGTCTCTCTCAAATTCTTAGAGAGATTTACATGTGAAATTTACTCTCATTCACACTACTCTTAGTTCATATTTTCCCATACCCACCTGGCTTAGTGCCTCTGTGAAGTTTATCAAATTCTTTCCCAGCATCAAGATCATTCCCTTCACAACTTAGGTTGGGTTTCTAGGCTCTCAGACCTAATATTCAAAGCTCTTCTTCTCTCTTTCCCCTCATGTTCTTCCCTTGCACGTCTCCCTCCATTCTCTCTTTTCATTAGTGCACATAACCCCTTGGAAAGGTTTTTGACCTGTCCCCTTCCTTCTGTCAGAGGGAAACCCATGGGTCAATATGGGGTTGAAAAATTGGTATGTTTTTGTACCTACGGATGACAGTTTCAGTTGTCCTAGCCAGATTTCACATACATGTATTCATAGAGGGTGGTTGGTTGCTCAACCACCAACCCTTCCTCATTAACTGATTTTCCTTGAAATCTAAATTAAAGGGAGTATCTAAATATTCCCAAATATCATACTTCAACAGAGAAGCTTGGGTTACCTAGTCAGGGCATAGTGAACTCCCTCTATAGGATTTTTCACTCTCTCCTCTAGTGGTATCATGGCCAGTACTTTAAGGCTTCACCCCGACAGTCACTTGTTGGCATTTATAATTAAACAATAATATATTTACAATGTTTTTATGCCATTACATGGAATCCATAAATCATGATTAATTACACATAATCATAGGTTTAGAAAGGGGGACAATCATCACCTTCTTCTACACTACTTTGTCCATGTAGTTTTTGAAACGCCTCTTTAAAGTCATCATATTTTGTGTATGCATCATGGGTAAAAGGCTCCATGTACATAAGAGTTCCCAAATTTGTAATTAGGATGTGTGTGGCCTTAAAAGCATGTCTTCCAACTTATTATGGTTTCCCTTTTTGTATTTGATGACTAGATGAAACTGTTGCAAAATCCTCATCCACTTGACATAATGTCTTGTTGGAATAATGATTCATTTAACATATTCTAGATGTAATTGTGTTTTTCTAGTATTATTGTTATTTGTTATGTCTCGAAAGTATAATTAAGGTTAGGAAATATATTTGAGAGATTCATGGAGAGATTATTGGAGAGATTGTTGAGATATTGTAGGAGAAGATGATTTCCCATAATATCTTCTCTCATTGTATAAATTCATGCTTTAGTAATGATAAAGTTTGAGTCGAGAATGCATTGTTGTTTAATTATTTGCTCCATTGTTGTGTTGGTGTTTTTCTTCATTTGATATCAGAGCTTGGATATGAGTGTAGAGTTGTTGCGTGGAAGAACATGGGTAAAGTTAGTGGAAGAGGAGTGTATGATTGGTGACATACGGACTGGTGTAATTGTTGTTTCTCCATGCAGATGTATAGATTGGAGTGATTGATAAGAAGCTTGGACTAGAGAAAAGAATGGTGTGATTTGTTACGGCCTGGAGCTACGACCTGCCTCTTTGAATATTGGAGAAACTGGTGTGAAGTCAATTCTGTATTTTTAATTTTGTTGATTATTTATATTAGCATGATCATGGAGTGTTTGGAGCATTTAAAAACTTGCAAGTGGATATTGATGGAGTTTTGTGGGTGAATTTCTTGTTTGGGTGAGTTTGTTCTCTAAATAAATTGTTGAACATGATTAATTGTCGGCACATGTAATTTCTAGTGCAACTGGATATGAGTATTCGAAGAGGTGAATGGAGCATATGGGTTTGAATGGAGAAATAGGAGAGGAGAAGTCACCACAATTGTATTCCTCGCTTCAGATTTTTAGTTTTTTTTTGTATTCATGTCTTCCTCTTGTCTAGCAGTTGGATTAGGGTTGTAGTATTTCTAGCAATTTGTCTTATCACTTCCTCTGTCATGGTTATTTAATATCAAGATCATATTATCTCACAAGTAAAAGCATTCATTTGATATAAAGTGTAAAAGGATTATTTTAAATCTCTTATTATTTTTGGGTACAATTTTTTTTGTAAAGGGTGTTTTTTATAAACTAGAAAAAAGTAATTCTTTGAAAGAATTGAGCTTTTATCTCTTCATTGTACTCAAACATTAATAAAAGAATTATTTTTTGGTGGTGGTTGAGTCCCGATTTTTGGGGACATTGGTTCTCGTCCCAGGCAAAGTGGGACACATTATTTTTCTTTTGAGTATTCTTCCTCTCTCGTTCTTATTTATTCTTCATGGAGACAAACAATATTGTGTTTCCTAAACTTGTTGGCACAAATTATTTCTATTGGAGAAAACTCATGAAACGTATATTCATCACTAAAGATTTATGGGAGCTTGTAATTGATGGATATATTATTCCTTATGTTGATGACTTCAAAACATTAAGCGATGATGACAAGAAAGTTTTAAAGGAAATTATTAAGAAAGATAATGAAGCACTTTCACTTATAGGGAGTGCAGTTGAAGAATCTATATTTACAATAATTAATGTTACAGAATCATCTAAGAGAACTTGGGATATTTTAAAGAATACATATGAAGGTGTGGTTGTGGCTAAATTGCAAACACTAAGGAGAAATTTTGAAAATTCCAAGATGCAAAGTAATGAATCTATTCATGATTACATCACAAAGATGCAATATATTGTTAATCAGATGAGGTCCTTAGGTGAATATGTTCCATAAAGGAGACTAATTGAGAATATTTTGAGAAGTGTTTTGCCCAATTTTCATATGGTCACCACTAGTATTATGGTTATCAAAGATTTAAATACAATGAAGATTGATGAATTAAGTGGATTTTTCCTTACTGATGAAGAAAATCAACCTGCTGGAGAAGTGGAGCATGATTTTTCTACAAGGCATAGAGGAAGAGGTAGAAGTCAATATCAAAATCAGAGTCATAATAGAATTCCACAACAATCACAGAATTATCAAGGAAATGCATTTACTTCAAGAGGAAGAGGAAGAAGTCCAAGTCAGTTTAGAGGAAGTTCAAGTCAATTCAAAGGAAGAAGAAGAGACGGTTTTCGTGGAAGAGGAGGAGGAAGAGATTGATATCAAGAACGACAAGGCCCACAGTGTCATTATTGTCATAAATATGGTCATGTTGAAAGAAATTGTTATGCAAAAATGAGAGATATGGAAAACAAAGGTGCTAATACAATTGTAGAAGAAACCATGAATGAGAAGTTATTCATATTAAGTTTCATGACACATAATGAAGAAAGTGAAGCATGGTATATTGATTCGGGATGTTCAACTCATATGACATCTCAAGAGGATTTTTTTACTAGAATTAATGACAACTATGCTGGTAAAATTGTATTTGGTGATGATAGATTTTTAGAAGTTAAAGGGAGAGGCACAGTTGCATTTCCAGCATTGCATGGAAAGAATAAGTTTATTGATGACACATTGTTGACACCAGCATTGAAGAAGAACCTACTTTATGTAGGACAGATCATGGAGCAGAACTATAAGTTAGTGTTTGATAACAAGGAATGTTTAATCATGGATAAGTTGAATCATAATGCTGTTGTGGAAAAAGGAGAAATGACTGAAGATAGAATTTTCAAGATTTCTTTTGATCCAAGTAATTCACAATGTTTGAATGAAATAGAAGAGATGAACAACAAGATTTGGAATTTAAGAATGGGACATTTGAATTTTCAGAGTTCAGTGTTTCTTCGAAAGAAGAATATGGTGAATGGTCTTCCTTATATCAATAATGATGACGAAGTGTGTGAAGGATGTATTTTTGGGAAAAAACACGGGGAAAGTTTCTCAAATAGAACTTGGAAGGCTAGTGAACATATAGCATTGGTGAATTCATATTTGTGTGGTCCAATGGAGACAATGTCTTTTGGAAAGGCTCGTTATTTTCTCACTTTCATTAATGATTTTTCAAGGAAGACTTGAGTGTATTTTTTGTAGGAGAAATCTGAAGTGTTTTCTCATTTTCTTGAGTTCAAGGCATTGGTTGAAAAGCAAAGTGGTTTCAAGATTCTCACCCTAAGAATAGATAATGGGGAAGAATATAGGTCAAATGATTTCTTGAATTATTGCAGGAAGAATGGTATAAATCAAGAGTTTACCAATTCCTACTCTCCTCAACAGAATGGAGTGGTGGAGAGTAAAAATGGAACCATAGTTGAGATGGCTAGGAGCATGTTAAAGGCTAAGTCACTCGGTAATGAGTTTTGGGATGAAGCAGTACACACATCAGTATACATTCTTAATAGATGTCCTACAAAGGAAGTGTTGAATTTCACTCCCGAAGAAGCATGGTCAGGACATAAACCAAGTGTTGCACATATGAAAGTTTTTGGTTGCATTGCATATGCACATGTTCCAAAGGAAAAGAGAAGAAAATTGGATAGTAAAAGTGTGAAGTGTATTTTCATTGGTTACAGTATTGAAACAAGAAGTTACAGGTTGTTTGATCCTCCAGCAAAGAAAGTAATAATAAGCAGAGATTTTGTATTTGATGAGCAGGGAATTTATCAATCATAACTTGTACAGTTGAAATTAAAAGAAGATACAGTTACTATTGATGGTGAATCACATTCAAAGTCATTAAAGGAATATGAAGTTAAGAAGAAACCTATGTGGTTTGAAAGAAGTCATTCAGAAAACAATATGTTAGATAGAAATTTTGAAAGAAGGATTACTAAATCCCAAAGTAATGTTGTGAATTATGCACTTATGACACAGGTAATGAAGATGGATGAACCACAAAATTATGTAGAAGCATCAAGAAAGAAAGAATGGAATGAAGCTATGGAAGCAAAATTGAATGATTTGGTGAGAAATGATACATTGGATTTGGTGAACTTACCAAAAGGTAAAGAGGTGATTGGTACTAAATGGGTTTATAAAAATAAGTATAAATCAAATGGAAAAATTGATAAGTATAAGGCTCGTTTAGTTGCAAAATGTTATGCACAGAGAGAAGGCATTGACTATATTGAGACATTTGCCCCGGTGGAAACGATGGATACAATCAGGATGGTTCTTTCATTAGTTTCTCAGTATAAATGGAATATTTTTCAAATGGATGTTAAGTCATCTTTCTTGAAGGGTTATATGGATGAAGAAATTTGTGTGGAGCATCTTGAAGGTTTTGAAGTTCCAGGTAAAGAAGATAAAGTCTACAGGTTGAAGAAGGATTTATATGGTCTTAAACAGGCACCAAGGGTTTAGTATTCAAGAATTGATAAATACTTCTAGGATCGTGGCTTAATCAAAAGTTTATATGAGCCCAATCTTTATATTATTCATTCAGGTCAGGATATTCTGATTGTTTCACTTTATGTTGATGATTTTATCTACACAGGAAACAGTGTTGAGTTATTTCAAAAGTTTAAGTCACACATGATTGCTGAGTTTGAGATGACAGATCTTGGAGAGTTACATTATTTCTTGGGAATTGAAGTTTGGCAGAAAGAAGATGGTATTTTGATGTCACAAGGCAATTATACTTTGGATATTTTGAAGAAGTTCAGAATGATGAGTTGCAAGCTAGCAACAACTCCTTTGGAAGTTGGGTTGAAGTTATACGAACATGATGACTCCAAATCAATTGATATTACTTTGTATCTTCAATTGGTTGGAAGTTTGATCTACTTAACTACAACTCGACCGAATATATCTTTTGCATTCATTATGTTATCTAGATTCATGTAAAACCTCAAGGAAATACATTGGAAAGAAGCTATGAGGATTTTGAGATATCTGCATAGTACAATTGGTTATGGTTTGATATACAGATCTACAAATCAGGCTTATTGGTTATATAGATTCAGATTGGGCAAGTTGAATGGATGATAGGAAATTAACTTCAGGATATTCTTTCAGCATGGGTTCATCAGTAGTTGCTTGGAGCACTAAAAATAAACCTACAGTTTCTCTCTCCACAACAGAAGCAAAGTATAAAGCAGTAGCGATAGCAGCATGTGAAGAAGTTTGGTTGAGAAGACATTTTTAGGATCTTTGTGAGCAACAAGAACAACCTATTCAGTTGATATGTGATAATCAAAGTGTTATTCAGATGACCAAAAATCCAGTTTTTCATAAGAATACCAAGCATATTGATATTCAGTATCATTTTGTTCGCGATTTGGTTCAGTAAGGTGTGGTCGATATCAAGTATTGTAGAATAGAAGAACATGTAGCTGATATTTTCACCAAAGCACTATCAAAGGAAAAGTTCTGCAAATTCATAGATGATCTTGGAATATTTACAAATGATCATTATGGGGGAGAAATGTTCGAATAATGATTAATTTATCATATTCTATATGTAATTGTGTTTGTTTAGTATTATTTTTATTTGTTATGTCTCGAAATTATAATTAAGGTTAGGAAATATATTTGAGAGATTCATGGATATATTGTTGAGAGATTGTAGAAGAAGATGATTTCCCATAACATCTTCTCTCATTGTATAAATTCATGCTTTGGTAATGAGAAAGTTTGAACCTAGTATGCATTGTTGTTGAATTATTTCCTCCATTATTGTGTTGGTGTTTTCTTCATGTCTGGTTTGTTGAAGCTTACTATGGGTTTGAAAATATTGTAGTGGTACAATCTTTACTTATTACATCACTTAATTGATGGCCATTCATAATAATTACAAATATACAATGCTACATTAGGGATCAAAATTGGGGTGTTACCATCCCCTTGTTGATATTATGGTAGCTGCGGGAGGTATTTACCTCCACGTGTAACCCTGACAAGAATAGAATATTATGAGAAGCAAGAAGAAACCCAAAAATATTTGGATATAACCCTAGAAGAGAAGTCGGCTAAAGGAAATATTATATACTAAGCAATTAGCACCCAGAATGAGAAGTCGACCCAGGCATTCTGGAAAAAGAAGTATAACTATAGAAGGTCAGTCTTCATTTTAGCCAAAATTCTTAGAACTACGGAAGTAAACTTGTGTGCACTATAGAAGGTCAGTTGTGCGCAAGTCTGGGGAGCAGTTGTTGCCGGCAGTTCTGCAATCTGCATTTTCAGTTTTTATGAGTTGGACTCTCTGATCAGTTTTGGTTATTCTTACTTGGTAAGCTATCCGTGGAGAGAGGTGTGCCACCTTGTTTGGCTATTAAGCCTAGGGTTTTCTTCCGGAATAATTCTCTTTCAAGGTTAAGGTGCTCGGGGGTGGCTTCGACCTATGGTTGGGTGAAAATATTGCTATATTATCTATGGTTAAACAAGCACAACCATTACTTTCTAACAATTTATGGGCCCACACTATCTTCGAACAATCTAATCGTTGGAAGATAGATTGGGAGGATTTTCTCAGTTACAGTTGCAGTTGCAGCCAGTGTTTGCTGCAACAACAAAACCCTAACCCTCTCATTGAGGCACCTTAAGTGAAGCGATTGACCTAATTTTTGGATAGACTAGTGTGCCCTAGCCTAGCACATATCTTGGTACTCTCAGAAAGCTAAGACATCAAGTTTGAGTTTTTGGTCAAAATCAAGGGTTGACCAAGTCAAAGCAATTATGACTTACTCTATGAAGTCAGAAAACAAGTTAGAAGGGGATTCTAACTTCAGATCATAGAAGAAAAGGATTGACCTCATCCTTGCCAAGAATGTGTTGGATATCATGAAAGGAAAGATCGTGGAACCACAGTTCGAAGAAGGAAAAGAGAAGGAACCTCAAAATGTTGCAATTTTGGAGAAGTTCAAAGACAATGACATCAATGACATGAGTATCATAGTGGAATCTATAAAATACCACTTGATACCCTACATTTCCCATCTTGACTCATCTAAGAAGATGTATTATGCCCTAAAAAACCTCTTCTCAGTCAGAAACATTGGACAAGTAATGATTCTGAAGAATGAGATCTATGACATGAAAATGAATGATGATGACAGCATAACATCATACTTTTGGAGAATCTCTCAGTTAAGATATAAACTACAAGCTATTGAAGAAATCATTTCAGATAAGGAACTGGTAAATATAGTGCTCAACAGTCTTCCCAAGACATGGGATGCATTTGTCACAAGCATGAACACAAGGAAGGAGTATCCCACATTTGAAGAACTTTGGACTTGTTGTGCACAAGAAGAATCAAGGATTATAGAAAAAGAGAAACCCCAAAAGGAATACGATGATCAAGCCTTCACAGCAAGGTTCAAGAATTTCAAGAATAAAAGGAAGTTTGGCTCCAGGAAGAAATCAAATCAAGAGAAAGATATGTCAAAAATACAATGCTTGAACTGTTGAAAATATGGTCACTACAAGAATCATTGTCCCAGGTTGCACTTTTTTTAGTGTCGGAGGAATGGCCCAGATAGGTGAATGGTCCAGGCTCAGAAATTAGGACAGTTATTCTTCTATGCTTGAGAAGAATAGTCTAGTATCTCATGACTGATGTTTTACCTTCTAAGCGCAGATGCTCTTCCACATCTCACAAATGTGAGTCGAAGAATGGCCCAGATGATTCAATTTATATCATGATATTGTTCTTCTGTGCAGGTTGATATTAGATGATATGATTTCTATGAACATTGTACGTCTTTGGATAGTACATGTATTCTATTGTGTTGGATGTGTTCCATTGGTTGTGACTATATTGTTGGCAAATATTTAACAAACAGCGAATGGCATAAGTACAGGAAGAATGCACAGAGGATTGTTGGCAAATATTTAATAGACAGCGAATGCTTGTCATTGATGGCAAGTAAACCAGTGATAATGGCATGAGTACAGGAAGTTTGTAATCAACAGGCAAACAGAAGATAAGTTCAAGAAGGTTGAATGATCGAAGGCGAATGTTCGAAGGCAACGCAACATTGATCGAGTGATCAAAGACCAGTAAAGTTTGAGAAGAATCTCTGATCGTTGGATTCCATTCAAAATTCCCAAAAGAACGAGGGTCGTCAGATCTGAAAGTAGACAAGAAGAGATCGTTGAAGAGGAGGACAGATCTCAGCCATTATATCCAAGCGCAGGATCCGAACATCATTGGATCAAGAAGAACCCGCACGTCCTTTAAGGTACAAGGAGAAGCGGGCGTAATCGCGATATGAAAAATCGTGATGTAATATGAGTCGTCAGATCAAGGTTTGATCTAGACCATTGATTCCAGTCAATGGAGAGGCATCGGGGATCGAGAGTTGGACATGTCAAACATTATTGACATCAGGAATCCCGATATCGCGATATGAGAAATCACGATGTAATCTGAGCCGTCAAATTAAGGTTGAATCTGGACCGTTGATTCCAGTCAATGGAGAGGCATCGGGGATCGAGATTTGGACATGTCAAAAATTATTGACATCAGGAATCTCGATATCACAATATGCGAAATCGTGATTTAATCGCAGCCATTTAATAGAGATCAGATATGGATCGTTGATCAAACTCCATATCGGAGTTTCATGAATCGCGACATAGAGAGGCAAAGAACCCAATGCATCAAGAATGCCAAAATCGTGAAATCATGATTCAATCGTAGCCGTTGAATCAAGATTAGATCTGGACCATGGAATCACAGGACATGTGGCAAGTGATCAAAATTTCGCTGACTTGGGGTCAACGGAGCATAGTGTCAAAAATCATGAAACGAGAAATCGCGAAAGCGCTTTTTGCATAGGCACTTGGTTATGACCGTAGTCATATTGGGGAAGGAGCTAGTGCAGAAAATTTTTGTATCGGAGTTTCAAGGATCGCAACATGGAGAGGCAAGAAAACGATGGAACAAGAATGTCAATATCACGATATGAGAAATCGCGATGTAATTGCAACCATCAGATCAAGAAGTGATCTGGACCGTTGATCTGATTCCTTCACGGAGTTTTGTGGATTGGGATTTGGAAGTGACAAGAACATTGAACATCAGGAATGTCGAAATAGCGATATGCAAAATCGCGGAATGATCTGAACCGTCAGATCAAGTGTTGATCGGAGGGTTACTGTTCTCTCTCACAGTTAACTCCTTAGTTTCGAATCTGTTAGCAAAACGGACTCATGATTTCCGATTAGTTGGTGTTTCAATTGCTTAGACAGTTGTCATCTTTTTGCCTAAGGATTTGGGAAGTTGAACCGTCGTGTAGGTGTGTATAAAAGAAAATGAGACAGACTGTGTGGGGTTGGTTGTTCTGTATGAGAAAAGAATGAAACTGTAAGAAAAGGAAAATGAGAGGATGTGCAAAATGAGATGGAGTATATGTGCAGTGTGAGATGAAACGCAGAGGAGAATAATAGAATAAGTTGAAGAAGAGAATAATGACAGAACAAGTTAATGCAGAGCAGACCTACTGAACAGACAGAGGAAGAAATGAATTGCAGATTAGTTAGAAGATGACCAAATGTACAGAACAAAGAAAGATTGGTAAGAATTGATGTATCTGTGTAGTTAAATGTTTATATGTTCATTTATGTTAGGGAGGTTGGGAGGTGCTCGGGAGGACTGTTGTCCTCATAGGTTTAAGTGGGAACTTGAACACAGGAAGTTGTAGCTTCCATATGGTTGTATCCAGAGAAACCAGGGTGGTAGGGTGGTGCTAGGGAGAACAGGTGTTCTCTGTTATACAGGTTGGAGCCTGTGTAACTGGAAGTTGGTGCTTCCATCCAGTTGGTACTGAAACATATAGGGAGTTGGTGCTTCCTTCTAGTGGGTGCTAGAGAAACCAGAGAGTTGGTGCTCTCAAACAAGTTGCAGCTTGTAAAAACAGAGGTAGAAACCTCACATTGAGTTGGTGCTCAATTAAAGATGATGTACAAAACTTAAAAGACTGCCTATCATTTCAAAGAAGAAGAGGTTTTCTCCCTTTATGATTTTCCTCGTGAAAATCTGTCTCTGTGTATACCTTATGTGTGATTGATGCTTTTTACTTTTACTTTCCATATGTTATATAATGTTGATGATCACTTGAAGAAATATTAAGAATGTTTTAATAGACTTATGATTGTTTAAGCTCAAAGACAACTGATTCACCCCCCCCCCTCTCAGTTGTAATAGTAATTTCAACAATTGGTATCAGAGCTGGTTCCTTTTATTCAAAGGTAGATCTGTAAGCTTAAACATGACAATTCATGAAGGAACTTCAGCCTCTAAGCCTCCTCTGTTTGATGGAACAAATTTTTCCTTCTGGAAGATTAGAATGAGAACATACTTAATGGCCTTGGGTGCTGATGTTTGGGATGTAGTAGAGACTGAATATACAAAGCCTGTTATGCTAGCCTCCAAGGATGATAAGTTAGAGTTCAGTTTTAATGCTAAGGGGATGAATGCTATCTTGAATGGACTGGCTGAAGCTGAGTTTGTAAAGGTGATGCATCTTGATACTACCAAAGCAAAGTGGGATAAACTTATTAACAGTTATGAAGGAAATAAGAAAGTAAAAGATGCCAAACTTCAAACATACAGATTGAAATTTGAACAACTAAAGATGAATGAAGATGAAACAATTAGCAAGTATTTTTTAAGAGTTGAAGAACTTGTAAATTCCATGAAGGGTCTTGGTGAGAAGTTTGATGATTCACTCTTATTTCAGAAGATTTTAAGATCTCTGCCTGATAAATTTAATCCAAAAGTCTCTGCAATAGAAGAATTAAATGATCTTAAAACTCTGCCCATTGATCAACTTCTAGGAACTCTAACTGCATATGAAATGAGAATTAACAAAGATAAATCCAGTACTAGAGAAGCATCTTTTAAAGTAGACAAGAATTCTGATTCAGAATTAGATGATATTGAGGCAAAATTTGTGAGAAGGTTAAAGAAAGGATCAGGAAAATATCAAGGTAAGTTGCCCTTCAAATGTTTTAACTATGGTAAGATAGGTCATTTTGCATCTAAGTGTCCCTATCAGAAAAAGGACCAGAACTCAGATGATGAAAAGAAGTACAAATACAAGAAATATAATAAGAAGAAAAGTTTGGTTGCAAATAATGACAATTCCTCAGAAGACACTGACAGTGACTCATCCTGTGAAAATAAGGCAAATGACTTCATGCTTATGGCCAAGGAGGA